>QUSF01000025.1:4093019-4509242 GCA_003676055.1 Chloebia gouldiae
TCCAGCCCCGGCTCGGGCTCGGCGCGGCCGCAGCCCCTGGAGCCATCGCTGCTGCGCTTCCTGGTGTGCCCGCTCTCCAAGCGGCCGCTGAGGTGAGGATGGGGCGGGGGGAGCCGCGCCCGGGCCCTGCGCACAGCCAGGTTAGTCCCTGCTCCTCATGCTTTCGCTTGGGTGTTTCTCCCCCTCCCCCGACTTGGCTGACCAGGTACGAAGAAGCTACGAACGAGCTCATTAACGAGGAGCTGGGCATCGCGTACCCCATCATCGACGGCATCCCGGTCATGGTGCCGGAGGCTGCCCGCAGGACGCACGAGAAGCCGCCGGCCGAGGGCTCGGAGCAGCCGTGAGGAGCCGGCGGGCACGGCGCTCACCGGGCCCCATGGCCGGAGCAGGGCTGCTGCCCTCCCTGCCCACGCTGACTGTCCTCGTTCCCCTCCTGTCCCTGGCAGGCCTGTTCTACTCGGCCAGCGTGGACGAAAACTTCCCCCGGGGCTGCACCAGCACAACCAGCCTGTGTTTCTACAGCCTCCTGCTCCCTGTTACAGTACCAGTTTATGTGTTCTTTCACCTCTGGACGTGGATGGGGATTAAGCTTTTTAGGCACAACTAGTGCGGTGCCTTTGGTAACCACGGGCTTCTCTAAATCAACGTAATTTGTTTAATCTCATCGAGTATTGCAGTTCATTTGAGAGTTTCCTTCTGGTACTAGGGACTGGCATCATTTTCCTGGTAGGATCTGGAAATGTAGGAAGCAGCAGCCCATTGTTAACTACTACTAATGCAGGTGAAGATTAGTAGTAATAAGAAGCACTAATTCCGTCTGTTTTATCCCTTCAAGAGTACTGTGCATTTGTAGTGAGACTAATTAGAACCTTAGTTTTCATGAGGAAGAACTGTACCCTGACTGAATAAACTAAATTAAAATTAAAACATGCTATGATATGAATCTCTCTTAGAGCTTTGGGGCTTTTCAACCAGATGTGTGTACTGAAATATGTTTGTCTTACTGTCAGAAGAGCAAAAATTAAAATACATCAGGCTGGTATTTAATAACAAGACTTGAGATTAGTCAAATTAAGACATTTCTTTCTTGGATGATACCCATGTCTGTATGTGGAGTACCTGCAGATCTTTTCTTTCTAGGGCCGCGATGAGAATGACACATGCCAAGTTCTCAGTATTGGCTGCAAAAATTTCTTAACAGTACACAGCTATGAAGGGAGCAGGCCAATGCTACAATGAAGGTTTCTTCATGCTTGGCTTTTGGGTAGTTTGTGTCTGCAACACAAAACATATTCATGCCCTTTACCTGCTGAAAAATGCAGAAATGAGGCACCAAGTTGTAAATGCTGCGCCAGGCTGTAAATGCTGTGGGATACTAACAGTGCAGTTATATTTTTCAGGCTGCTGCTGGGTAAATAATATTGTGATGCACAGTGTGAAAGGCAGTGCTCACGAGGTGTGCCCAAAGGCTGACTTGAGCTAAGGGCAGCTGTTTGTCAGAGCTTGTACAATAGGTGGAGACTTGAAATATAGAGGACAGTACAGAGCACACCCTCACTGCCTCTCTAGATAAATGCCTCTCTCAAATAGTGAGGCGCAGTGAGGAACCAGGAAGGAAAGGGAGCTGTGGGAGTCTTTGTGAATCTTCTCCTAAGTAAATGAGAAAGAAAAGCCTTGACAGCTCTGGTTGGCAAGAAAGCTCACTTGGAAAGCACCAGGACACCAAGGTCCGTGGTTCCTGTGGCACAAGCGTGACGCCAGACTTTGTGTTAGTGGCAGGTGGGGCCCGTGGTCCTTGAGCTGAACCCTGCTCTGGGCAGCTGGCTGACACCCTGTTCCCACATCAGCCAGCTAACTTTTGCAGGGCAGGGCCAGCATCACGATTCTGCCACAACCTTGGGATCAGTGTGGAAGCCACAGATTAAAGGCACATGGAGACAGCAGCATTGTAATCAGGTGCTCATCTCTCTGGCCAGTACTAGCCTTCCTTTCCCTTCAGACAGCATCTCCATGAGAGAAGTGTAATTTTGTGGCTGTGTTGCTTGCTGACCCCTCAGGCTGCTTCCCCAGACGCTGGGGTTTTAATGTGCTAGAAGGAAGTCTGAAAAGTCAGTCTAGCAGCAACAGTACTGGACTTTGACAACTGAGCAGTTCTATTCCATTACCCCAAAGCCACCTCACTGTAAACAGCACTGCCACTTGGCATTTAACTTATGCCAACAAAGCTGCTTGGAATAAGGAAATGCTGCCTCCAGATTTACCCTACACCATCTATGGAACATGTTTTATAATAATTTGAGGAGCAGTTCTTTCACTGGATGCTCAGAGGATACTGAAACCCTTCTGCCAATATACAGTAACACTGAAAATCAAGGAACACTGCAGCAAGATACTTAGAGCTAACAAGTAATACAATT
This sequence comes from Chloebia gouldiae, assembly GCA_003676055.1. Lineage (NCBI taxonomy): Eukaryota > Metazoa > Chordata > Aves > Passeriformes > Passeridae > Chloebia > Chloebia gouldiae. Next base: position 4,095,440 of record QUSF01000025.1, read on the forward strand.
TAGTTTCTTACCTTTAACATCTTCCTGAAATCTAGGTTTGAGGCGGATTTTAAATTTTTCCATATGTCTTGGAGAAGGCAGTGTCTTTGGACACAAAAATTCCATGCCTTAGGGATCCATGTAAAGGGCATCTGAATAAAGGGTATCCAAGTATTGAAGTAATAGTCTGTTAGCAGTGTGTTTATCTCTTCTGATTGGTAACAAAATTGACTGCACTTACAATAGGGTGCAGGGTCTTGGACAGAAGAACCCTGCATTCTGTAATATGAACACAGATCTTTTTCCTTTCAAGGATGCATGGGTACTTGCTCAGCTTCTCTAGGACTGTCTGAAAGGACAAGGAAGAAAGGAAAAGACATGCTGATTTTCCCATGTGAAACCAGAGTTCAGGGACATGTCTGCAGACTGAACTGCCCGTCTGTACCCTGGCAAACTTCCCTGTCTCTGAAATGAGACCTCGAGAGCATGAGCACTGCACTAACAGGTTCACATCCTAAAAACAGCTCCTACACACTCCTGTGAGTGAGAAACAGAGAGAGGCATCTAACCACTCTGTGCAGACAGACACTTGTCTACAGTAGTGCCTCTAGAATAAAACAGAAAGAGTAATTTTAACAGTAGCTTCCATAATTCAGCTAAACCAAAATGTCCTGGATACTTAGGTTATGGCATGTTGTTTTTAAAAACTGCTGGGTTTATAATATGTAATTCCAAAAATAGATACTGATCTAAAACACAATCTAATTTAACGTGTTATACCTACAGTGTGATAAGGTACCAACTTCAGGTAACATCCTAATTGGCTTTTGATTCTATGTTGTTGCTCAAACTTCCTCCTCCACTCTGACTAACTGGTACAAAATTGGTACATTGGCAAACAAAAGCTTATGAAGGAATTAGAAAGTTCCATCCAAGTTGCATGAAAGCTTACTTTTTTTTTTTGCCAAAGGAAACCCCTACTATGCACATTTCCATGTTATGCTGCTTCCTCTGACACTGACTGCATTTGGTAGCTAATTTTCACTCTGTGTCAAGAAATGCCACAGATTATTTTTTATTACCACAGCTTTGTTTTAAGATGTAAGTTCATTAAGATCTAAGTACAAATGCTCAACAGGAGTTCTAAATAAAAGTTTAAAACACCGCAAAATATTTCTCTTAATTAAACATAATAAAATCCAGAGAAACACAAAAGTATAGCAACAATCCCTCGTGCTGCTATTTCACAGTGATTATTAGTTCAAAGCAAACAGAGATGCTTGGAGATGCTTGGAGGTTAAGATGCTTGGAGGGCAGCTCCAACTCTGAGAACCAGGGATGGGATCATCTCTCATCTCAGGAAAGGCTCTATTGTAGCTGCTGGAACATTGGGATGGTAAAGAGCTTGCATAATTTAGAGTTTTGGAGGACTTTGAAATGTGCTGGGTTAGTCTTTAGAGTTGACTTCCATATATATATATATATATATATAACCTATTTAAATAAAAAAAAGTGTTTTGCACTTTTGCACTGCTGGTAAGATTTATACTTTCTACTATATTGAAGTGTGAACATATGTCGATAATCCCTCCCACTTCATGTAGATGGAAGTTGCTTTCATGGACTCTGAAACCAGTTCTGGAGTTCACCTGCATTGAAACACACAATATATCAGCAGCAGAACTAGTGAGCTGTGTCTGTCTGGCAGGACAGGATTGACAGAGATTTCTTCAGAAAGGGTTCTGAGACCCTGCACAGAAGTTATGGGATAAAAGTGCTCAAGAAGCACAGTGCTCCACAGTGAGAAGTCTTAGAAAGCCACGTATAAACTAGCAGGAAAGCAATTTTCATCTACAATTAAGATCCCTTAACAGGACTCCATCAGAAAAAGTGTATTTCCCTTGGAGTGTATTTCATGTTTCCACAGTTCCCTATTCATGCTCCTAATTGTTGTCTGGAAAAGACGCTTGCAGGGGGACAGTGAACATTTAAAGCTCCAAATCATGTAATCACTTACAGAGGAGTAGGTCTGCTGCATTTTTGAGTTTATTTATCTGCATAAATACAAATTTGAGAGTCTAAACTTTGTGGCCCAATTCTGCATTCTTGGCCAAAAGGATATTCAAGTTTGAACAAAATTTAACAAGTCTCTGATTTATACTTTGTGCTTGAGCCTTTAACTTTCATAAACTTTGAACATCTCCACAGGAGAAAGTATGGTTGTCCAGAAGAACACAGTTACTGCTTCCTTTGTTTCCCTTGTTCATGTACAGCTAAAGAGGTTTTAATGCTGTTGTCCCACAGAATTAGTCAGGTTAACGGGCTATTAAAGCATCACAGAGCATTACTGTGGCAGCCACGATGTGCCAAACAGCTAAGTTGTCTTTTAAATGCTCCGAGCAGTTACTGGGGTGAGGGATCTCACCAGCAGAAAGGGGAATGGGCATGTTACAGAGGACACTACATCCATAGCTGTGTAGGCATCAAGAGATGCACTCCTGACACCACTGAAAGCATTCTTGCCCCTGCCACGGCTATAATATGCTTCAGCTCTTCATTTCTACAGAGGGTCAGTTTGACACAACTCAAGCAGGACTTCTTCAAAACTGTGCTGGTGTAGAGCCAATGAGATTCCTGAAGCAGTGTCAAACCCAGAGAATTCAACAAGTGAGAAGTATTAAAATACTCTAGGCTACACTGAGATATCTAGTCTAATTGGGATTCAAACACCTCACCTGGTAAAGCATCTGCAGTATTTGCAGAGGCCCAGTTTTAACTGGGCCCAGGTTGAAGAGGCTTGGCCCCATCAGCATGATCTCCTGGACAATTGAGAGCACAATTTTCTGGGAAACCCTCTGATACAGAATGACCAGCTTCTTGAAAAAGGGTGTTTCTAGATTTGACCATAGGCAAAAAAACTGTTTTCTTTCTGTAAAGAAAACAGTTAGTGGGGTCACAGGTAACATACACATCACTGCAACTTGTGGGTGAAGCTGTTTTTACTCTTTTTATCAAATGAATAAAAAAAAAAAAGTTTAAGCTTGCACTACAAAAACTGTTGAATCTCAGACAGAATGTTTTAAATTCTTGTGCCTTGCTGCATAGTCTCCATGTTTCTGTGTCTATCAAAAGCAATTATTTCAAGCTCTCAAATACATTACATCAGTGATAATAACACTTGTTCTGCAGAAGAAAATGACCAAGCATTTAAATCATTCCGTTCTACCATCATAAAACCCTACCAAGAGTTTGTAGGCTCTGTGGCTGGAGCTTCATGATGGCATCAGCCAGAAGGATTAGAGATAGAATAGAGTCTTCATTCTTCCCCTGCAGAAGGAAAGGCAAGATCAAGTAGACTCTGCAATTTTCAGGTGAGATGGGAGAGGAAGACAACAATGGCAGTAAGTTCCTAATCTCCTTTTGCACCTTCAGAGGGAAAAAAATAAAAAGAGACAAGGGTTAAAATACAATTATGTTTTGCCAAAGTAATTAGGTTGGCATGAAATTCCTGCTAAGTTTCATGCACAGATCCAAATCTCAGCATCTCTGCAGTGAACAACCTTGTATCAAATCCTTACCTCCTGGTAGACTGTTTGGTTTTTACTGATCTTGCCAAAGTAATTAGGTTGGCATGAAATTCCTAAGTTTCATGCACAGATCCAAATCCCCTCAGCATCTCTGCAGTGAGCAACCTTGTATCAAATCCTTACCTCCTGGTAGACTGTTTGGTTTTTACAGATCTTCCCATAAAAATGTTTCACTTCTGACATGTCTATACCTGAGATTCTCTGGAAGTTTTGAAGTGTTTGTCTCTACCACAACATAAATAAAAACCAACCAAACAAACAAAACCCATTAAATAATTTTTTCTACTGAATAATGAAGCATTGTAATATCAGAAAATACTTGGAAATTTCAGCCCCAGCTCCCTGGGGCTAATTTCCTATATTCTAAGAAGACAGACAACACAAACCACTGTTTTGTGACTTGATTAACATTCTGTCCTTTCTGTCTTGTGTGGCTGTGAACTATTAATGGTAGACTCCTGTATTTCATCCTAAAATGAGTCCCACTTCAGTGCCAGAAGGAGCTATTACAGATCCTTTGAGAGCTGTAATATTGCCTGGAGGGATTATCATCATCTGCCTAATATCACTGAAGGATAATCTTCTAAAATGTGAGCTTCCCTAGCACATTTCAGAAGGACCAGGGCTATAAAAATCTTAATATTAGCTTGAGCTTTGAAAAATAGACTTGCTTCTTGCAAATTCAGGTAAAACGAATCTTTTCTACGTATGTGACCTAAAATAACACTTTCTGGTCAGTTTACAAACAGCCAATATATATTCTCTTAGACTTGTCTAAGTCAGTGCATGCTACCTTTTGTCCAGGAAGCTTCCATTGATGCAAGCCTCAGATGAAAAGATCAGTCTGATATTCCTGATAGTAAAAAACCCAAAAAGTCAGTCTTTTCAACTTCAGGTTTTTAACTGTGAAAGAACAAAAAACATGTACAAGGGTGTCTGCACCTGACCACACAAACTTTTACCAAAAATACCAAAACTTCTCTTAGCACCACTTCTCTGTCAGTGTTGCAGAAGACATTGTACTCAAGGAGTTACTGATCGCTGGTGAGCCACCTCTGCTCTCCAGGGCCTTGTAAGGGAACCTGCTCTAGGTTCTGCCCCATGCCAGGCAGTGCTCCGTTCTGGTGAGTGTTATCATGGAGATTCTTCTGACAGGTCAGAGCATTATCTGCTTTTGTTTGTTACACAAAATAAAAGGCACTGCAACATGGGAGGGAAGAGAATTTCCTCCATGGACATGGTCTTTGTAGCACGTGGAGGGAAAATCCATCAGGCTATCAATTTGCTGCTGCACAAAAGCTGGGTTCCCAGAACCTGAAGGGATATCAGACTTACTAACTCCCAGTATTCCTGGTTCTGTTCTTATTGAAACATCTATTTTATCAAGCAATTTGCTGTCAGGCCCTTCCTACTGAGATCTGGAAAGAACCCACTCTTCCACCCTCTCAACCATCACTTTTCACATGATCCAAACTGTTCTAAAAGTGGTCAGGGAAACATTTAGTTCCAAGTTAGCCAAGCTTTCGAAATGCTCAAAATCAGCAGATGGAGCCAGACTTTCCCAAAGAATATAACCTCCCATATAAAACCTGTGAAAGACTAAGTGTAAGGCATCCCACAGTGTTATATACGTATTGCTTTTCAAAATGGGCAATTAAAGAAGTGACCACTAATTTTTAAAAGCTGGTGCAGCATTTCCAGTTTGGATAAGCTGCACCAACAGCTTTAGGCTTTTTGCACAAAGCCTTGGTCTCCAGGCAGGGTCTTTCACTGATTTAACTTGTCAGCTCCTCATCAACTTTGTGCCAAGGTACAAGACTGTGCCTTGAACTAAATCCTAAATTCTTGAACAACAGTTCCTACAATAGCCTCCAAAGAATAATAATTTTTAGAGAAAATCATGCATCAGGGCAAAAACACAAACAAACCCAAACAGCAAGTTTCTGATTTACCTTTTTATACTCCTAACAGGTTTAGAATTAGAAATCCATGCATCTACTTCTTTATCCTCCAGAGTGGCAATTCCATTCAAATACAAATTCTGTGTGAAATACATTACAACATTGACAAAATTTAAATTGTAGCAGATGTGATTCTTTTTTTTTCTATCCAGTCATTACAGGAAGATTTCAGCTGAAGTATGAACAAATTAAGGGTCACCCCTTAATGATCCAGATGCATTAACTGCAGAACATATATAACTTCCATACAAGTTAGTCTGTAGGTAAAACACAGAAAAAAAACTGCAATAGACATATATAAAATTGAAGTGCTACAAGCACGGTGGAAAATCCAAATGTTTCCAGCAGTAATGTGGAAAGTGGTAAAATCAGAAGCTATGATCAAATGTGCACATACCTTGTTCCCCTCCTTGCAACAGACAAAACTTCGGGTAATCCTGCAGTAATTTTAATCCCCTTTTTTGACACACCCTTTTCTGTGAAAGAACAGAAAGATTGTTGTAGGAACATTTCAAGAGAGAGTCACTATCTTCAGAGAGTTAAGTGCACAAAAGTGGAACAATAAAATGCTGTTCCGATAGTAGTTTTCTGTTCTAAGTTTGATTCTATGAGGCCATTACCCATGATAATCAAACAGCAAATGGAATAACTGGTAGAATTTGTTGGGATGGCCAAGCAAGGATGAGATAAAATGTTTGCCTTTCAGTGTAAACATGAAATCAAGAAAGCAAACATCTCCATGGAAGAAAGAAATACAGATTGTATACATCTGCAGTGTTCATTACTCTGGCAGGATTTTCCAGTAGTCACTGGTGAATCGATGGGAAGTGGTATCAACTGATTGGGCTTCCTCTCATCTTCCAGTTGTCCTTCATCACCAGAACCAAAGAAATAGAATTTGTCCAAGGAACGAACATAGACCAGGGTGTATTATCTGCTCAGGGGAAAAAAAAAAAGTCATAATAAGCAAAAACCACAGGGCAAAACAGAATAAAATTTACAAATATGTTTTTAGAGTGTACACCTGAAAGATGTCTTTAAAAGTCCTGACAGTCCAGATAAAGAATCCCTTTAACCACAGTGGTACAACTCTTCATTGCATAAACATTCAGCAATAAAGACACATGTGGACTTGTAGTTCCTACACTGCCCTCTAATGTTTGTGATTTACCTCGATTCCACATACAAAAATAGTGTTATGCCATGCTTGCCTCACACCCCTCTGTTTTGAAACATGCAGCTTCTGTGCTGCTGAGCCTGAAACCAAGCCCAGGTGAGTTGTCAGGAGACTTTTTCTGGCCCAGTTCCAGAGGGCGAAGTGGAACTGGGTAATTATGACTGCTCTTCAATTCTTATTAAGAACCTACCAGTTTGTCAGTCTGGTTGGGAATTCAGGGACTCTCCTGATGCAGGCTTTTGACAGTCCTTTGCCCTTTGGAACACAGTACAAACCCAGTATATTGTTTATTAAAAGAGAAAAAGACCGAGGGCTTTTGGTGGTTTTTGCAGCTTTCTCCCAGTGCTCACCAGGGACTGAGGGTGCTGCTCTCAGTAGGGCTCTGGCAGAAGGGTGGCTTAGACTTGAAGAGTGGATGGATACTCTGACAGTGCTGACCTATTGTGACACAGGGATTTGAACATCTTGGTGACCCCCTTCCCTACTGTTCGTCAGTGACTCCCCAAAGGCATCGACCTTAGAAGACAAGTCATTGGCACTTCCCACCTGCCACAGTCAATGTGTGAAACCCTTGCTCTCCACAGCTCAGCCACCACACGAGGCAGGAGTTCATTCCGGGTGGAGTTGTGACCCAGCTGGCCAGACTCTCCTGCTCTAAAGGTGCACACCAGCCCCTCCTTGAAATGAAGAAACAAAGCATCGCTGCATTATTAACAACAATCAAATAGTCGCAACCGAGAATGAGGGCCAGCAAAGCACAACATGCTATGTGGGACTTGATTCAAAACATGCCTGATTCAAACATGAGGAGGGTTCACTCTGCATCACGTCAGATCACACACTGTAAAATCCAAATAATTTAGCTCCTGAGAAAAGCAATTTAACTCTTGAGAATAACTCCCTGTTGCTTACGAATTTTACTTGTATGAGTAAACCCTAGTGAATTAGATGTCACTCACACCTTCTGAAGTGCCCAGTGTACTATAAAAACAAAATTTCATAAAGTACTGGGAGTTGAACTGCACCTCTTTGCCTCAGGATTCCCATTCACCATATCCCTGCCAAAGGCTGCATGCAGGTGACAAGAATATGAGAAAAGACCAGTTTTCCCAATAGCTTAGATAATATCCCTTGTGGATCTTCTTCAGGCTTAGGTGGAAGCAGGCATTACCATCCCAACCCAATTTCTCCATGCTTTCTCTTTTCTTCATCTCTCTGTCTCTTAGCAGAGTATCCTTTCTCACAAGGTGAGGTCTCAGATGCTGACTTTTCATTTCAGACTCACCTTGGAGAGAACTGCAGTATGATCTGCCCCACATGAGACAAATACAATCTTCCAGTGCTCTAAAGCTCCAACATATGTTGGGCAGTCCCTGTCTGAAAAAAAGATGATATTGCTAAACTGAAAAAATACTGGACGGTCTCATATACAGAAAAAAATTAGAAGACAGGAGAATTAAGTGTTTTTCAGCCTTTCAGCTCTCTCACAGCAATGTAATTACTGCTTGGGTTTGGGTCATTTTCCCTCCAGTATAACATATTCTTTCTCATAATGTTATGTGTTTTTCATATTACTTTATTTTTATTTACTGTGGTCTGAAACGAAATGCAGTACTTCCACATCTGCTTGCCAAATGGTACTTGGCTTCCAAGTATCTGATTCTCAAGACTGTGGACACATTCAGAATAGATGCTCTGTCTGTCTATGGCAACTCTTCTCTAACATTCTAATTTTGAAGCTAAGAGGTGATTTAAATTCTTCTCTCACTTTGTGTTTACAGAGAATTAAAGAAGATTAAAAAAATAAAATTAATTTCTTTCATGCAACACTTCCTGGAGAGGAGACAGGAGTGGACATAGATGTGTAAGACCCCAGAGGTTTTAAGAGCCCACACTATCCAATTAGCCACATAAAATTATTGCAAATTCTGTATAGAAAAACAACCACTAAATACACTGCTCCTGCATGCCTTTCCTGGTCAGGAAACAACATATCCAGATATACTTTCTTCAAAAGACTTACTGCCCACTGCTGCTCCAGAGGAGCTTGACAATACTGAGGAGCAATTTGGTGAGCTCACTGACCAGGAATACACCCTCCTGGTGCTCTCCCTCCTTACCTTTCTTGTCTCCGAGTCCCAGCTGTCCAAAACTGTTCTTTCCCCAGGAGTACACAGCTCCAGAGAGTGACACAGTGGTGCTGTGAGCTCCTCCAGCAGCAATTTGAGCAAGTGGGATGCCCTTTAGTCTTTCTACCAGCTGTGGTTCAGGAATAAGTGTGGTTTGGCTCCCCACTCCAAGCTGTCCGTGGGTGTTCTGGCCCCAGGTGAAGAGATCACCCCCTTCACACACAGAACAAAAGAAAATAGCTCAGCCTCACTGCTTCCCTTGAGTATTTGCACTTTGGGAGTAGAAGCACAACTCAGTGTTGCTTTCAGGGACCTAGCTCCAAGGCAAGACTGTCATGTGTGGCCAAATTTGTTTTCTTCTGACCTCTTTGGGACAATCCCATGTTGCCATGTGACTCAGCACAGCAAGAATAAAGGCCCCTAAAGTCATACTTGCAAGAAGTTTCCTACCAGAAAGGTGTTGCAACTCAAGAACGAGAAGCTCTGGTGACTGCAGAGTGGGGCAGCCACATCTGCTCTCCACAACACACCTTTGTGGAGGGGCAGTGCTCAGGAACTGGAGAGAGACAGACAGAGATGCAGGTCCCTGGGTGCTGGGAGGAAGGAGCAGCACTGACAGCCAGTGCACCTTGTGTCCCCAACTGCTCATTACTCTATAATGGTATCACCAGCTACTTCAAGCAGCACAAACACTGCCTTCTCAGAGCAAGCATGACTCCTGTTTGAAGGAAAAGTGTTTTTGAAAGAGGCTACCCCTGCATAGTGCCATGGCATGCTGATCCCCACATGCTATTTGAACAATATTTCGGCTTCCCAGTTCTTTCACCAGCCTACAAAAATAAGGAAACAAAAATCAAAATAAATAGATGCTGTTCTGTGAGACAAAGTAAAGGACAAAGATGGTCTGCTCACCAAGCCCTATCACTTTTAGCAGGAAATATGTGGAAAAACATACATCACTTGTAAGGTGATTCACCCATCTCTTATGCTGACCTGCTGTAGCAGGGCTAACTGATTTCACTGTGGTTTGCTCTACGAGAAGCTGGAAAAGAACCATGCTCAGCCTGATTCTGTTATCTTCCCAAGAAATATCACACAGCAAACTGCTGGGCCATTTCTAGGTTATGGTTACCCTGACAGTTTCATCAGAAGGTGGTAAGGTTCAGACATGCTTGTGTCTTTCACCTGCAGTTTTCCCAAGCCAGGGTGATTTGCAAGGCATCTGCATTGCTCTGGTATGTTCTACTGACCCTTACTAAGTTTGAGAGAAACCTGTCTCATGTGCATCCCAAGCAGCTCAGATCTTGGTATCATCCTCAAAATCTGTGCACTTCTGGCTGAGTTAAAAAAGGAGATAATCCTAGGAAGGTATGTGTTCCAGTTCTCTCTCTACAACAGGAACATGCCTCAAACTCTTGGATGTTAACTGGGGGAAAAGCAGGCTGCATTTTCTGACCATTGCCATCCATACCTTCACTTGGAGAGAGCTTCTTACCTTGTCTTGGGGCAGTTTGCTGAAGCTTTAGCCCAGTGTTCAGAAAGCTTCCCGTTAGGGGAGAGAATGAGCTTATGTGTTTCATCATGGTTTGAGCAGCACACCTCCTCATTCCTCTGCGACTGTGTGCGCTCTGCAGGACACACACGGACAGACATGATGGTCATGCTGTGGGAGCTGGCACCTTAACCACCTCGGTCCCTTTCCCAAAGTCTCAGAGTGCTACTGCTTTCAGCAAGAGCTTCAGCTTCTCAGGAGACAGTGAGACAAGTGTGTGTGACTTATTTTCTCAGGCCCTTAGGGTTTTAGTGTCCTGCCTACCCACTGGTTCTCTATCTCTTAGGCTGCTGTGCCACTGGCTCCCAAGACAATCAGTGAAACATCAGCAGAGTCTGTTGCACTTGTACACCTGTGGAGCGTGTCTTACAGAGACAAAGCACTTCCTGAGGCATCTGGCCACCCCAGACTTGTCACAAGCTTGGGGATAGGAACGCCTTCAAGTCAAGCACTTTACAAGGTGCTGGAGAAGCAATATCGGAAAAGTCACTCATTGCCTCTTTACAGCAGAAAAAAGTACCCCCTTGTCTATAGCTGAGGGGCTGCAGATGCTATCCCGCCCTAGAGGCACCAGGGACTCACTTACTCGCATGTACCTCTGCTCCAGCACAAGTGCCTGAGACCCAGGATGGCCAAGAATGAAAGGCAGTCATCAGCAAAGCCTGCCCTAATTTACCTAACACCTCCAGAGACTCGCTGCCCACCCTTCCCACACATCAGACACGGAACTAGCGAAGAAAATCCCAGTGTATTCCCCAGCACGTTCTCCCTCCTTCCAGTCCCGCACGCGTTTAATCCCCTCACAGGGGCCGCACAGCAGATTGCTGCACTTCCAGCGGTTCCACCTGCACGGACCCGTCCTCGCCCACTCGCGGACCCATCCCCGGGGGTCTCCTGGCGTCCTCCCGACCGCGCCGCTCCCGCCGGTCCGCACCTCCCCGGCCGCGCCCCCGGAGCTGGGAAATTCTGACTCCTGCGGTGAAGAGGCGTGGGCTGGTAGACTCCGGTGGGTTCTCGGCTCTCCTCAGTCTGCGGAGTTGCTGCTGCCCGGGTGGGTGGAGAGGGCAAAGCAGAAGGCGGTGGAGGGATGTCAGGATCTTCCATGTGCAGAATGACTTTATTATTCACTTCGGAGAGTGACCCGCCCGTGTCCATCCTGTGGAGAGTCGAGAGACCTACTCTGCTGAGCAGGTTCCTCCTTAGATCCCAGCTAAGAGCCCACGCAAACCCAGAGGGGTGCTTGGCTGGGGGAAGTCAAACCGCAAGTGAAACGCTCGGTTTGGAAATACATCAACATCTAGAAGCCACCTGCTTCCATTCTCCTTCAAAGACCCTATGAGCTTCCTCCGTCCCAGAAAGTCCAGCCTGCCTGGCTCACCTCCCACACTGTCTCATTGGAGTGATGCATGCAGGACAATCTTGGTGATGAAATAAGGGATACCCGTGTGAATGATGAAACAGATCAAAACACACAAAATCACTTTTGTTGTATTTGTAATAGCTGCCACTGATAAATTAAATTCAATCTGTTTATGAGAATTTTATGCTGCTGAATACTAAGAAGAGATTTTGGTAGAGTGCTCTACAAAAGTCCCAAGAAAGACAACATGAATCTACATAGTTACACTGATGTTCACTGAAATTCAGTGGTAAATTCATTACTGAGAAAGCAGGAGCATCTAAAGTAATGTATTTAAATGGAGCAGCCTGTGGTGCGCAAAGAGGCACCCGGAGGTCCCTGAGGTGAAGAAAAAAGGATGTGGAGGAGCCATGGGAGGTGAGGCTGGGGCAAACAGTAAATGACTTCTGCCCAGGGAGGAGCACCCCAGCCTTATCTCTCCCAGCCACTTCCCTACACGCACTTTGCAGATCATATCTCCGTCCACAGTATGCAGGAAAGTCTCGAGATCAAGAAATGCCGAACTAGAGCAGTGATGCCAAAGCATCAGCTGGGAAGGGACACTAGAGGTCCTTCTGCACCAAAGCATGAACTCCTCCCTGTGAGGAAAAACTGCTCCAAGCACCGCCTCCTGCCTGGCATGGAAAGAAAAGAGATTCGAGGGGAAGAAAGGAAAGGAAACATGTTGATGTCATATTTTCAGAGCTACATTCTTCCTCCCTCCAACTGGACTGCTGACAGTGATTTCATGTCAGAAAGGCTCGCTCTGGTAAGCAGGTTCATTAAACTCCCTCTGGTTCTCTGCCCAAGAGTATCTGGGCTCGTGATACTCTGATGAACAGGAATCTAGGGGCATGTGAGGGAGATGTGTGGCAACTGGCAGGAGACAGCAAGAAGAGGTGAACTGTGCAAAATGGTTTTTGTAGCTAGAACTGGTAGATGTGTCCATCTGTACATTTCACTCCTTTCCATCAGTCCTCTAGTGAATTGCCCATAAAATCCAAACCAAAGCAAAACACAGCACAGCAACAACCAAAATGTGTAAAAGTCTGTAACACTCCTTGAGTCTGGGGTACTGCTTGCTTATGAGAGCAGCCCTTCTTCCCAGGAGAATGGCACAGAGCACTTCCAGAGTCAGAGGAATGGAGAAATCCAAAGACATGTATGCAGATACCAGGGTCCCAGGAGAAATGAAGGAATGTCTCATGCTGAGCCCCAGGGAGCCAAGGAAGCATGTGGTGGGAGCCTGTTCCCACAGTGTCAGCAGCTGAACAGGCATGAGTGGGTCAATGCCTCCAGAGCAGATTTGGGAGCATGGGGAACTTGCAGCCCCTCTCAGCTGGCCTGAGTCACAGCTCCAGCTGCTCTCTCCATGGGATGGGACATGGTGACCTGGGGACTACCCAGCAGGGCTCAGGCACTGGCAACCCAAACCAGACAGTGCGAAATCCCTCAGTACCACAGTGTGGGACACCAACTACCTCTGTTCTTCTCCTCCCCAGAGGGCAAAAGCAGCACACATGGCACAGGCCCTGGCAGAACCAAGGCTGGACATCATCACATCCTGGACTGCCCTGCAGGAGATGGCAGCTCCCACAGGCACAGGCAGGCATGAGGGCAAGGAATGTGCTGTGCTGCTGCCCCTCTGCCTGAGGGGTTTATCAGCACCGTGGTGCTTTTGGTTTGGCACTTTCAGAACACTGTTTTGACAGCGACATTGCCCAGTGCTGCCTGAGGAGTATTCCCACCCTCTGCTGGTGGCAACAGCTCCCACTCTAGGAGACTGTTCAGCAGCCATTCCAGGGCAGGAGCCATAAGCTCGGGCAAAAGAAGGCAGCAGAAAGCAATGTTGTCCCAAGAATAGACAGGAGAAACCAGACAGCTCTCCTTTTCTTTCTTGCCTCCACTCCTGAAGGAACCTAACAGGCTCAGCAGCACCTCTGCAGCCCCCCACAGCCATTGGCTGTGAGCTGAGCATGGGTGAGTGGCAAGAATCATTAAGGTTGGAAGAGACCTTTAAGATCATCAAGTTCAACTATTCACCTAACACTACCACTGTAACGCCATAACCACTAAATCATCACCCAGCATCAGATCCAGATGCCTTTTAAACACCTCCAGGGATGGTGACTCCAACAGCTCCCAGGGCAACCAATTCCAGTGCCTCACCACCCTAACAGTGAAAAATGTTTCAATATCAAGTCTGAATTTCCTATGCCTCAGCTTATAGCCTTTTCCTCCCATTCTCTCACTGCAGGCACGGCAGAAGAGACAGATCCCCCACCTCACTACAGCCTCCTTTCAGGGAGTTGTAGAGAGCAATGATGTGCCCTCGTAAGACATGCTCTCGATAGACTTTACACGAGCCTTGTTGCTCTTGTCTGGACATGCTGCAGCACCTGAATGTCCTTCTTGTAGTGAGAGGGCAGAACTGAACACAGCACTCCGGGTGCCGAGTACAGAGGGGCAGTCTCTGCCCTGGTCCTGCTGGCCACATTTACTGACCCAGGCCAGGATGCCCCTGGGCTCAGGTGGCTCGTGTTCAGCCAGCTGTCAACCCGCTCCCACAGGTCTCTTTCTCCTGGCAGTAGAAGGGGGAACAGACGCGGTGGCGGAGCCGAGTGCGGACAGCCGGGAGGGACGCACCAAGGGCTCAGCCGGCGGTGCGGGTGTGCGGCGGCCGCGGGATGGCGGCGGTGCCCCGCTGCCGTGGCCGCGGCCGTGACCGTGACCGGGGCGGCGCCGCTGGGGAGGGGTTTCCCCGCCGCGGCTTAAGCGGCAGCCGCGGGCGGGCGGCGCCGTGCCGCCATGCCGCTCTCCGCGATGCCGCTGCTGCTCCTGCCGCTGCTGCTGGCGGTGCCCGCCCCGGGCACGGCGGCGGCGGCAGCGGCGGCGGGGGGCTGCGGGCCCTGCGATCCGGCGCGGTGCCCGGCGCTGCCGGCGCGGGGCTGCCCGCTGGGCCGGGTGCGGGACGCCTGCGGCTGCTGCTGGCAGTGCGGGCGCGGCGAGGGCGAGGCGTGCGGCGGCGGCGGCGCTGCGGGGGGACGCTGCGCCCCCGGGCTCGAGTGCGTGAAGAGCCGCCAGCGCCGCAAGGCGAAGGGCGGCCCGGTTCCGCCCGCCGCCGGCCCGCCCGGCGTGTGCCTCTGCAAGAGCCGCTACCCGGTGTGCGGCAGCGACGGGCTGACGTACGGCAGCGGCTGCCAGCTCCGCGCCGCCAGCCTGCGCGCACAGAGCCGCGGCGAGCCCGCCATCAGCCAGCGCAGCAAGGGAGCCTGCGAGCAAGGTGCGGGGCACGGAGCGGGGCGGGCGGGGTGCGGGACGGGGCACGTCCGCGCTGCTGCCCGTGTCACGGGGGAGCGCCGCGCCTCCCGAGCGCTCCTCCTGCCCGTTTATCCCATCGGGGCGCTTCTCTGTAAAACGGACGTGATTGCAGACCCACCTTAAATGGACTGGAGAGTCCCAGTCGGATGGCGCTGCCTAAACTTGGAGTAACTCTTCGGACCAGAAGCGCAGAGGAACTTGGGCACTCACTGTTGCCGTGCTGGAACTACACGCCCTCGCTTTTCATACTTTGCCCGAAGCTTGCAATTTGGGCTGCTGTGAGATGGAACAAAAGGGGTGAGCTATTCAGGGGAGTGTTCTGCCCAGGATGGTTGGAAGCAGAGAGGAAAGGAAATGATTAAATGGATGTGAAAGTCACAGAAATTAAGAGCCAGCATTCACTGGCTTGCTCTAGTTTGAAATGGAAACAGTGACTTTCCTGTGAGCTGCCCGTAGCAGTTTGCGCTTGCAGCATTTTCGACCAGGAGCTTGATTCATCCCAAGCTTTTTCTTCGGGATGGTGTCCAATGAAGAAATTGTTCTGCTGTAGAGCCTCTACTAGAAAGTCTGGCCTCTGAGAATAGTTTCTGCTGGCTGGAAGGGAGGAGTAAGACATAGCATGCAAACCATATACTAAACATCTCAAGGACAAGATTGCAGCGCCAGTGCTGTTTTGGTGGAGGAGGTTCTCATAAACACAGTATCTGCAGGTCACAACCTCCACCTCCTCCTTCTCTTGCTTCTCATAGCTGAAGCCAAATATTTTGCAAAAAAATGTTTCTGAAACTCCCAAGGCAGGCATGAAAGACTGGGTGAGGACTGAGTTATGTGCTTTGATGTTGCCCATGAAATGCCCTGTGTGACTTTTCACAAACCTTGTCCAAAACATTAGGCTTACATATTAGCCAGAAACAGTGTGGTACAGTATTAACTCTTGGAGGGAAGGAATTTCATCCTTTGGGGCAATGTGGAATGAGATGAGAATGGCCTCAGTCCGTGCCTGTGTCTAGTATTTGAAAGGAGCTTTCCTGCCCAGTGGCGTCAGGAGTCATAAAATGCATGCTGCTTCTTGGCTCTGCCAGCCCAGACAAGTGAGCAGATGGGTTTGAAAGATGCCATGCTTCAGGTGTGCACTTGAGAAGAAGGCTGTGTTCTCACTTGTCTTGCCCAAAGTAATATGAGAGTTCACTGCAAAACAGGTATTGATACTTCTAATATACTGCACTTCCTGGTGTCTGTCCCAGACTGGATGCTGGTTTGACCTGGTGGGGCTTTGATCTAGATTATGGAGACAGAGTTTGATGAGGTAAATGCAAACATGAGCCACTTGCAGAGGATATGGAAGGCCATTGACTTGCCAGCCTCCAACAGGTCCCACAAGACTTTTTCTGTCCTTTGATCCTCACAGCAGCAGCTTAGCTGAGGAAAGGTCTAGAGCAGGCCAGCCATTCCATGCACAAACTGCATCCCTTCCTTGGAGAAGGTTTCTTCAGGTGTGCAGATCTGCAGCAAGACGTCTTTGCGGGATGTTATGTGTTCAAGAATTTCACTGGAGCCTGTGATGCAGAGCCACTGGCAAAATGTTCTGTTCTCCATCATTCAGGGGGACCCATTCTTCTTTTGGCTTCTGCTGCTGGGAGAGCTCTGACCCAGCATATCAGGCAAGGGAGCAGGGTGGACGTAGGCTGCTCAGCAGTGGTGTCATAACTGACCCTTCAGAGATTTCCCTCAGCTGCATGAACCTTCCTTGTGCTGTGGGTCTTCTGGTGATATGCACGGCTCTGTGGCTGGCAGCAGAGGCAGGGACAGCTGGAAGCATTTCTCTATCCCTCAGGGTCTCCAGGCAGTTAGGAGCCTTGGATGGGAAGGGCGGGGAGTTGTAATCTTCACATGGATTTTGAAACACTGCCAGGAGAGAACATCTATCCCATCAGCCTGACAGGACAGAGCCTTTTCCAGTATCTTTCTGGATAGGAGATGGTACTTTTCTAGGTTTCTAGAAGGACCTGAATACTGTGGTAGTCAAATAGTGGAAGTTCTGTTTTTTGCCATTTCCCATCACAAACAGATGTGGCCTCCTTAAGGCACTATCTAGGGTGGCATCCAGCACAGGGAGACAAAAACCAGGCAGGATCATTTGTTTTTGTGATAATTTTTGCACAGAAAGAAGTCCTTGGCTGACACAGCACTTGGGCTTCCTGCTTGTGGTAGATGTGCTCTGAGGTGTCTGCATGCCCTCGCACGTCCTTTCAGCCCAAGAGAGAGCAGCCTTTCAAGATAGTATATAAGAAGAGATCCAGAAACATGTTTTCAGCAGTGGGTCCTAACTGTATTTGATTGCTCTTGGGATTTAATTTTTTTTTTTTTGTTTAAATGGAGCCGGAGGCGAAGACTTGTTTTGCACATCCTCTTGGATCTTTCTTTGATATTAAATAACAAAAGGAATAAGAACATTCTCAGCCCTGCAGAATTTGCCTTGACCTTGTCCTTGATTGTTTTCCAGACCGCTCAGATGTCATGTCTTTGTTTTGTATGGGAATCATGAAGCCATGCATAAATAGGTAATTCTGCAGCAGCCAAAATTTCCTACTGGAGGGCAAAGGGAAACGAAGTTGAGAAGAGTTTGAAAGGACGGAAACAACTCTTGCTCTACCTGCACTTGGCAAATGGAGAGATCCAGCTGGTCCTTTCTGGAGTGGGTTTTATGTGGGCAGGACTGTTGGGGATAGCTGGAGAAAGGCATCCTATTGATGGCCAGCTCCTTGAAGCTGCCTGGCTGCTCTTGGTGCTGTGCCAGCAGAAAAAGCTGCCTGTCTTTTTCCTCTGGGAAGCAGGCAGTGATGCCATGGTGCTCCCTACTGGCTGGGCTCCTGCTTTGCCCTCACACTTGCGCTCAGAGCTGGCCCTGGGTTTGTCCTGCTCCCTGTCAGGGCACCACTGTCCGCATCCCATCTCCACCTGTGTGTCCAGCAGCCTCTTTGTAGCTAATCACAGCAGTGAGGATGCAGGAGGTGGATGCTGTGAAATTTTCCATCTGCTTTCCAACATTGCCTTTAAACAGATTGTCTCTTTGCTCTCTGCCTATGAAAATGCAGATCAGGTTTGCCTCCAGATCTTGCAGGCAGGTCCAGACACAAAAGCAGAAGCCTGCGGGTGGGGCAGCTACAGGTGGTCTGGGGTGCCTCCTCTGGTGGTCCCCTTGGGAGGAGGGGAGGCTTCTCTGACAGCTGGAGAGCTGCCCTCTGTCACTGCTGTCACACAGCTGTGCACAGATGTTCAGAAGTGCCTCTTAAAGAGTTGGTGGCTTCAGGAATGTAGGCTGAAATTGAATTTGCAGTGCACACACTGAGGCTGTTTGCAGCCAGCTAGGACCTGGGGCAGGAGGACTGTGGTACCGACTGCCATGCAAAGCCAGCTGGCATAAAGAATTAGGGTTGCATGGCTCAGCTCAAACCAGGCAGAAAAATAACCTCAAAGCACCAACACCCATAAAAAAAAGCTATCAGGATTCCTGATGATGATCTCTGAGCTGAAAAACACCAGTCACTGACTTGTTGCCTAACCAATGCAGGAAGGGACAAATACCCCCGAGTCTTTCTTATTACTAGCTGCCAGCAAATACCTGCTTTGAGAGATGTGACTGGTGGAAATATTTGCCAAAGTAGTCTCTTTATATGGTTTGAAGTTCCTAATGCTTGTTCCAGCAGGGTTGGTGTGTCCAGGTTGTTTTGCTGTCAAGGCTTTCTCTTTGTGTTATGTTGTTTTCTCTCTTGGTAGAAGCCAAACTCTTAGACGTGCTGAAATGCAGTGTACCACAAAGCAGCTCTCAGCAGACTTCAGAGGACAATGTTTCACTCTCAGGGGAACTGGTGCTGCTTTGTACCTACCTACAAAAACCTCCTGGGGGTAGAAACTCAGGGCCTCTCTGTGTGAAGGCTAAATTTGCTGGCTTGCCAAACAGTCTGCTTTCTCTTCATCTGAATGTGTTTTAAAACTCTGTGGCTCCTTGAAAGTGTTTTTCCAGCACTGGGAACATGCAGGGCTTTTCCTTATGACTATGAGGACTCACAGGATCCCTCCCACAGATGAACAAGCAGAACCAGAAGAGATTCTTTTACAAGTGACTGTAACCAGCATTAAAGTTGTCTAAACCTCACCAGCAAGGAGATCCCAGTCACTGGAGCTGTGCTGCCCCCTCAGAGAGGTATCTTTTTGACTTCCCAGAAGCCCAGACAGCCTCCCTCATGGAAGGGGATTTTTGATAGGGTGCCACACACCAGCTCCGAGGCACAGAAGAAGGTGGGTGTGAGGTTTCTTGGCTGTCCACAGGGTTTAAAAAAATAGGCTGATGGATGTGGGATTGCCAGGCTCTTGTGGAGACTGGCAGCCCCAGGGACAGATATATCACCCCTCCAAATTCCTGCCAATTTACCCCATCAGTGGTTTTGCTTTGCTGATGCTTCACTGTTCCATAAAGGTTAATTAGTGCTGCAAAGAAAGAAGTGCCAGGTTCCCACAGGTCAATTTCAAAACAAGAAACATGAATCACATCTGTTGGCTCATTCCATCCAAATTCAGCTGTTGAGGCTTTGCCTGAAATATCAGAGTTTTGTGGGTGGCTTGTTTTATTTTTTTAATCCATTACCAGAGTAGAGCAAAAACAGGAGTTTGGGGAAAAAAGCTTGTGGGAAATGGCAGACTGCTGTTATCACTGAGATCAGCTCATCTTCTCCTGATACAGCTGCCTTAAGTACAAAGGCCCCCAACTCTAGACACCACAAAACATAGTTCATAGCCAGGCACATTTTTGCAAGAAATTCTTCTAGATTTGTTAACAAGAGTCTCAGATTGCTTTAGTTCTTTCCTCCCATTCTCCCTTTTCTGGATTTTAAGGGACTTAGAAGAATATACACATTTAATGAGTGGTTTTGTCTTTGCTAGCGAAAGATTAGAAAAGTTTTTGCTAAGTTATCTTGGTTGGAAATGAGCGGAGTTCCCTGATACTCCTGGAAATCTGGTTTGAGTTTCTTCATCAGGTGGGAGCAGGCGTCTTGCAGCAGTGGCCTGCTACCTGCTGGCTTCCACTGCAAAGGAAAACATTGCATTTGTAGGTGGATATTTCCAGCATTTTTGAGCTGCATCCTGGGAGTCTGTGGCAGAGCACTGTGGGGTGGATCCCATCAGGGCCCACAGACTTGTGAGTGTCCACCTGGCACAGCAGGTCACTAATGGTTTCTCATGGAATATGGGGGCTTCACTTATCCATCACCAACTTCGCCATCACCAACTTCCAGCTCTGACAACTGGGTATCCTGAGCACAACTGGTCTGGATATTTAAGACAAAGAAGACATTAAGTGCCTCTGCCTTTTTCTCATCCTCTGTCACTACACTACCCTCTGCATTCAACCAATGATGGGGACACTCCTTGACCCTCCTTTTGCTGGCAATGTATTTATAGAAACTTTTTTTGTTGTCTTTAACTATAGCAGCCAAATCAAATTCTAGTTGGGCTTTGACCTTTCTAATTTTCTCCCTACATGACCTCACAACATCCATATAGTCCTCCCATGTTACCTGACCCTTCATCCAGAGATGATAGATTCTCCTTTTTTTTTTTTTTTTCCCTGAATTCTAGCCTAAGTTCTCTGTTTAATAAGGTTGGTCTTTTTCCCTGGTCTTTATTCACTTGGGGACAGTTGAGTCTTGAATATTTAACAATTCCTTTTTTAAAACATATCCAGCCTTCCTGATCTCTTCCTGGTTGTGTTTCATGACGGATTCCTGAACATTGCTACTCATTGCTCTCAGTGTTCAAAAATACTGGTGATATAAATTCATGTGTAACTTTGGGGGCTTCCAGTGTTGTAGCACAGGTCATAAATTCCTCTTTAAAAGGCATTCCACTATTTGAAAAGGTTTTGGTTCATTGGAGCTTGAGTTTTTATGGTTACTGTGCTAAAAGTTACTGTGGAAATTGTTTAATATATTACTTCAGAGTCCTAGAGAACAACAGTATGCCAGGGACTATGCAAAACCTTCACTGCTCAGGAGGATCCTGTATTTCACCTGTGTCTTCATTCTCAGTCATCACAGCATACCCAAATTCACTAGGAAGGAATGACTACTGATCAGCAAATTCCACCCTGTGTTTGTTTTTTCTGTTGCTGGAAAGGCATGCTGTGTTTTAAAAAATGCATTTAATCCTTTGTTGGGCTGAGGTTGACTGAGGTTAGAACTAAATAGGAGATTACCACGTAACAAGTCTAATCAGGTTGGATTTTTGAAAGCCCTGCTTGCTTTTCCATGCATAAATGCTGCCATGCCTTTTTTCTGTCTCTGTTTTCACATTCTTTCCGGGCTTTAGCTCATGGAAGTAGATGATCTTTAAGGTCCCTTTCAACCTGCACCATTCTATGATTCTGTGGTACGAAGGTCATGCACAGTTCCTCACTGAGCTGACTCAAGTGTGCAGGGCTTGGGGCAAAGCTGTATTCACAGTGTTCATGTTGGCAGCATTTCCAGGGCCTGCTGAAGTTTGACGGGGAGCATCCAAACAGACACAGCGTCCAACACGTGCTTCCTTCTGTGGCTCCTTGGTCTCTTCAAAGACAGGCTACAGGAGGACAAGAAGTGCCTTCAGAAGGGGTAACAGAGGAGGCTTGTACATCTGGCAGAAAGCTGCAAGTGACTTTGGGATGGGGAAGGCTGGGAGCTGCCTGCACTTCCCGTCTGCTGCTGCCTCTCACAGGGCACTGACCTGGGAGGGAAGCAGCTGGGGCCATACCAGCTAGCATGACTGGATGTTGCTTATGGAAGGTTTACTTTCCATATAAAGTAATTTTGAAGGGAAAGTACTCTACCAGCACTTTGGTGGAGTTTATTTTCATACTTGCAATAGCTTGTGAGAATGAACAGTGTTCAGCTTTTGCTTGGCGTGTCCTCTCAGGGAGTGTTCCCAGCCTGTGTGTGGCCTGGGGCTGTGGCAGGGCAGTGCAGTGAGCAGGGGGACTGCCTGGCAGCCAGGCTGGCACCCATGTGTGCTTCAGCCTGTGGTACATGGCTTCATGTGTCCATGGTCTGGGCATCCATGCACTCCCAAGCACCAGGACATAGCCCACCATGCTTAATGTCCAGCTGAATTTTGCCTTTAGTCACATACCTGGAGGCCCCTTGATTTTAGCAAAAAGTTACTGCTCTGTTTGCTGTGTGGTTTTTATTTGCTTGTGTGTGTGAACAGCAAAGGAAGATTGGTGAGGAGCTGCTAACCCGCAGCTGTGAGTGACCATCCAGGAATCAGTGAGGGACAGGTGGGTGGGCTGGGAGATGCCAGGCTTCTGCCAGCTGAGGCTGGGCACAGAAGGGGTGCCTGGTGTAGGAGGGGTGTCAGGAAGAGAGGCCAAATAATATTCTCATCGAGGACACCACAGGCTCTGCTGTGCACATTGCTGTGGCAGAAAAGCAGCTACATATAACAATGGGAGCTCCTTTCCAGATGCTATTTTTGACATAACAGAGGCTGTCAGTTCCCTGCAAGCTGCAGAAAAAGTGTTTTCAGCCTCTGTCCCAGGGTGAATGAGCTCTGGGGCTCTGTAAGAAGCGCCTTCCTGGGCCAGGGAGAGCTATTTGTTTTACAAACAATGGGCAGAGCACAGAGGAAATGCTCCAAGTGCCTGTGGAGAGCAGCTGCTCTCCATCAACAGCCTGGGCTGTCATCTTGGTTAAGGAGCTCACATGCAGTCAGGGAACATCTGTACATCCACAGTGTCCCTGGCAGGACAGCGGGGACCACTCAGCCACCTTGATGGCGGTGACCATTTTTATGGGCAGGTGCAGCCCTCAGGTCCTCAGCCTGAAGGAAGCTGAGGGAGAAACCATCCCCTCTGTGGGCAGTGCTGCCAGTAGAGCAGCAAGGGTGCACCTCCGAGGTGCAGGCTGTAAGATGATGCCAGGGGGACTCCTTGCTGGCAAGAATCGAGACATCTGCTCTGTACATATGGGCTAGTTTCCAGTCCCAGCTTTGCTCCCTTCACAAGAACTCCTGAAGCAAGAGGGGCACTTGGAGGAGAGAATGTTCTCACTTCTTCTGAAGTGCATGCAAGGCTCTGCCATCCTCTGTCTCTCCTGCTGTGTCAAGTTGGGATATCATCTGTCCATCTCGGTCCACTTTGAGGGCTGAGCAGGAGTGGGACCAGCACAGGCAGCAAGCAGGGTGACTGCCATGTACCTGGGTGTCAGCTCACTGTGGTGAGAGTTTTGCTACTGCTGTGGCCAGTTGTGATTTGATGTTAAATCTGATGACTTCTTGGCCTTTCTCATTTATTTTTAGTGGCGGAAGAAGCCCAGCTCTAGAGTTTTGGCTGTATGGATTTAGAGTCAAATGTCCAGAGAGAGCACAGTGACTTTTCCCATGACACTTGCTGCATCTCTCAGGATGTGTATTCCCTCCTGGCCTCAGAGCTGTGTCAGACACAGGCAGAGGCCTGTGGATACTTCAACTCATTTTACAGCCAAATGTAGAACGTCATGTTCTGCCTGGTTGGATCAGGATGTACATCCCGAGCTCAGACAAGTTTGTAACAGCCAAGCTCTCACTGTGCTGTGACCGCTGTGCCAAGCCAGACTGGGCTTTGCTGTGCAGGCAATTCCCCTCTCCAAGAAGGTAAACAATTTCTCCTCACCCAGGAGGTGGGTAGAAATTGCTTGTCTCTTTTTCCCTGAAAGCAATTGCTGCTGAAAAATCACAATGTGACGTATTTATCCTGGCAGGGTGAATAAACACCTCTGGGCAAGTGGGTGCCTGAACCCTTGGCACAAGGGGAAACTTGGCAGTAACCAAGACTGAGACACCTCAGGCAGTGGATTTAGTGGTGTGCTGAATGCTGCCAGTTCCCAGCTAGGGGAGAATTGAGCCAGATCCTGGAAGAGCACAGCAATGCCTTAACATGCACCTGGCTCTTAATGTAAGTAAGAGTCATGATCTCTCCTTTGCTGTGGTGAGAGGTGGTGATCATTGGCACTTGTGTTTTTCCTGCCTCATGGAAGAACCCCAGTGACAGGATGGTGTCCTGCAGGGGCAGACATAGCCCTGGCAGCTGGGGGCAAGTCCCAAGCTTTGCTTTATGAAAGTAAATTTGCATGTGGAGGGCTGGACAACAGAATAACAGCAGCAGCAGGCTTTGCTGGGTGCATATCAGCTGGAGGTCCCACGTAGAGCACGGATCCAGCCGAGCTGCCTGGGGACACTGTGTCCCATCACAGCTTCCAAGCACCTTATTGTCCCTATTGTTTAAGGGACACCAGAAAAAAGAATAGCTAGGCTGTGCAGGAAATGCTGCACTGGGTAAGGGGAGCAGAGTGCATGACCTGAGGTGGCCCCATCCTGCAGATAGCAATGGGCCAGCCACTGTAGGGTACTCAGGGGAGAGAACCTTCAGCAGGGTGTTGAAATGCTGCTTAAATCCTCTGCTCAGCTGAGAGACTCATCTCTGAACTGATGAGGAGCACCTGGGTTGTGGTGTCTGCCAGGAAATCAGCCTGTGTTGACTATTAGGTGTGGTTTCAACCATCGCCCAGGGCTACACATAAAACTTTTCTGCTTCTCCACAGCTGGCTCCTGTTAAAAATCAGAACTGGGATACTTCTGTAACAGAGAATGCTGAGCACACCTACCCCTAATCTCTAAGCAGCTTCCCACCAACAGGCTGTGTACAGTCATTCCTGGAGAGAGAGGTCTTGAAAGAGAAGAGCAAACACTTCTCTGGGTTTGCACCGGCTGCTCAGGAGCAGGGAACCACCTCAGCATCTCCTGGGCTAAAATAGAAGCATGGCTGATATTCTTTGGCTGATGACATTAGTGTGGATCTGCCCCCAGATTGTGAGGAGGAAGAAGACAGCAGTTTTCTGCTGGAAGATGTTGGTGCAATGCCATGCACTTGAAACCTGCACCCCAATGTCTGCAACAGGGCTGCAGGGTAGAGTGCATATGCAGGGCTGAAATCAGTGCAAATTCAGGACCCCATAAGGAGCATCAGGACCCATATCTGCCCATCTTTTATGGGACTGGGAATGAGCTGTGTGTGCTCTGTGAGCCAGTATACCCAGGAGTTTCTGTCAGGCTGGCGCTGGAGTACCTGTCTGCATAGGAAATGCCTTCTCCTGATGGAGTGTAATGGGAGCTTTAGTTTCCTGTCACTGCCTTCATCTTCAGAACAGAAGGGGGAAAGCTGTTTATGGTGTTCCTAGAGCTATCAATAACTGGAAATAAACACTCATGCTCCTGTGGTCTGCACTTCCTATTGCAGGGAATTAATAGCTGTGTTTAGCAAAACAGCCTCGCTAAAGAGGGATTGAACAGAAAAGGCTTTCTTCCCTTCCTGGGATATGCATTATGTCTCCAGCATTTCCTAGCCTGAGGGATAAACATCTCCAGCCAGATCTGCAAAACAACCCTGCTCTGATCTGCTTTAGAAGCATCTCTATTTAACCAGGAATCTGGAGCTCTCTGAAGAAAAACAGAGCTCTGCATTCACCTTCTCCCTTCTCAGATCTTGCCCATGAAGAGCTCTACCACCAGCCAGCCAGGCTTCTTCGGCTGAGCATTGCACACAGGTAAAACAGGAACAGCATAACATGGAATTCTGCTAGCCCACATTGGTATCATGCCAGGAGAAATGATGCTGCAAAGCTGGGCAAGCTCTTCATGGCAGGATAAGTGGGATGCACCCTGTCTCCTAGGGGTCCTTTCCTCCATGCCAGCTGACTTGGTGACTGCATGGTAAGCAGAGCTCAGCCCCTGAGATAACAGAATACATACAGTATTTCACTTCTAACCTCAACCTTGTGAGAAGGAGGACTCATCACCTGAACTGCTCAACACTTTTTATCTGGGGCAAGCGCCCAGCGGTCTGGATAGCTCAAGGCTGTGTGTGTGTGTCACTTTGGAAAGAGAAGTGTTGTGATGTGGGATCAGTCCAGTGAACTTTGCTCCTAGCTTCACCTCATCCTCAAAACTGTGACTGGCTCCCACTTAAAAGGCTTAGCATGGAGACAGGCTTGTAGTCATCTGGGACTTAAAAGCTTTTCTCCCTTCTTGCAGGACCCTCCATTGTGACTCCTCCTAAGGACATCTGGAATGTGACAGGAGCACAAATCTACCTGAGCTGTGAAGTCATTGGCATCCCAACCCCTGTCCTCATCTGGAACAAGGTAAGGGCCCTGCTAGGAGCTATTACAGCACAGCAAACCTGAGGTGGCTGAAAGTGCCTGGTAAGCACAAAGGCCATAGCAGATCTCTGTAGAAATACACCTTTTTGATGACTTCTCTCATCTCTGCAGTTCTGTCCACCCCCACACATCTGGTTTTGTTTAATTTTTAGATATCGTTTAGAAATAATAACTTGTTGATCCCAAGCCAGGACAGGACTCGTGTTTCTCTTGGTAGCGCCTGGTATTTGGAGCATGTAGGGAATGTCCCTTGACCTGCCTTCACCTTCACCCTGCTGGCAGCAGTGACTCTGAGGTGGCTAGACATGGCCCACGTCGGGAACAGGAACCACATGGGGCACATTAGCTCCAATAGCCAGCAGCATGTTGATTTTGGCAGCACTGGTAACATCTGGCTTAGGATGGGGGCCAGTGTTGAATGGAGAGGATCCTGGCCGTAGGGCTGAGAGGCACTGCATGGCTCCTGCAGCCTCCTCAAGTGCCACAGGTTTGTGCACACTTGTGAAGGGTCTTAAAATTAAGCTGAAACATTACCACTTAAGGATACTATGGAGAAAAAAACTAGGTTGGCACAAAATTTGCTGTAAGACAGCAAGCTTTATTCGTAGGGGTTCAAGAGCAGACTGTCAGGTGAGCATGCAGTGTGGGCTTATTGACTCACACAGCACGTTCTGCTTGTTTATGAATAGATGCTGAGTTTACACTGACTGTCAGTGCTATTCTGCTTTTCATGCCTCTTCCTCATGGCTGAGAGAAGAGGCATGACCTGGTGGTAACAAGGACTGAGCACCATTTATCTTGTGCTGTGCTCTGGGCTCAGATACTGGGGAAAGACTGCAGTGCTGCTTTCCCATGGATGCTGTGCCTACCAGGAGGGACTGCCTGGTTTGCTGCAGCAGAAGCAGGCACAGCTGAGCACACCCTTGGGAACACACACAAGTTTTGTGAGGCGAGATCAGCACAGGGCATGTTGGCACACGCTGCTGCCCAGCACCATCCATCCCAGAAAACTGGGCCACTCTTGCTGCTGAGGAGAGGGGAGCCCAGCCTCAGGGCTGAGGCACTGGGGTGGTGTGGCTGCACTACATGGAGGATAAGGTGAAACTCTGACACTGGGAGTACACTGCTGCTGCACAAAACACATTCACGTATATCTAATGTTGATCTGTGTGCAGGCATGCTCAGCATGCTGTTCCAGCATAAGTTAGGGGCTAAGTTCTTACCCATTCCTGCCCCTCTGTCTAGATAATTCAAGGACAGTATGGTGTCCAGAGGATGGAGCTTCTGCCTGGGGACCGGGAGAACTTGGCTATCCAGACCCGTGGGGGCCCTGAAAAACACGAAGTGACTGGCTGGGTGCTGGTAAGTACTCTGTGTGTGCACAGAGCTGCACAGGCAGCAGAGTGCAGTTTGCAAACTGCTCATGAACAAAGAACAGTAGACAAATGGCAACAGACAGGGCATTTAGAGGAAAACAGCCTGTGTGAGTTAGAGATTAAGGATAAGGGGGGCTGCTGCTTCCAGTCTTACCTGGTACATGCACCCTTCCTCTGTGCAGTGTTTTGCAGCATGCATACCACTTGGAAAATCAGAGGGGGAATAGTGGGGAGGACCAGGTTTGACACAAGGAATTTCTGTAAGATACCTGAAAACAGAATCACCTCTACCAGTGCATGAGATGCTCACAGGGGAAGCGGGGTGTGTTTCTTCCTTTAGATATCTCCTCTAAGCAAAGAGGATGCTGGAGAATATGAGTGCCATGCATCAAATGCCAAAGGAGAGGCAACAGCTTCTGCCAAAATCCACGTTGTGGAAACTCTGCATGAAATAGCCCTGACCAAAGGTTGGTAAGTGTGGCTGAACACTCAGCAGCTCTCTCCCCTAACAGTTTATTGTTATTTGATGTAAAAGGACTACCTACCTCTGTTTAACGCTTTCGAAAAAAACCCCCAACCCAACAAACCCTCGCCCCTGCACTAGAAATACCAGTTTAACATGCAACTTTTTGCATTTGACTGAACATTCCAGCAAATCTTAGCCACTAGAGTTCTCAAGGGATTGTTAAATAACCTCCCACATATTGTAAAGTACTGGAAATACTGATTTAACTGGAAACACCTTCTGGGTTTTTTTATAGAGCAACTTCCAATGTGTTTCCAGCCCTACATTTGTATAATCGTTTCAGTGTTGTCTGGATGCTTTCAACCCTGCTCCTCTCTCCTGAGAACAGTATTGGCACAGCAGACATTCCAGTTCCTGCCATGTTCTCTGCATGCTGGGATGTGAAACCTCAGGAGATCTGCCACAGCACGTCCTCTTTGTTAGGCTGTGTGCAAAGCTGGTGGCAAACCAGCCACCCTCATCCTAGATGAAGAGGATGCTCAGTACCACAGCCTCATGATATGCTTAGGAATAAATCTGGAGAGCCAGAACAGTAACTAACCCTGCTAGAGGCAGAGGGACAGGGAATAAAGCACCTGGCTAGAGAATACTGTGCTGCCCAAATCCCCTATATCCCTTAGTTTTAATCCCCATTAGCTTTATCCAAACTCTATAGTCTTGACTTTTTGTGTCCTTATGTCTGTGAAGAGCTAAAATACTTCCCTTGGAAGAACATTAGCAGCACCTGGCACTGAAATGAGAGCTTACAATGAATCCAAATATCATGCACAGGAACATTGCTACTGGTTTTAAGGTAGTCTCTAATCCCTTTTCAAACATCTTATTTATAGATGGGAATGAAATTGAGTTTTACTGAGTTGTGCCATGAACAGCAAGCTTATACCCCAGAACAGTTTGTTTCCTGCACACACCCAGCACATGCTACAGCTGGTTCTTTTCAGCTGCAGGAAAGCTCTGAGGCATCTGGAGCTAAGCGATAAATAAATGTAGATTGCCACTTTAAAGGAAATGGATAAAGTTAATGGAACAAACTGCCAGACATCATAGCACCACTGTGAGAGTGTGTGTGCCATGTCCAGGTGATCTCAGCACAGAAAAACATGTCTATTATCACCCCCCTGCAGCAGGGAGGGAACGAAAGAAGGCAGGAAGGAAGGAGGAGTCAGGTCTCATCCTCAGCCAAGAGATCCCAAAGCTTTGCCAAAGCTGCAATATTCCCCTTTGGAACAGGACAGAGTGTAACATGTTTTTGTTTTTCCACAGATGATGGTGCAGAGCTGTGATGTGAGGACTTTCACTTATGCACAGTTTTAAATCAGTATTTTGGAAAGCTGCAAGCTCTGGCTTTTTCTAGCTGACTAATCAGTCCCTCTTAACTCCCTTTTTCTTTGAGTCCCAATTTGCTTGCACACTTCTTTCACAGATACAAATAGATTCACAAGCTCGATTACAAATTTTAATTCTATTTACAGGAAATAAACATACTTTTAAACAGCACACAGCTGATGAGTAAAACTGTAATTTTGAATGTAACGTGTACAAAATGAAACAAAATCTGAGCACTTGAGTCTCATAATTAAAACAAAAAAGCCCTTTTAAGGCTAAACGCTCATCATACGAGGTGCAATACTCATAGACATCAGTTCCTGGAAGAGGAGTTTGCAGGCGTAGGGCATTCGAACCAAAGATATCTGGAAAGAGATTTCAAAAGGCTTGTGATAAACACTCACAGAGCATCAACTTCTACATCCTCTATACAATTAACTTAGTTGAGTTTTTGGCTTAAAAGCAAATCTGAAGTTATGCATGAAAGCGTTTAACAAGAATTGCTCACAGCAAGTACCAAAGCAAGGACGAAGCTGAGACTGTCTGTAAGGGCTACACAGCAGCTCACCAAAACACATTTTTAATGTAAAAATGCAGCCAAGGGATCTGATCCTAAACAAGAACCATTTAACAGAACATGTGCATAGCAGTGTGCCTGAGGTGCATAAATGCAGGTAAGGTTTCCAGCACACATCATTCTGTAACCCCAGTGCCATTGTTCAGAGTTGCAGCAATCAGTCCTTGGCACAAAAACAAGCCTTTTCAAGGCTACTATTTTTATCTCCGTTACTGCTGTCCCTTGACATGCTTCTGTAACCAAGCATGCACTGCAGAGCTTTTATTAAATTAAAAAAAAAACCACCAAAGTGCAGCACAAAAGACCTCCCGTGGGGACCCAGCTCTGCAAGCATAAATATCTTCATGGGACAGTCACAAGGGCGCTGCCTCTAAATTCCTGTGATTCTGAGTTTTACTTCTAAAAATAAGTTCAGAGCACTTAAAGTCTCTGAAAACTCTGCACTGTACAACACTTCAGCAGCATTTCCTGCTAAGTGACAAGCCAACACTGTAAAATTAATAAGGATGCATCCAAATTGACTACAACACTATAAACACTTAAAACAGTTATGAAACTAAAATAGCAATTGTTCTGGTGCTTCTTTAAATATTTACTTCCCTATCCTCCTGCTTCACTCAAGTGGCATTTCCTCCTGTCCACAAGCAGAAACAATGGCTGATGAAAAGCAAACGCACCTGAGTTTTATTACGGCATCCACGGCATTCGTAGGTGTGAGTCCTCGTGTTTGCAATTGCCATGATTCCACAGAGGTTACACACATGGACCTGGTATGGGTCTGAAGCTTCAAACAATCTTTCTCTCAAGAACTGGGCTGCCCCATGAGCAATCTGGCAATCTCGTTCCATTTCTCCAAAGCGAAGGCCACCATCACTAAAAGGAAGAGAAAAACCCCTCAACTTTTGAGTTCACTGGCAATATAATCAGTTCTTGTTGGTGGAACTAGTATCTGTATTGCAAGGCAGGAGGAAGGCAGTGCATTAATTTTCCTCTAACACCACTGAATAAAACTGTGGAAACAGTAATTAATAACTGCTGATGAGCATTTCTACAGCTGGTGTCTGACAGCCACAGCACAACCATACAGCAAAATGAAGTGTATGATTAAGTCATCCTCTGCTTATCTGTGGTGGGTTTAACTGTGGCTGTCTGCCAGATGTACACCAAGCAGCTCTCTGGTCCTCACCATGTCAGCAGGACATGGGGAGAAATTAAGATGGAAAAGCTCATGAGTGGAGATAAAACCAGGGAGATGGCTTATCAATTACTATGACAGACAAAACAGACTCAGCATGGGAGAAATGAGATTATCACCCATTAAAAATGGAGTAGGATGATGAGAAACAAAGACAAAACTAAAAAGGTCACCTCCCCAACCTTCTTCTCAGGTTTACTTGACTTCTTCATTACTAATTGCTTCCTCCCCTCCCTGTGTTGACTGGGAGAATGGGGATTGCAGTCAGTGCATCACAGCTGCTCTTGGCTGCTCCCTTCTCCTCACAAATTTTTCCTGCTCCAGCATATGGTCCCTTCCATGGGACAGTCCTTCACAAACTGTTTCAGCATGGGCCCTTCCCATGGGATAGAATCCTTCAGGAACAGACTGCAGCAGCAGAGGCCCCCCACAGAGCATACCTCCTACCAGGAGCCTGCTCCAGCGTGGTCTTTCCACAGGCTGCAGGGCAGTTCCTGTTGCATTTCCTCACAGTTGCTGCACAGCGTTTTTTACCCTTTCTTAAATATAATCTCACAGAGGTGCTACCAACACCACTGCTGGGCTCAGCTCTGGCCAGCACTGGGGCTGCCAGGGCCAGCAGTAAGTGGCTGTGTCCAGCATGGGGCAAGCCCTGGTCCTTTCTCAGAGAGGCCACTCCAGCAGTACCTCCTGCTACCAAAACCTTTGCACCTGCACTCAATACAAGATCTTAAGCCAATCACATGAAAAAATGGGTGGCTATTTGAGGCGAGCTAATTAAGCTGCAAAGCTGGAGCAATTACTTGTTCAGGGCTAAAAACTGGACAGAAAAACAAAAGACCATAAAGAAACTAGCAGGGATCCTTACCGAGATCTGCCTTCCATGGGCTGTCTGTTAAGGATCTGGATTGGCCCTCGTGCACGAGAATGGATTTTGTCATCCACCATGTGCTTCAAGCGCTGGTAATAGGTAGGGCCAATGAAGATCTGGGATGTGATTTTTCGACCAGTGAAGCCATTGTAGAGGACCTGAAGAAGTCAATGCAATCATAAACCTTACTACCTATCACAGGTATATTAAAAAAATTAAAGTGGATCGATACTTTGTTTATACCTCATTTCCTCTTAGATGATAGCCATAATCTGATAAAAGGTTGGAAATCTTTTGCACGTTGACAGCATCATTAAAAGGTGTAGCATCACCAATTTCTCCTTTGTTTGCCGACACCTACAGAGAAGATATTTGGAAAAGTCTGTCAGGTTTCTGAAGGATTGGTTAGACATATTTAGCTGTTTCAAACAGTTGTAACTCTTAATAATGGAATTTGAGATTCCATGCCAATGGTAGTATCCTATCTTGCTGTCTTTATCTGCCACATATTTCAAAAAATCCACACTATAAACAATTTTGCCTCTCCTTATTCTAGGTCAGGGGAAAATGTCTGGAACAAAATCAACAGATGAGAGAGCATACTGTAGGTAGGACCTGACCTCCTGGATAAAATTTACAGGACTGTACATCTTCTCTAAGAAAGCTCCTTTTGCTATCAAATAACTGGAGAACAATCATTTTTAAGAGAATTAACACCTACTAGATAGTGTTTATTTTCAGGGGAAAAAAAAAAGCTCAAAGCAAACAACAATCCCCACCAAATTTTAATTCATATTGCTGAGACATGCAGTATAGAAGATTGTTCTTACCTTGCCCTGAAGACACTCAATCAAATGACCAATGGTCATACGGGAAGGGATGGCATGGGGGTTGATAATGATATCAGGTGTGATGCCTTCACATGTGAAGGGCATGTCCTAGAGCAGGGAAACACACAATCAATTCCTCCCAGAACATCATGTTTAGGAAAAGTATGTGCCTGGATCCAAATTAAGTCTTGTAAAATATTTAAAAGGCATTGAAATATGAAAAAATCAGCTGTGTCTCCTAAAAATATTTTAGCTACATTTAAGTCAATATTGCACTTGAGTAGATATTCCACAGACAACTCACTTAAGGCACGTCCAATGCTAAGATCATCACAGGTAAAATCTCCAGAAGAAGAAGAAAAAATAAATTACTACCTCTTGCCTGTACTGGATCCCACAGGTTCCTTTCTGACCGTGTCTGCTAGCGAATTTATCTCCAATTTGTGGAATTCTTACAGAACGTACCTGTAAGCCACACGAAAACATGCAATTGGTAACTTAAATGGAGACCAAGGATCATTAAAGTAGAAAGAACAAATGTCAGTGCTCACCCTAATCTTGCAGAATTTGTACCCTTCCTGGTTCAGGGTTACCATGACCTGATCCACAATCCCAGTCTCACTGGTCCGCAGGAAGGTGCTGCAGTCTCTCTTGGTGAAGCGTCTGTTGGTGCTTTCCAGCTCATCTTCATTTTCTGGCAGTGTGACTGTTTTGCCAATGATGACATCATCCCCAGACACACGTACCCCAGGGGCTATCAAACCATCATCATCAAGTTTGTCATAGATTGCGTGTCTCATACCTTGGGGGGAAGAAGGAACCAAAAAAGTAAGACTCCCAGATTTTTCAACATACTGACTCCTGATGTTCTGCAGTAATTCAACAAGTCTGCTTGCAGCTTCAGACAACTGCTAAAACATCTAATGTAAATATCTCAACTGATACAGTAATTTCTATGAAATACAAAAATGTCTGTATTAATATATCCCAGAATGAAGACTGAATCAGTTCAACACTACCTTGCCCACAAAACCTTAATTTAAAACCACTCCTTTATCTTACCTTGGCAAGTTTCACGTGTAGGCTTTTCAAAAACTTCCTCTTGGTCGTACCCTTTCTTAGACTCCTGCTCTTTGTATGAGCGATAGAACACAGACCTGAAACAAAGTAATGAAGTCTTCTCCAGTGAAGCCAGCATCATTTTCCCCCACATCTCATTTTCACATATTATGGCTACTGTTACTAATGACAACCAAATCCAAATAATGAGTGCATGCCACCCAACCTTTCCTCTGATTTCCCGTTAATCCGACCTTCACTGAGGAGTGGAAAACAAAAAAACAACCCACCACACATAAAAGTTTCAGAGGGCATTATGATGGTCACTTTGCAGTGACATCACTTTTGCCAAAGTACCTAATTTTTTATGAACTGCAAAGACTTTTGTATCTCCTTGACACCACAGAAGCAGTTATTACTCCTAATGATAATTCATATCTTCAGTACATCATTCTCATATTACTTTCCTCCTTATGCATGCAATTTTGCAAAATTTGAGGCTTCCACTGCTACCTTGGAGTACCACACTCAATACAAATGAGCTGCAGTGAAAAGCTTCCAGTTTATATAAAGTTCTTTCTGGTGCTTTAAGGTTTTTTGTTTGCTCCCTCAGTTGCCAGCATACCAAAGTGCTTTAAGATACTATAATGCAAGAAGTCACATCAGCCACCAGCTGTGACAACAGCAGTTCCTTCTAAGGAGAGGAACATTCCAATCCTATCTGGTAGCAACTGTCTCACTAATAAAGACAAGACTATGCTAAAATGCTGCAACATCATTCTGGTAACTGGCAAGACTTATATGAAAATACACCAGGGAAGAGTGCAAATGTTTTTTCATTAAACTGTGATACAAAGGACCCTAAACAGAATAAAGATCAAAATGGAAGATTAAGAAGACAAAATGCACGCTGAGGTTTCATGGTGTTTTGTTAAGATACACATTCACTGTTTTCATTGTGTTGCTCCCTCCATCCCCATTAAAAAAAATTAAAATGCTTCTTAAGTTGGAAAGATTTGGAGAACAGCATCTTCCAGCATAAAATGAATTTTTCTTGAGCCTCTGGACAACTCAATATAGTTTTTTTTTTTAATTCCAAGTAGTTAAAAAATTTAGAGTCCTACCTGAAAAAGCCTCTGTCAACAGCAGAACGGTTCATAATGACAGAGTCTTCCTGGTTATAGCCCGTGTATGATGCAATGGCTACAATCGAGTTGATACCTACAATATGCAGAGAAAATATTTTGATAGAATACACACATGCCCAGACAGACACTATTTTAACTCAAAGTCGGCTGTAGTCTCTTACAGTGAAGCTGTTCTGCCCTTCCTCAGATAAAATCTCTACATCCCACACACAAAAACATGCAGTATCAGCAAATGCAACTCTGGATAGAAAAGAGAGTCAAGAGTGACCCCTTGTGAAAAACCTATCACACATCAATACAGAAAATGCATTTTTTTCAGTGAGATGTTAGCAGTGTTTTTTTGGGTAAAGTAGTTTCAGTTGCAACACTACCAACAAATTCTTGCAGTCTAGGTGTCCAGCTACAATCTAACACATAACCTATACTTATTTCTTAAATTGCACACATTTGCTAAGTGTTCAGGTACTCTACACACTCCATTCATGACATGTTTGAAACAAAAGAGAAGAGCAGTGGTTTTGTTCCACGAACATGAACTGACAACGCACCTGCTGGCAACTCTCTGAACCTCAAGTACTCCATGGAGCGTGTTGTTACCAGGGGCTTCTGGGGATAATACAGCACGTGTGCCAGCGTATCCATACGGACATGGAAGTTGGTGATGTAGACTCCCATAGCCTGTTTACCCATAGCAGACTGGTACGTGTTCCTGGGAGACTGGACAGACAAAGGGAAGACCAATAATTACGTACATAAAGCTCCTTACACACACACCCACACACCTGTGGGTTTTCTATCAGCTTTAAAAGCAGGATGTCAGCAGAAGTGCACTGACCTGGTTATGATCAGGGAAAGGGATAATAGATGCACACACTCCCAGGATCATGGATGGGTGAATCTCACAGTGTGTGTATGTTGAACAATATGCTACACCTTTCTCTTGCAAGTCATCTGGAGTCATTGCCAGCATCACAGTCTCTTCTTCCAGGGTGTCAATGTACTCTACTACACCACTGGCCACAAGATCCTGCCAACTGAACAACCAGTAACTCCATTAACACCTAAAATTCATCTTCAGCAATGACAAGAACAAGGACTTCTCTGGCTTATTATTACTACCACTGCCTCAGTGTGATTAAAAAAACTGATTAAACTACCAGCCAAAGAAAGCATCTTTGTGCTGCACAAAGCTATAAACATTC
Organism: Chloebia gouldiae; assembly: GCA_003676055.1. Classification (NCBI taxonomy): domain Eukaryota; kingdom Metazoa; phylum Chordata; class Aves; order Passeriformes; family Passeridae; genus Chloebia; species Chloebia gouldiae. The sequence continues at coordinate 4,131,880 of QUSF01000025.1, forward strand.
CTCTCTCCAACCTGAGAAAACATGCACCTTCCAGGATGGAAAATGACACCTTCAGTTGAATTTCAGGAATGTATCTCACCTGTAATTGTTATACTCTCGTTCCTTCAGCTGGTCAATGTGCCTTTTCTTCAGCAGCAACTTCTGTTTCTCCACAATTAAAAGGGGCCGGCAAATTCTGCCTGCATCAGTGTAGATGCGGATTTCTCGCTCACGAATATCTCTGATCATCGAGACCTGGGCAAGACAGCAGCACCTCATGAGTACAGAGTCTCAGCTTAGAATCAGAACTACAGAACACAAAACAGGATAACCAAATTCCCTAAAGCAAAGACTTTCCAGGCACAGAACAAAGAGTAACACTCCTACAAACAGGAACATTTCAGAAGATCATTTTCAACTGTTTTGTCTTTCAACTGGATCCTCCTTAAAAACAAACAACCCCCCCTGAAAAAAACAACCCCACAACCATGCAACAAACTATACATAATCAAGCATATAATAAAAAAATCAAAAAACCAAATACAAAAACCTCCCCAAAAAAACCAAAAAACAAGCCCAACAGGAAGTATATTCAGAAAGAGACTCACAAATAATGCTACTTGAAACTTGCAAAGTAGTATCAAGGCATTATCCTCTCTTGTCTGAAAGGACACCCAAACTTTAGATATAAAGATTTATACCTCTGACACAATTATGTCCATCTGACGACGAAGCTTCCTTAAGGTATTCATCAGCTGCTCCGGATCTTTGTGTATTCCTACCCAGCAGCCATTAACAAATATCTTGGTAGCACTAGAAAGGGGAAATACAAACAAATAATAATTAAAAATATCCCACCCTACCAAATAACCCTCAAACCCTTGAAATGTTGTGCAGGACAAAGTTTAAGTCTGTTTAAAGAGTTTTATTTGCACGTACTCAGCTATTGCTGCTGGAGATATTTCTTCTAGATTTTCCATACTCCATTCTTCCAAGAATTCCAGAATTGGGGATGGCTGAGACCCCACAGAAATGTAAGCCATCAGGGCTAAGTTCTTCACAAGTCCTACTGCATGACCCTAGCAGAAACACAAAGTTAACCTGCATTTTCAAATCAAGGCGTACCACCAAGAAGATTCAAGAATTTAAACTTAACTCCTCAAGGAACTGGATGCAAAATATGCTTCCAACCACCCAGTTAGCTATAAAGCTAAATATTTGCATCAGCATTATTAAAAAAAGTGTAAGGGATCCTCACAAGGGCCAAGGTTACAAAATGACCGTGAGGGAAATGCAGTGAGTACACAACTCCTGCTTTCATTACCTCAGGGGTCTCAGCAGGGCAAACCATTCCCCACAGGGTGTTGTGCAGCTGCCGGGGCTTGGCCAGTTTTCCATCTCTGCCAATGGGAGAATTCAGGCGTCTCAGGTGGGAAAGCGTGGATGCAAAAGTCAGGCGGTTCAACACCTGCACATTGGAAGAAGTTCAGTCAGTCCAAGCTTCTTAAGTGTGTTGCTGGCAGGCAGCATGACACCCTAGCACAAAGGATCAACTCCCTCTAGAAATGATGTGCTTAAAAAGAACTACAACAGCTTTTTGTTAGATGCACTTTTTAGTTCACTTCCACTAATCTCACACTACCCCTAGAATCTCAAACTCCTAACTAGTGTTTCAGTGGCAGAAGTTCCCAGAGCATGCTTTTACCACAGCAAGACCCTGGGCTAATAAAGTGAGTGCTCCTCATCATTTGCCACAGATATATAACTTATATTATAAGGTGTCACTCAAGTTTTTTTAACTGCCTATGAAGCACTGGAAGTAACTAAAGCAAAGAAATCCATCCTCCTGCATGATTACCTGGGACTAGGAATTTACATGAAAGTGTATGATCTAACAAAAAAATCTGTAGAAGAGTTACACCAACTGTTTAGCAGTAAATGCAATAGCCAAAGCAAACAAACCATGACCAAAAAAACTCTAAACCACAGATCCATGAAGATCCAACTGTTTGGATCTTCATCTGTGTCAGCTAAGGAAATTTCCTTTTAAGAATATATCTGTTCAACATACAACATGCATAGCTGCTAAGCAATATTAAACTCTTCCATGAGAACAGTTTCACCATAAGAACTGTAAACCTGACAAAGCTCTTATTGTACCTGAGATACTCCTGCTCTGGCCTGATGAGCTTTCTTCTGGTCACCCCAGTTTCCAGTTGCCAATGAATATTTCAAACCATCTGAAATAATTCTTGTTTTAATTGCCAACTCCAAGTTGAAATCTTTCCCTCTGTCAATGAACTTTTGTGCATATATTCTCACTTCCTTCAGCAAATTCTTGAACATTCTGTAGAAGACACAGGGAAATCTGATTAAACAGTGTTGTGCAATTTAGCCTGGGGCTATTTGAAAAAAATGTCACTGGCCTCCTGAAAAGAAGCAATTTGTAACCAGGGTGAGGAAGCAGAGGGGAATAAAGTAAATGCAACTGTTTGTACACATGCACAAAATATGCTTCAAAACAAGTCAATGCTGGCCACCTAGTGTTACAGGAAACTCAACCATTCCAGAAAGAAGTCATAATTAGACAGAAGCTGTGTTGCCCCAGACTGGCTGACACAATAGATTTAGTCTAACTTAGAAGCACAGAGCTGGCAATGCCTCTACCATGAAAAAAAATATGTATGTGATAGTTACCCTCTGAACAGGAAAGCCAAGAGTGGCCCAGCAAGATCCAGTCTTTTGTTGCCATAATGATCTCTGTCATCCAGCTCTCTTCTTCCCAGTGCTGCCAGCAACAGTCTATGAACCATATACCTAAGCAAATAAGACAGTTTATGTTTTAAACTGACAGCAGACATTCACAACAAAGAGTACATGTTTTCACAGATAAGTGAACTCTTTCCTAAAAGCTGTCCATTCTAGATCTTTAGGATACCACTGCCCTAAAATAAACCTCTTCAGCACATCATTAGAGGTGGATGACCCACAGAAAGTTCAGGCTAAGGATAGAGAAAAGAAAATATTTACATCATGATGGTCATGCCTATTCTGCTAAATATCTGCCCTGTACTTTAATACAGGCTCTGTTCAAGCACATGCAATCAGGGATAAAATCACAATTCTCCTTCTGCTACAGTTCATCTGTATGTCAGTAAGCACTGATCAAGACAATGTGCTACTAGCTTTAAAGAGTGGTTTACATTACAGTCAGCTTATCAGTACTTATCTAAATTTAGTTATTAATTTCTAGATGCTATCCATGCAACTGGATATCAAAAAGTCATTTAGTACTATCATATTAATTTAAGATCAAAAATGTGTTTGAGGCTCATTTTGTTCCTTTATTTTTTTCCTAGTTTATCAAAATTTGCATTTTCTCAGCCTGAAAAATATACCTATGCCCCAAGGTTTATCACAGAGTATCCAGAAGACTGAGGTTAAAACAAACTTCCATTCAAGGCATTCTTCCAATCATATATATGAGTAAAAAATATCCATTTGCAGCTGTGAGACAGAGTTCTGACATACCCTAGAAAATAGGCCTTTTTCGTTTCACAGAAGTCACTGACACCAACATGTGGAAGCATTTCTTTCTGTAAGACTTCTTTGGCATACTTGATTCTCTTTTCTTTAGTGACACCTGGCTTGGCACCTCTTGAGCCAATGAAATTTAGAGCAACATTTTGCTCCTGAATGACAAATGCTTCATCCAGAGATGGTTTGACCTAAGGCAGAAAAATACAGCAAAATCCTGTAGCAACCAGCGCCTGTTGGGGCTGAAGGAAACTATACAGTAGTTTGTTAATTATTCTTTTCAGGATCTGGTCTTTCTGGCACCAGAAAACAGCAATGAAGCATATAGGAAGAACACAAAAAGTTTAAACTTCAGAAAATAGTTTTCATTTAAGTTCATTTTAGGTCTGATGCTATTTCAGGTATAATCAAGATTTTACAGTTAAAGTCAACAACAGCAGGAGAAGGCCCTAACTCTCCAAATACATATTAACTCTTAAAAAATTCCACTATGCTCTGTTCCCTTAATGCACTCATTAGAATAGATTCAGGCAGAGAACGTTCAACATTTCTAATACAGAACCCACAAAAATAATAAATAAATTACAACTAGAAAATGAACAACACTTCAAGCGATGACTACCTGCACCGACACACCACCAAACATGAGAATAGAAAATAATTTAATATATATTACCATTTCCATCATTTCTGGGTCTTCAAAATCATATATGATGTGCTCTAGAATGTCCCTGTCAGACACAAAGCCGAGTGCACGGAAGACAATGATGATGGGCACCTCTTGTTTGATATACGGCAGAGTTGCTACAATGCGCTGACCAATGGCACTCTTCTTTGCACCCTGCAAAGATGGGGAGAGCAGGGCTTAGGCTTAAACCATCCTGCCTTTCAACAGAGTCCCTAAAATCATCCTGCCTTTAAGTAAAAGTCTCTCTCTGGATTTGAATGATACAACACAAGCATATTTATTCAAGCACCACAGGAAAACACAGCTTCTCAGCAGGCCAACTAAGGAGCTACTCTGCAACCTTACTCCAGCAATGACTTTTTATTTTAAAAACATTTCAAGCTTTAGAAGCCTGTGAAAACTTGTAAGGTTTTTGCTGATAAAAAGGAATATAAATACTACTCGTTCACCCATATGCATCATTTCTCTCCCTCAGTGCCAAGAGCAATCCTATCCACCCTTAGTGTTCCTTCTGTCAGGCTTAACTCAGCTTTTCCAACCCAATGTGCAAGTGATTCTTCAAGCAGCTGCTCTCCTTCTCCAGAAGGAAATGCTGTGGGATGCAGAGGAAATGAGGAGTGCCTCGTGAGAACACTGTAAAGCTTCTATTTAAATTGCTCTTGGAAAATTTCAAAACATCAGTGCAATACTAAATGAGTACTGACTCATTTAGTATTACCCTTTTGCTTCAGAAGTAGCACTTACTTTCCCTCACAGATGGCACAATTAGATGTTAAATATAAATTAATATGTGGTCTGCAAAACACATCTCAACACTAGCTTGGCCATCAGCAAATAGAGGGTCCCTGCTCTTCTATTTATTCTTCATGAAGAAACAGGACACAGCTTGTCTGAATTTTCTAAAAACTCATGTATAGTAATTTAAAAATTATTTCTAGCCTTGCCCTAAAATCTGCCACAAATTGAGTCTTCATTTCAATCCTCAAATTATTTATCACAGAGACAGGCATAATGTATAACAAACAAATTTTCATTTACTTTTATCTTCTTTACAACTTAGCATCAGAGAAAATTTCTTCTCAAAATCCCAAAAGCAAATGACACAAAGAGACAGGACAGTAACAAAATGCCTAAATCAATCTCTGGGGTTATTGCTGCCTAGCCATACCTGTCCACCTCTGGCCAGCATGCTGACCCATATAGTACTCGTTGGTCGAGAAGAATTTTCCAGACAAGATCTACACTCTCCTGTGTAGGCATATTTTGAATCTTTCTTTGCAAACACATACACTGTGTTTGTAGCCATTTTCTCCTGAGCAATCAGAACCTGTGTGAGAAACAAGAGCACCAGTAAATAACTGACAAAAGAGAATACTGAAAGTAACACTCACACTATTTCTACTATTCCTTCAGGTGCCTCAACTTTAAGAGCACTGCACAGCATGAGGTCAATTGGCCAAACTCTGTATTTTAAAAATACAGATTTAAACAAAATATAAGCTAGTTAAGATGGAATAGCCCAAACAAAATATAAGCTAGTTAAGATGGAATAGACTCAGGGAACACTGTTGTCTTTTATTACTTATCACACATGCTGGCTATGCCGAGACATTTCACACACTGATAAAGAAAGCATTTCACTATCTGTTTTTCCAAGGCCAATGCACTACACAGGCAAATTTAAATGCCAGCTCAACAATCAAAGCCAGAATTTGTTTTCCCCCAAGAAGAAATAAAAAATTATCATTATTTTGCTGTGTTTCCCCAGGTTATGAGTTAGAAGAAACTGTCAGTTTCACTGGTGAGGCACTAACAGGGTGTAGAATTGATTTTCTGAAGCTGCTTCCACAGCAATGGAGGCAAGAACCTTTTCTTAAAATGAAATGCACCTGTATAGCTGTGAACAAGCTGGAGAACACTCAGAGTGAGGAACTGCCTCATTTCAGAATGCATGCTGCTCTGCAATACTGAAAAAGGAAATCAAAATATCTAGAGCACCTACTGGCAGACAGTTCACAAAATACAAAGCAGCTCACAAAACCAAAGAAGGGAAGAACTGAAGATGGCAAATGTGCCTCAAAGAAGAAAAGGTGCCTTGAGAAAGCCTTAACAGATGACTAAAAGCCCATCTTTCTGGAAGATCAGGAGCTCCCACAGTATCTCTGGTACACTGGAATAAGAGTGTTTATACTCCTGGCAAAACATATGGGAACAAGTAACAGAACTGCCAGTGTCTGCAAAGGTGGCTGTGCAAGGTATATATCTCTTACCTTTTCTGATCCATTAATGATGAAGTAGCCACCAGGATCAAGTGGGCACTCATTCAGCTCACAAAGATCACGGTCAGTTAAACCATTCAGCAAACAGTACGTGGAACGCAACATGATAGGAATTTTTCCTATAAAGGTTTTCTGATGCTGGGTCTGCAACTGGTCCTCCCCTTCTTTAATAACTGTTTTAGTTATATCCACATACAAGGGGGCAGAATACCTACAAAATAAAAACACCACTGCGTCACCTGTCAGTTACTACCTTTCTGTACAACCCTGTGTAATGAAGTCAGTTATTGAAGCACTCACTGGTGTATTAAGTAAGCATTATTACCAGATCACCATCTGCATTTAACAACTAGACATGGAAGTTTAAATAAAGCAGCAATTATTACATTTTTAAGGCACTACTATATTGCAAAAAGTTATTAATGAATAAGGCAGAGGCAGTTCTTCCTTGTGTTTATCCACCACAGAGTTGGCTCTTACGTAAGGTTTCTCAGTCTGGCTTCATTTGGCATCATAGGTGAGGGTGCTCCATCTCTTTCCCAGTGTGTAGGTTTGGAAAGATAGATTTGTTCAAACTTCAACAAATACCGGGGCTGGAAAACAAGAATATATTTACTTGTAATGAAAGAAACATCTCTCCTATTAGCAACCAGAACTGTTACTGCAGAAGAACAGCTGCTACCAATAAATGAAAACACAGCAAGTTGGGTAGCACTAATTCCTAGGAAGATTCTATAGGACAAGTAAGCAAAGCAAGACTTGAGGTTTTTGAAAAACTATCTGGTTCTTAAAATGCACAAAAGCTTCCTACAACAGGAGGTGGCATATCCTATCTGAGAAAGTAAATTAATAGCATTTGGACAAAAAGAAGCCCAGCACAAACCATGCTTGTGATTTGAACAGTGACCAAGCACAGCACAAACATCAGCTGCAGAACTGCACAAGTATTCTGCCATAATATGCACAGAATAACAGAGGAAATATTAAGAATTAGTGAGCTAAATGTTTATGAACCATTTGCCTAGCAAAGTAACCAAAAGACATCTCACTTATTCTCTACAGGATAGTTGTTTGCCTGCAAAAAAATGCCAAGGAACAGGAAAACCATGTATACAAATTCAATGCTCTGGTGTCCTAGAGTTCCTTTAAATCCCTATAGGGAAGCATCAAGGTAGTGACTGACAGCAAGGCAATGGCTCATCACCATCTGCACTTATGGAACAGAGATCAGACTACACCAGGGACACAGGTGAAAGCACCAGAGCCACTGCAGAAGGTGCACACTCATTGTAGAGGAGCACACTCATCATGGGGTGCAGAATAGAGACAATCTGTCCTCTTCAGATCATAGTTCCAAGAGAAGAACATGAACAACAGCACTCTTTGAAAACCTGGACCTAACTTGAGTCAAAGCTAAGAGAGAGGTTTTCAGCCATAAGCCTTGCCACGGTAAAGCTGCTGAAAAACCAAAATCTCACCAAAACACAGCTTGCTCTTGGCTACCTGACCTGTTCTAGTAAATCTCTGTCCATGCAGTTTTGCAGAGGAACTGACAATATGAGCTGCAGCAGCCACTTGTTCTTGGTCATTTCTCAACTCAAACAGCAGGACAGGAGTTGAATAGAACTGATGTCAAATTATTTTGAATTGTAAAACACATAATCTCTGCCAAGGTTCTTCACTTACTGGCTCTTCCACTTCTCCTGAGGCATGCTGGGCTTCAGCTTGTAAATCAATTGGTGGAGCATCTTCAACAATTCTCTGCACAGACATCTGAATAAACTCATCAAAGGAATCCAACTGTTGCCTGACTAAACCCTTTTCATCAAAATAGGAGCTAAAAAAAAAAGCAGCTTAATAAGAAATCTTAATGTAATTAATATACTTCATACATCAACAAACTTAAGACATATTTATAGCCAGAACTCCACAAGCCATGAAATATAGTACAGAATCAAACATGTTTACTTAACCCAAGTACAGATGGTCCTCACAAATGTTTATAATTCCTTCCCTGCCTGAAGACCCAGACATGTAGGAGTGACAGACTTGCTGCCACCTCTTGGCTAAGCCACGACTGCATGCACAGTGAGTGCCTCAAATTTCCCTTAAATTGGAAGAGAAACATGATGACAAACCTCACTGAAAGGGCTCCAGCTCAAATTTTCAGTAACACCATAAATTATTTTGCTTCAACTAATTTTCCTAGCTGCAGTAGATGAGGAGGATGCTCCCAAGTCCAAGTAATAGTACTCAGAACTTTTAGTTTGGATCCCCTCTGTTCCAACCACACGGGTCCTGGATGCTCACATTTTGCTAGAAAAAATGGTGAAAATACCCAAGTACTGATTTCCTAATGCCAGCAACAACAGTGAGATTAATGTGCAAAACCACGTGCTTGATATGGAACCAAAACCACCCCTTTCTTCACTGAAAAACGCGTGTGCTGGGGGTCAGCAGAACTTCTCAATCCCAGCCGAGAGCCCTTTGTTTCTACCAAAAGCCCTGCAGCTCCGAACGCGCTGCACCACACAGTTTAGGGTAACCAAAGCGCAGCTCCCAGGCGTGTTCCGGGAGGAAGCTGGATGCCACCTGGACACCGAGACCACAGCTTCGGACGGGATAAGGACAGCGGGTTCTAGCAGGTCACCTGATAACAATCCAGCAGGCTTCCTGCCACAGGTCGGGCGTGATCTCATCATCGTCCTCATCATATTGCATATCTGCGGGGAAGCACACCGCGTGAGTCGGGCTCCGACCGCCGCCGTGACCCCCCCACCGGCCCGGCTCGGGGAGAGGCACCGCATCCCCCACCTCCCGGCTCCCGCGGGCCCCGGCGCCATCCCCGGCAGGGCCGGGCGGGAGGGAAAGGCGAGGAGAAGGAAAAGGGAAACGCCTCACCTTCGTCCGCGTCGTACATGGTGGCGGCGGGAGCGGCGGCGGAGCGAGGGGCGCGCGGGGCGGGCGGGAGCGCGGAGCGGCGCGGGCCGGCGGCGGCGGGAGGGCGGCTGCGCGGCCCGCGTGACGTCACGCCCGCGTCTCCCGCGAGGCGCCCGCGCGCCCCGTGACGTCAGGCGGTCCCGCCATGCTCCGCCTGGGCTCCGCGCTGCTGGCGCGTCTGGCCCCGCTGCGCGCCCCGCTCCGTGCTCCGCTGCGGCCGTGCGGGGCGGCGGCGGGCCACGGCCAGGAGCAGGAGCGCTTCGTCTTCCTCGAGTACGAGCCGGACCCGGCTGAGAGGGCGCCGCGCCGGGAGCCGGAGCTGAAGCCGCGGCGGGCGCGGCGCTCGGCAGCGGCGGTGGCAATGCCGAGCCTGTCGGACCCGTCGGTGCCGCCGAGCGGCGTGAGCTGCTCGGGCTGCGGGGCCGAGCTGCAGTGCGGGGACGGCGGCGCGCCGGGCTTCGTGCCGGCCGACAGGTACCGCAGCCTGCTGCGCGAGGGCCCCGCGGGGCCGCGCGGCGCCGTGTGCCGGCGGTGCTGGGCGCTGGCGCACGGCGGCGGCGCCCCGGGGCTGCGGCTGCCGCCCGCCGAGCACCGCCGCGTGCTGAGCGCCGCCCTGCGCCGCCCGCCGCGCCACGGCCGCGGGCCGCTGCTGCTCTACGTGCTGGACGTGACGGAGCTGCCCGACCCCGTGCTGCCGCAGCTGCCGGCGCTGCTGAGCCCCGACGTGCCCGCCGCCGGCGTGCTGGTGGTGGGCAACAAGGTGGACCTGCTGCCCGCAGACCGCCGCGGGCACCTGGGGCGGCTGCGGCAGCGGGTGGCGGCGGCCTGCGCCCGGGCCGGGCTGCGGGGAGCCGCGCTGGTGGACATCCGCCTGGTGAGCGCCAAGACCGGCTACGGCATGGAGGGGCTGGTCAGCCGGCTGCAGCGCTCCTGGAAGTGCGCCGGCGATGTCTACCTGCTGGGCGCCACCAACTCGGGCAAGTCCACGCTCTTCAACACCCTGCTGCGCTCCGACTACTGCAAGTCCCGCGCCCCCGACATCATCGACAGGGCCACCGTGTCCCCGTGGCCAGGTCAGGGCAGCGCTCGGCCCTTTGTAGCACGGGTAATGGGGATGTGGGGTGTGCAGAAAACAGTGAGCTGTGTGCCTCTGGGCTGCTCTCGGCCACCCCTGCAGCAGGAGAAACTGTCCCCAAAGCGGTACGTGCCACCCTAAGCACCTCCTTGGGTGGGTAGCAAGCTCCAGAAGTGTGCCATCTTCACATTATAACCTGCGAGGAGTGGCCGAAGTGTTTAACAGAGAAAACGAAGTTTGGGTTACCACTCCCTGCATCTACCCAAAGGAAGTTGTAGCCAAGTGAGAGTCAGTCTCTTCCCTGAGGCAGCCAGTGACAGAAGAGGACATAGCCTTAAGATGCACTAGGGCAGCTTTAGGTTGGACATTAGCAGGAATTTCTTCACCAAAAGGGTGATTAGACATTAGAATGGATTGCCAAGGGAGATGATGGAGTCTGTGTGCGTGAATGTGGCACTCAGTGCCATGGTCTAGTCAATGTGGCGGTGATCTCAGAGGTCTTTTCTAGCCTAATTGATCCTGTAATTCCTCATGGGGGGCAGTCAGGAGTGGGATGCGTGTGCTGAGAGTACTGCACATCCTGTAGCACTGAGGCTTGTTAAACCAGAGTGGGTCTGTGTGCACCCCTGCCAGTTAGGATGGCACCTGATGTGCATGCCTTGCTCTGTCCCTATCCATTAGAGGTGTCCTCCAGTCTGGAGAGGCTGGAAAGTGGAGTGGTGAGCACCTGTAGGCCAAACCAAGCTGTCTGGAGTTGAGACTTTTCTGGGGTATAATAAGGCTCAGCACCCCTCGGCTTTGAGACCGTTTTATTCAAACTGTAGATGAGAACAGCTCTTAAGCAGGTGGATGGCTTGTTTTTGCTTCCCCAAGTTGGGAGGCTGGTACTTTATGGGGGCAGCTGTAGTTCCACTTCTGACTTTGTTACTGGGTTTCACCAAAAAGTTAAAGAAGCAGTTTTTTGTAATCTTGGTCCTCAGAGCTGGAATGTGTCAAGTAATCAGAGATGCAAAAGTGCCTTCTGTTTGTTTTTCTAGGAACAACACTGAATCTTTTGAAATTTCCAATTATTAACCCTACGTGTGACAGGATATTCCGAAGACAGGAGAGGCTAAAAGAAGAGGCAGCAAAAACAGAAGATCAGCTAAGCAGTGAAGAACAAAAGTACCTTAATCAACTTAAAAAGCAAGGTTACCTAGTGGGTGAGTAGAGGTGTTACCTTTCTGCCCCTAATGGAAACACTGCATCACACAAAGGTTAAGTTATTTTGACCAGTGTTTGCTCCCAGATTAATGGGGACAAGACCTCTATCTCCTCTACAAGCAGCATCATTAGTACTTTTGAATACTTGTCAGCTGCTGTAGTAGCAGAGGGTTCCTCTGTGCAATGCATCTCCTCTCTGAAGGAGGCTGGCAAATTCTGATAGCTTAGCAGTTTGCAAGGTTATTATGTTGCAGGTATGGGTCATCTCTTGTTCCCAAATAAAGAAAATAAGTTTAATTTTAAATAATCACATCTGGGCTGCAGGCTACAGGGGTTGTACGTCATTTTAGTATGTATTCAAAAGAAGGGGTTGCCAGAAGATAGTTCTGGTTTTCAGAAGATAATTCTGTGTTGGGCAGTCTGAGGCATTGGAAATAGAAGGCAGCCTGCTTTACCATAAATTGGAAATAACTAAGTGTCTGTGATTTGGTCCTTGCTGAGATTTTGGGGCATGAGGAGTGCTAAGCAAGAATTATAGAAGGGATTTCTTATCATTTTGGCTTTTGAACACAAAAATTTCTAGCCACATAGTGTCTTCATCACCTTTATACTACTGATGTGCATCTCTTTTAAGCCATGAAAGGGGCAGATGTTTGGTTGAAGGAAAGCAAGCTAATAAGTTAATTACTAGGAAAACCTTTCATTTTAATCCAGGAAGAGTTGGAAGAACATTTAAACAGCAGAAGTCTAGCGCTGAGATTGACTTCGACCCTGACAAGCTCTCTTACAGCATAGATGAAGATCCTAGAGATGAAGATCCTAGAGATCCCCGTAAGAGGTTTGAGGAGAGGGAGGAGTTCACTCACAATGAAGTGAAGGATGCTCGGTGGTGTTTTGACACTCCAGGAATTGTAAAGGAAGACTGTGTAGGTACTCTGTGGTGCTGTGTTTTGGGGTGACAGGGTTTGGGAGGACTGTTCTGCCTTAGCTGTGTCTGTGGGAGAGTGCTTCTGCCATAGTCTTGGTATTAGGCTTCTCTTTGCTTGGGAATTGTATTAAGATGAAGTTTGTATATACTGGAGAGGGGTTCATGTGGTAATGCTGTTGTATTCTGAGTACTGCAATACTGCCAGCTTTGCAAAGGAGCTGCAGGACTGTGTCACTAAGCTTCCACAACCTCTGAACCAAGGGAAGTAAGCAAGAGTGCTCTTAGCAAGTTCATACCAGCATCACCTAATGGAGCTGACACTTCTTCAGCTCTCCCGGCCTACAGAAAAAGGTGGAGCTTAGGGAGTTGTATGACCAAACCCCATCTTAGAGAAATCATTCTCCTGAAGCTAGGAGGTTCTGCAGTGTTGCTGCTACTGGCTCCAGTATGTCAGGCGTTTGTCAGTAGAGCAATGCCCTACTGTCAGCCAGTACTGACAAATTACACATGTCTAAAACAGGCACATTTTTACTTTTAGTCTTTTAGTACCCATGCACAGCTGCAGGTCATCTTTTTGGGAAGATTAAATAGTACAGGCAGACAGGAAGGTTCTGAAGAGAATGAAGTGCAAAACAGTGCTGAGACTTTACAGCTTGAGTGCCATTGCTGCTTTCATGAACACTAGAAGACTCTGGTTTTCTAGTGATGTATTTGTCTGACCATAACCTGCTTTATTAACCTGCACTCTGGTTTCTGTCAAGACTGGTGTCAGCTTAAAGACCTGGACTGGTATCTTGAGACTGTGTGTGTCCTTCCCTTCTGATGGAGTTGAATACTTGTGGAAAATACTTCCTGCATCCAGAAATAGTTGCTTCTGATTCTGATTATCCTCACGCTTTCTTATGGAGAGCTCCATGCCAAGTTTCAGATCAACTTTTGTTCCTGCAGTCAGTGATCAGTCTGAGTGGAGGACAAGCAGATTGTCTGTGGCAGATTTTGGCAGGGGAGATTCTTCCTGTTTCTCGCTTACTGTGTGGACCAGAATTGAACTGTTGTGTCAGATGTTCTTGACATTGCTTTGATTGGTCTTTTTTCTCTATCAATATAATGCCAGTACTAATGCCATTGTTCCCATTGAAACACCTGGAATGAGTTATGACAATTTATTTTGCAGGTTTTGAATCTCCTAACAGAGAAGGAAGTAAAACTGGTTTTGCCATCACATGCCATTGTTCCACGGACCTTTATTCTCAAGCCAGGAATGGTCTTGTTTTTAGCAGCCTTGGGACGTATAGACTACTTAGAGGTATAAAGGATTTTGGGAGCAGCTGCTTCATCTCTTACTATAGTACCAGCCATGCAAGGTTTTCTGGGTAGCTTTCCTGACTCTTTCATTGTTGCTTTGGCGATGATGAATCAGTTACTAATCACTGCATGAAGTCAGAGTGCCTTGGGGTGGGTAGTTGAAAAGTTTGCTACTTGGTACCAGCATGCAATATTGCATAGTATATAATGGGAATTGCTTTGGAATGCTGACAAATATCTTCAGTTTAATGTGCTTCCCATGACATACAGAGCAGCATGCGGGAGGGAGGAGAATGTCAGAATTAACTGGGAAAATAGGTGGGTTTCCTAATTTCTGTGTTTTGTAAAAGCTGCCTGCTAAGAGAGAAGAGCATAGACATTTTTCTCTCTTGGCAGACTTCTGAAGAACTTGCCTGAGGAAGCAATTAATTGCACGTTTATTTTAGTTTCTGTAAAAAGTATTTTTGAAATGTTTCCCCCCTGCGAATAATGTCTTCCATTTATTAAAAATCCCATGCCATACACCTTGATTGAACTGTGTGGAGTTGATCTCCCATGATGCTTCCTCTGTAAGGGGCAGCTTCTTTCATAAGAACATTTGACATCATCATAAGTCTTAGATAATTTTCTCAGTAGCTTGCCCTGTTTTTGGGGTGTGTATGGCTATTCCTTTGTTTCAGTCTGCTTTCCAAGATCACCACAGAAATGTTGAATTGGTACTTTGCTAAGGATACTCCTGACCTGCTGGAAGAAAACCAGAAAGGTGCAGGGGGCAGGATTCTGTAAAGTAAAAAATGTACTGGTATGGCAGGAGCACACATCAGTTTATCAAGTCTTGTGTATCTATATCCACCTGATGTCTTGGAGGATAGTTGTGCTCAGATCATGACAGAAGCTCCTGCCTCAGCTTAGACCTTTGAACTTTGAGGAATTCCTTTCCTTACTTCTGGCTGCTAGCAGTGTTTGGAGAGATCTCTCCCCTCTCTGACCTTGTTCTCTCTTCCTGCAAATGTGATGAGAGTGCCTGCTGAAACTGCTCCACTGACTTTGCATAGCTTGAGAGCAGCTGGAACCTAGTACTGTTGAATGAGCACAGTGTGTTAGAAGTGTAGAGTGATAGGAGAAGAAGCACCATACCAGATGTCCATCACCTCTTGCACTAAATAAGCACACTGAGTTTGTTCTTGTGAATTAAATGAGAGCAAAGATCTCTCTTGGATGATTTACCTGAGCTGAGCAGCTGTGCTGGCTGTAAATTTGTCATTGGGGGTGCTTTGAGGCAGGATGGTGAAGCTGTGGGTCTTCCCTTCTGGAAGCTCAGATCCCAGTTTTATATAAACCATGGCTGCTGTCATTGGCAGAGGCAAAGACCTCTCAAAGAGGAAGGGGGCATCAAGCAGGGCAGATTTTCAACTTGCAGGAAGGAAATGGGGCAGGAGGGAGCAATTCAGGGCTGCTTTTCAGTTAGCATAATTAATACCCTTTTTGTATTTATTTCAGGGAGAAAAGCCTGCCTGGTTTTCTGTCTTGGCTTCTAACCTGTTGCCAGTCCATGTTACTACACTGAGTAATGCAGACACTGTCTATGAGAAGCATGCAGCCCAAGAATTCCTAAAGGTAAGGGGAGGTGCCGGAGGGAGCTTGTGGCTGCAGGTAGGCAGGACCCCTGTCTGGGGTACAGCTGACAGGGAACATCCACAGGTATCAGGAGTTTGGGACTTGTGCAGTGGGTGAGTGGAGATGTGCCATGTGGAGCAGTCTTGCACAGATTGTGGCTGAAGTGTGTTAGGAGAGAGCACTCAAGATGATGCATTTTCAGCAGAATTTCCGCTTCTAGCATTCAGGCTGATAAGATTTGTAGTGCTCTGCTTAGTCATACTTGGCTCTTCTTGAGCAGCCTTAAAGTGCAGGCTTTACGGGGATATTTTCCATTACAAACCTGCAGACTGGAGTTTCAGAACAGATTGCAGCTGAAAAATTTACTTTTCTTATTCTTTCCCTGCTGGATCTTCTGCACATATGTTAATCTCTTGGTGGTCTGATTTTTTCCTTGGTGTGGCAATATTCTGTGTACTATTTGCAGATTGATGAGGGATGGGGTGAGGTGTCCCTGTCTTGGTATTTCCATTCCTGTGCATATGGAGAGCATGTGCTGACACTCACATCAAGGCAGCTGGCCTGGTCCACCAGCTGCATCCTGCAGAGGGCTCTACATCTTTGCTCACCTCCCACGGGGTTCCTCTGTATGTGATTCTGACTCTGTTCTGACAAACCTGAAATAACTCCTGGAGGTTATTCAGTCCAGCTCTTGACTGGCTAACAAATGTTTAATGTCTTTATTTTTCCTTGTGCCTTGCTTGCCAGTTTGAGGTAGGAAAGCTGAAGAATCTCTTGACTGTTAAATCATTTCTCTGTGTTTTAATCTTAGGTTCCCATGGGTGGGGAAGAGAGAATGAAAGAGTTCCCCCCACTTGTCCCTCAGGACATTACACTGAAGGGAATTGGTACCAC
The DNA here is from genome assembly GCA_003676055.1 of Chloebia gouldiae. Classification (NCBI taxonomy): domain Eukaryota; kingdom Metazoa; phylum Chordata; class Aves; order Passeriformes; family Passeridae; genus Chloebia; species Chloebia gouldiae. The sequence continues at coordinate 4,148,325 of QUSF01000025.1, forward strand.
TGAGGCAGTTGCAGATATCAAGCTTTCCTCTGCAGGTAATTTAATATTTCTTCATTAGTTTGCTTTGCAGGGTCTGCGTCCTAGAAACATTGATGGGAAGAGGTCTCTGAAGGGGTAAGGCTATATTTCCTGCTCAGAGCAGGACTGTCAACAACACAAAATCATAGCAGCCATGACTTTGTCCAGCTGAAGCATGGCAGCCTCCAAGAATGGAGATTGACAGCCATGCTTGTACAAGATGGCAACATTGGAGTACTTTATGCTCTGGCTGCCATACAAATTCTACAGCATCAGGAATGGCTGTGACAGTGTCAGCTGTCCAGGTGAGAGGGAAAGGGCCATTGATTGGAAAGATTCATTCTTCTGGTTTTGGTGCACACCATTCCTCTTAAGTTTACCAGGAAAGAGCTCTGTCTGAGAAGAGTAACATGGCTTTAGGTGCTGCCTTCTCTTGGGAAAGGGCTGGATATGACCTTTCAGCTTGGTTTCTCAAGCAACCACATGAGGGTAGCTCAGATTTTTAGCCAGCTGGGGAGGATGTAGTTTGTGTCAGAACCTTGTTTAGATCCTAGGGATTTGTCTCCTCACTGTCCATATTCTCTCTGGCTGTGCAGGCTGGGTGGCAGTGACGGCTCACGCAGAAGAGGAATTGCTACTCCGAGCCTACACTCCCAAGGGCACTGCGTTGGTGGTGCGGGAGCCTCCCCTTCTGCCTTACATCAGTGCCATCAGAGGGGCCCGGATCCCAGGCACTCCTGCCTACAGGACCAAAAAGCCTCCTTCCTTTGTGGAAAACCTAAGAACCACTGGAAGCAGATAGTGCTTCTCATCTGAGCAAGGCAGAGGACAGAACAGCCCCTGGAGAACCTTGTGACTTACTGATATTCAGAAAATGTTGGACTCATTTTGAAAGGCCAGCAGGCACATTTTGAAAGGAAAGCAGGGCTAGGGGGGAGCTCCACAAGTCCACATTTGATCCGGCTGCTGAACTGCAGCCATTATGGAGTGAGGGGCTGGGACCTTGCTCTTTGAGGGTAAACAGCTTCTCCCTGGGATCTGCACTGATGGGCAGATCCCTTTACATGTCCCATCTTGAACTACAGGGTGGAACTCACCTGCCTGACCTGGTCTGACTGCTGCTCATAGAGTAAGTGGTTTCTTGCAGGCATGCTCCCTCATGTCAGAAATCATCACCTTGTTTTTAAGGTGTTTCCATAGTTAGAGGGGATAGAGGGAGTTGGAAGGAGCAGGGAATGCTGCAGTATGGGTATGACCCTCCTAGGGACTGATACTGATTCAACAACATCAACCAGAAGTTGTGTCCTTTCCTTCCTTCAGCATCTGGAGTGGATTAGGGTGGGCAGTATCCTGCTTTTGGACACAGGAAAAGTGATTTAATGAAAAGCAGGTCTGCTCATGTGCCTGAAGAGGAAAGTTTTGCAATTCAATGCTTTGATTTTGTTTCTGTAGCTTGGGTACAGGTTTTTGAAACCAAGCATATAGAATAAATCTCAAAGATGATCTTTTGTTGACCTAGTTGACAAAGCGCTCTTTGTGTGGGCATGAGCATCTTGCTAAACACATGAATGCTCCAGTGCAATAATAAATGTGCTCAATCTGCCAAAGACAGGCAGACTGTGAGAGACGCATGATCAGTCAGTCTGCTGAAAGAGGCAAAAAAAGAGTATCTTCTAATCTCCCTGCCATTTCACTGATGTTTTCCTCAGGCAGTCCATTGGTCCCCAGAGGCGGCTCTGCGGTCCTTGGCTGTTGTCCTGAACAAGCATGGACGATCAGCAGAAATCCTCGGCTCATTTAGCATCCTCTTCTCACCATTGTTGCCTGTGGGATGCATTGGCATTCCTTTAGTGAAAGCTGTCCGTTTGCCCTGCTCTTTGTTTCCCCCCATTTTCAGCCCAGACCCACCATGTGGGTCTGTCTGCAGCCCCTGCTCAGGGCTGCTCTCTTTCCCTGTGTGAGGCTGCTGGGGCCTCCTGTGGAGCCATGTGCTGTCCTCTGCCACTTCTTCACCTCATCCTTGCCCTGCACTACTGCCTCCTTCCCCCCCCCACCCCCCGGGGCCAGTGAGATGGGGTGGGCCAGGCAGGGTCACAGCGGCTTTGAGAAGTGCTGGGTGCTGTGGGGTTTGAAGTTCAGAACGATCCTGGGGGAGTTCCCTGTCCTTGATGGCAGCTGCCCAGGTCTCTGTAGAAAATCAGTTGTTTACAAAGGTTAATCTGCTGCCATTGAATCCAGGGAATGTGGTTCACATATGTTCAGTTTGTGTCTAGACTAGAGTTCTTCCTGTACATTATACAAAATATATGCACTTTCATCTTGATTTATCAGGAAATCTTTTCTAGTTCTTTCTAGAAGAAAAAAAACTATGGCAGCATGTTCCTCACTGCTCAGGCTGTGACTCACACAGCACTCCTGTTTTCCTCTGTTTCTCTGTTGTGAAAACCAGCACGTGTGGCCACTCATAGGGTGTGCTTGGCAAGCATCAGAGCACAGGCAGCAAGATCCAGAATGTGTTCTTCCAGCATGGGTATATAGGACTGTAGCTGTCTTCCTGGCTGGATTTCTTTGTGCTGTTGGCCAGCCTCACATTTGGCTGCAAAAATTACTGAAGGAGTTGCCAGCAAGACTGGTGTGAGGATTATCTGTTGTAGCTGCGCTAATCTTCACAGTGCTGTGATTTTCAATTTCCCCTTCACAAAGGGAAAAAACACCATCTTTTTAATGTTTAAGAACAAGATTCTAGAAGCTTTTTTTTTTTTGAGAGATTCTTTTTAAAATTACTTTTGTGATGATGGAAGAGAAAGTGCCACATTTTTCTCAACTGTTACACATAGCAAACCAACCCCTGTACAATTTCTGCCCATTCTCTTTGAGCCTGCCATGGATTTATCAAGTATTTTCCTTGACTTGCTCATAGATAAATGGGAGAACCATGTTGCTTTGTGTATTTCTTCAAGACTGGGTATCTTGAACATTTTTAAGCTGGCAAGAGGCTAAACAACTAATTTATGTGTGTAGAAACAGCATGAACAACTCATGTTGTTCAGTTTATGTCTTAAGCAAGAATACTGAGAAGAATGCAAAAGAATACTGAGACAGGGACCTTTGCATCTTGAACAAATACGCCAATCCAGACTTTTTCCTGGATGATTTACATCAGATGGTGGTGAGAGAGAAAGAGTATCAAGATCTGCCAGAGCTGCCAACTTTATATTACAAACCAAAAGCAGGTGAAGGTATTGAAAGATACCAAAGTGACACTGGTATTCCTTTTCATCCTTGGCTGTATGTCAGGTGTGTGGATGATGTACATCATGAGAAGGGGCTGGGTAGACAGCACTTCCCCTCTGCACACCAGGTGTGAAAGGCACTGGAGCTTTTGGAGGCAAAAGCCACTACAATGTTCTTGTGAGGGTGATGCAGCTCTGCAGTTGCATGAATGTAAACTGTGCTTACAGGCCACAAAAAAAATCCATCACTCCTGCCTGTCTAGCTTCCAGCTTAAAAGTAGCTTTGGTACAGATTTCCATAAAAACATCCATTGCTTAGCATAATAGTCATGGGCTGCAGAGGTAAATTCTCCTGGCTTTACCTTTTTGCTTTGTAAAGTTCTCACACATTTGCAGGCTTTAGTTCTTTAGGAGCACTGCCTGGGGTGGTGTCACTCCATTCCCAATATGAAACACTGTAATTTGCACATACTGTTCCTCAAACTTTTACAGAAGAATAAAAGTTTGGATTTGTTTCCATCAGTGAAGTGTCAGGAAAAAGAAAGGTAAAAAGATGAAAAACTTCATACACTCAAAAAGTGAAGAAAAGGGAGAAAGCTGGAGCAAATGGGAGAAAAACGTAAGTAGCAGAAACTGCCTAAAAGAGGACTGCATTTAGAGACAAGGTTTAAACTTTGTGGTCTTATGTGCAAATCTCACCACAGGAACATTTCTGAATTAGGGTCTGGACTTTGGGCTCCACAGAGCTTAAAAGCTTAAAACAGTTCTAGAATGGGGTACCACTGACAAGTGTTACGGAAACATAAATAGCTACAGTTTTTCCTCACAAAACTCAGAAATCTGTCCATAGAGATCAAATATCATGTCTATGTGATCTCATGTATGCTCCACAACCAAAACCACAAAAGAAAATGTACTGCATTTGTTTTAAGGGTGCATCTGAACTCAGGAAGCAGTTCTTGAGGTCTGAAACAATACCTTTACACATTTACACATTTGCAAATTGAAAAAAAAATGTAATGACACAATTAGTCTTGGTCTTTCCCTGTGCATGGTAGATTGTATACTGTATTTAGTCTGAAATTAATAAACAGGCATATAGTCACAGGAATTTTTGAATTTTAAATTAATCTATAGTTATAAAAGAGATTTTATTCTACACCTCTAGAACATTTGATGTGGCTTTGGTTTATTTGTCTATAAGATGAGAAAACCACTTCTACAGTACATTCTGTATTTGCAAAACAAGCACATTTAATTTTAGAAAAACAGTGAAGTGAGGGAAGCCTGACATTTTTTAAAAAGCCAATGCAAGCAAAGTTAGAGGTTAGAAACAGATCCTTGAACTTCTAAATGTCAGATTTGCCAAGACCTTAATAAAATCCTGCAAATACAAAATATGTTGTAAACATTAACAATGGGACAAGAAAATAACTATATCAAATACGCATGCAAAGGTTCTGAGAATTTGCTGAACCTCTTGAAGTTATGACAAGCAGAGGAAATATGGGAAGAGAGAAAAGAAGAAAAAAGTGTAAAAACATGGTATCCAACAGAGGGAGGTTAACCTCACTGACGTGCTGTTCATACTTTGTTACTCTGCGAGGTGAGGGGACCCACATGCAGAGAACTTTGAGCATATTACTCATTTTTGTCCAAAGAATAAGGAAAATTTAGAGAAGTATAAGAAATTCCTCTAAATATGTATAGGAAGCATGTCACAGAGCATGCATGCATCTAAGTCTTTCAAATTAGTGCCTTAAAGGATGTCTTTTTCCTGATGTGAAATAACTGGGAAATGCAGTAAATATCTTTCACTAGAACCTTCCAGGCAATGAGCTGACACAGGGATTCACTGGGCAAAATGTAAGGTTTATCTATACTGACAATCCTGTAGATTTTTCAGTTAGAGATTTTTGGCTAAAACTGTATTGGACAGGCCAATGCTTTTAAATTTCAGCGTCCAGTCTTTATGAATCCAGTGAACGTTTTGGAAACAATCATTTGACATCCATGTTCCAACACACCCACTTGTCACTGGGCTTTGTGCACTCTGGGCTCCCTCCATGGAACTCTAGGACTTGTGGTTACATCTCTGTGGTAGCTCCCTGGAATTCTTCTGTGATAATACATAATTCAACCTTTTTAAAAGAGCCTGTGACACTTTGAAATGCTGTGGTAGTCAGTACTGCTGAGTATGGAAGTAATGAAAAGGAATGAGTGTGTGTCAGGATCGCTGGTATCCATACGGACAAGCACCTTGGGATGAGGGAGGGAAATGGCAGACTGCCACTTGGTTCATTGCTGGCAGTGTTTGAGAAGCAGGAACTGGCCAATTAAGCCAGTTCACATTAAATTTCTTCAGGCTGCTCAATTTATTTAAATACAATACTGGCGGGATACATCCTGAGGATGACCAACAGTGATGTCCAAACTTCACAATAAGTAAAGCTTCTGAGGCAAAGAAGGGAATTAACTGTATGCTGTTTATGAAAAATTATGCAATTGACTAATTTCTTAGAGTCAATCAATAGGGGCTCTTGTGGGATGAAACCCTCAGCAAATTAACAATGTGTAGTGACCTTGACAAATGAAAGCCCTGAGAGCTGGGCTAAGAATACAGAGTCACTGAGAAAGTAGTGGGGATGCTAATAAATGGCATTTATTAGTCTAACTCCACAAGGATTAATTATCCTCTCCTCATTCCTAAGCCTACAAAAAAAGGAAAACTAAAGACAAAGGGGGTCAGGAGGAGGCTGATGGCTGTCAGTGCCCTTTGAAAGAGGGACATGTAGAGGGGCATGCTTAAGAAAGACACCAAAACTACAGTAAGAAATAACCAGAAATAAAATTGCTGATGTTTCCCAACAGTGCAGGCCAAAACATGGTTCCTGTTTGAACCATTCAGAGACTTAGGTTAGGGTTATGATACTTGATTCTGAAAAGGCAGCCTTTCAGCCAAGTTTTGATTGAGGGGACTCTGTGGAATCACTGCAGAGTGCACTGCGCTTGTCTGGCTAATGGAGTATGAGAGAGGTGAAGCTGATGGTGGTCAAGGGAGCAACACACTACAAAATAAAGGAACTGGCTCAAGTGGAAATGAACACCACTGAGAGTGAGCACCGAACTGTTGTACTCAAAGTTATCCTTGTGTACAGATCATTTCACTGTCAAACTGAAGATCATTAAACATGCCTAACTCTTAGATAACTAAATTGAGGTTAAAGCTGTCATTTATGCCAAGCAAAGAGAAAATATAGCAAAACAACAAACAAACAAAACCCAAGCAAGCCCTTCATCATATTTTGGGCAGCCTCACTGAAATTCAAGGGCAACCAATGCACCAGGATGAAAATAACCACATGTATAAATCCTTAGAATGCTACTTTTAAGGGAAAGTATGCATTAGGTTCAACTAGTTATGAAAAAAAAAACACATTTTGTTGCCTGTGACTGTAATTTTTGAAAATTATATTGTTTTCCATGGTAACATGTTTATCTTGAACTACATTATGAACATACATGGGTAAATGGATGCTTGCACCATTCCGGTCTTGGGTTAGGACTAATGTACATGTCAAAATCTAAGTGTTAGGAAAGTGACATCGTTCCATTTTCTGCCAACAGGTCAGCTTTTGAAAAAGCATAAGGAGTAATACATATGCTTCTGATATTCAACAATCTGTCAAAAAGGGTTTATGTTTTGAGTTCTCCTGAAACTGCATCACATTAACATCAAACCTCAAAAACATTTGTTGTGCTGGTAAGAAGATGAAAACCGATATGGAAATGGATATAGGTTTAAAAGGAAGGAAAACCTTCTCTTTTATTGCTTTTAATCTTCTAACTTCAATTAAACTGATTTCTAAGAGAGATACCAGAGGCTGCCTAAAGGAAATACATTTTCTGTTGACAACAGTGGTGACTATATTTTATTTATATTTGTGATAGAGGGGATACTGATTTGACTGGGGCTTATTTACTTGGGTGCATATAAAACCTTAAATGATAGCTTGGATTATTAATTCTTTCTCTGTGTTTACACAATGAGTAGATGTAATAGCATTCCTGCTGATACTGCCACTGATTTTTATTTACTTTCCAGAGTATGATGCATGGTAAGGTTTTACAACACACAGTTCATTTGGGCCTTGCTTTACTTTTGCTTTTACCTAAACCCACTTTCACTTGAAAGCATCTAAGCATTGCATAATTACTGAGCAACGTGGCCCAAGGAATCTGTGGATTTATGATTGTGTAACCTGCCACTAATGTTACATCTTTACATCTCTGAGCTGTGTATCAGATGGGTTACATCTTCCTTAAGCATCCAGACATTTTCTATTCCTATAATTCTAGAAATAAGAGAGAACTATCTTGGTTGGATCTCTTTTTCTTCCTGGAGATTTACGACAGTAGAAAAAGAAGGACCTGGAGAATAATTCAGAATCATTTATAACTACACAATACTAGATTCTTTGGGGCTTTTTCTACATCTTTTTGCAAATGGAACAGTGAGTTACCAGGAACACAGATATGATTAACTGGTTCTTCAGGCAGTCAGATTACCAGGGGAAATAGAGACAAACGTAAATCAGACTGGGAAAAGCATTCTTCAAAAATATTCTACTGGGAAAGTTTCAAGAAGGGAAGACAAAAAGCCATTCACTGAGCATGCTGTGAAAGCTGAAATATTTGAAAACAACCTAATCAGAGTGATCGTATCACAGGTTTTTCGCTAAAACTTTATGTTGTCAATATGAGTAAAAACATTCTGGATTCCCACCCATAACTGCTCCTGAACATTTCTTTCTAACTCTGATTTCTGAAGTGATATATACCTTTCTTTATGTTTGCTCTTGGGTTCCTGCAGCTTTCTTCTGCTAACTGTTGATGCAACTTAATTTTCCAAACATAAAATGGCCTTCTGTACTTTCCAAACTTGTTGAGAAAATGAATATTTTAACAGTACTGACAAATAACTGCAGGCCAAGTATTTCCAATGCTTTGCCTCTCAAACAGCCATAAAAAAAAAATATCAAATCACAGAAATGGCTGTAGACCTCCAAAAGTTTTCCATTTCAGTGTTTTCACCTTCTGCTGAGTGGCTAATGATAGAGATGACAACAGCAGCAGCAGAAAAAAAAAGAGAGAGGTGCAGAATTCTCAGTATGGGTACAAGAGTGGGGGATGCTGAAATAAGACCAGGAACTGACATTTATGGTTCCTTGTTTCTCTGCATGAAACATTAATGTACTCTGGTTCAGTGGATAAATGAATGAAGAGGGAAGACGAAAGAATGAAGCATGGAAACAAGAACAATGCTGGCCAGGTGATGACCAATTAAATTGCTCCTCCTTTTGTACTTGCTCTTTCAGTGATAGCTTCTGCTCTTAATTTAATCCAAGATGACACGGTGCTGCACATCAGCCTAGGTATCAGTCTGATCAAATGGCAGAATCCAAGGAGCACGAAGCATGACTAGACCTCAGGTGCTCTAGGAAAGCAAACAGTCCAGTTATGGCTCATGGGTGAGACATGGGATACACGAAAGGGATGTTCTACAGATCTTTCAGCATTAATTAAGCTATTGCATACTGGTCTGTGATGACAGCGAACACATTCTACAACACATTTCAAACGTCTGAGGTGACTGCAAAACCAAATATAATTCTAACATCTGCTTTTCAAATATTTGGTGCAAGTGAAGAACAAATCTATAATATCCATAACAATGCCTTCTTATTAAATTCATTGAGTGTGGATATATTTAAGATATGTAGGTATTTGCATAATGAGCATACTTGATAAATAATTACTAAGTTACAGTTAATTGTCCAATTAATTGTGAGAAAATCAATTTGAAGAGTTGAAATTGAGAAGTCTTACAAGTTGCAGAAAGAAGACATGAAGAGCAGATGAAAGGAAAAGGTAAATTCAATTAAAATGCCATCTAAGTCAACTTCCTAATTTTTAAGACAGTGAAGAGGGGTGGGCAGCTTCCATCCTACTGCTGTGAGATACTTCTCTGCCATTGAGGTTTCTAACACCATTAGCTCTGATCCTCTGAACCTTTGCACAGTAGCTCTGTCTATTCCACAGAGACCATTAGTCTCACTGAACTCAGCCTGCTTTCCCTGAGGGAGGTTTGCACACATAACAAACAGAGATGCTTGAAAGCTTCTCTGTTTAATAATACATTATTGCTTTCTATAAATTAGAGCATTTTCATTCATTTTTATAGGATAAACATAGGGCTTACAGAAAATACAGCTAGAGCATGAGTACCTATGTGATGGTGCCTCTAGCACTGCCCTCAGCTGTGATGGCCCTTATTTGACACAAATCAGTCAGCAGCAAATTTCAGACCAAATTCTACCAAAAGCAAGGGCCTGGGCCCATCTGGCTGTACAGGACTGAGCAGCACATTAGCCACACAGTGAGAAACAGAAAAGCTCATTTAAGGTTTGCTTTTTTAAAGAGGAGAGAATAAAGCCAGTGCCTTAAAACAGAAGAGCTGAAGAGCAGAGGGTGAACAAATTGTCCTTTCCATGAACCAGCATTGCAGTCACCCGAGCATGACTGGACAGGAGAGGGGAAGGCAGCACCTTGGAAGAGTTTGGGAAATTTTGATGTTCACTTTCTTTAATCAATTTAAAGCACAACTTCTACTTTTCACGTGCTGCTTTTCAGGTCTCCCATGTCTTAGTCATGACTCCATGCATCAGCAGATGCACTTGAGGTGAGAATATCTGCAGTTTTAATAATGAGCATTTTCAGACGTGTATATGTTTTTAGTGAGCGGACTGCTCCTTTCCTTGCTTTCCCAGGTAATTTGGGACACGTCTCCTAATAAATCACCTTTCATTCTTTGCCATTCTCTTCTGAGGAACTTTTCCCTCCCTCTTCCTTGGTAGCATAGGAGGTCTCCTAGTGTGTAATATGTTTTATTGATCACAAAGAGAATAGACCACCTGGCTATTTCACCATGCCTGTGTGACAGATAGTCCTCAATGGGTAAATGAGGGCTTCCTTTATGCTCCTGTGACTGTTTTTGCCAGGGAAGGTGGGCTGTGGCTGAGAACAGAAGTACAGATAGAGATATCCCAGCTCAGCTGACCATGAATAACTGTACTGAGTGTAAGTCTTCACAATCAGTGAAAAAGAGGCAATCTGGATGTGTCCTAGCACTTTTCACAGTGAGAATAAGCTGATTTATAAAGGTTTGTTTTGTCTGCTTTTAGAAAATTACCAAATGTCTTCCCAATTCAAACATCTCTGTGTTGCTAATCACAAGTTACTGATGCTCCCCAACCATTCTTTCAGTTATTGCTCATATTGTTCTTGTTCCCTGGCATTTTCCTATTGTGTTATTTCAGATGTCTGCTTCAACACTAACCACACACTGTTTTACAGAGTTGCACTGTAACACAGATTTTTTCACCAAAGGAAGCAGGCAGTGTTGAGATGTGATTGGCATCAGGTGATCCTGGGGGAAAAAATAGGGTAATATTTGATGCTCAGTTCCACCAGAATGGAAAGTGCAATGGCAATTCATAGATGAGAGATATACATGAGGTAAAAGCAAAGCCAGGCTAGTCTGAAAAATATAAGATCTGCTTTAAGATGCTCTTGGTCTTCCCACCCACTACACTTAGAAAACCACACCACCCACCAAGAAAAGAGTGGGTTTGTACAATGTATTTGTATGCCCAGAGATGAATCACCTAATATCATATTTGTAAAGGTATTTAGGGACACTTAATTTCTAGTGATTTTACTGAGTTACAGGTGCCTTGGCAGCTCTTGAAGTATGTTATTTTCTTGTATGTGCTCAAATTACCTGGATGTAAAACAAACTCCCCAAAACAAAGTAGTAAAACATTTTTTCATAGTTAAATGGCATTCAGGTTTGAGATGCTGAAGTGATGGAAGGGCTATGGAATGCTCAGAAATCACCAAAAAATGTTTCTTTATGTACCTAAATTAATCCCTAATCCTTGGCCCCAGTCAGAGCCAAACTCATCAGCTCCGGCATGGCTGAAAGCAGTGCAAGAACGAGGATGGAGAATCTCCTGGTGTCACCACATCAGTGCAGAGGTCTTTCACCAGCCAGGCACTACCAGCAGGTCCCAGATGGCAGTGACAGTTTCCCCTCTGGGTCAATTGAAGGGTCATTCAAGGGCTGCTTTGTTCTGTGATGTGGGACATACGCCTCACTGGGCTGTAATTAGGGCCCTTGGCAGACTTAAGAAATGTCAGGCTTTTATACAAGCCTGTTACAAGAGCATCAGAGGTTTTTGAATTCATAGACATTTGCCCCTGTAGCCACGTGCCCGGCAACCCCAAGCATTCAGCTCTTTCCCATCTCGTTTTACAGTGGCACGCGAATATTTGTCCCTGGTCATTTACGGATAAAAAGGTGGCATTTCAGGGGACGCTCAGTCTCCTGTCTCTGAGGTGGAGGATCAGTTCTTTGCCGAGCTCTTTCTCTCTGTACCACTTGATGGCACACTTGCATAGCACACTGCAGGCTGAAGGCAAGAGAAATCCACATGCAAATCCTGTCCAAAGTTGTTCCACTTAATTTGTTCTGCATCATGAATGTACCTGTTTAATTGATTAAAGAAATTTAACACTGTAGTATTGAGTAGGAATAAGCAGGGCATACAAAATAATTACATCAAGAAAACCCTGTATTTTGCAATTTTTATCCCAGAAGTTTGCCTGGAAAATTCATTACTTTTTCATTATTTCAGTAAGTTTGGTAAGAAACTTGCCTTTGTCCTGCTGAGCCTTTTCTTGCATGGGGAAAATTTTTTCCTTGCCCAATATTTTATTCTTCCTTCTAGAAGGTTCATAGCAGATTTGCTCATTGCATGTATTCATGGGTAGTTCAGGGTTTTCTTTTCCATTCAAAAGAAATAATGAATTGCTATTGAAACGAAACAGCTATACCTTCTGTTTGGCTAAACTGTAGGTGGAAATTAGTTTATGTCCTTTGAGTAATAGAATTATGATTCAACTTCATATCAAAGTAACATTCTCCAGTGGTCTATTTGAGTTTAGTAATGTGTATTAAATGTTGTCACATATGCCACTTCTCTCTGCATGATTATACATACATCAGTGAATGCTGCAGATGGCTACAGACCACAGGTAGAAACAACTTGCTAGTCTGTTGGATTTTATGGCTTCATGAAGAAAGCATTGCAACATTTATCAGCAGAATTTATTATTTATTATTTATGGGCAGAATCTTAATGGAAAAATGTAAATGACCACAGCCTGAAGTTAAAACATTTCAGAGACTGGGGTGAAATAGACAGTGGCTGACTGTTAAAGGAGCACCTTCTGTTCAAGGGCTGGGATCCAGGTTCTGAAGGGGAACCTCAAGGGGGAAACTGGAAGCACCTCAAATTAATGAGTGCCAAGTGACCCTTGTATTTACCAAAGCTTAAATCCCACCACCACTTATTGCAAAAACTTTATTTGGTCCACAATGCAGTAGCTAAGATTCTTTCCTGGCCATGACTTTAACTGTCTCTTACTTTGATGCTTCATCAGCTCTTCAAGGGCTAAATTAGCAAGGGCAGACTTCTTGCCTTTGTTCTCTAATTATCCTTTTGTAACTTGGTGACTTTCTTCCCCTCCTCCCCCAGCACTCCTTCCCTACTCCTTCAAATGCATAGGTAAAAGATGAGCTGGATGTTTAAACCAGGGAGAGTTCATGCTTTTTATTTTTCCTGAAAAAACGGAGAGCAGAGTGGGAGCCTCATAAATAAGTGTCATGGGTAGGTAGCACCTGGGAGGTTGTGAAGCGTACACTGTCCTGACTTCCTCCATTACCCACTGAATTGCATTGGCAGTGATAATTGCAGCTTCAGGAAAAATAACTGCTAAACAATGATAGCAGTAAAGCCCTACAGCCTTTCTCAATTAAATTAAGTGGAAATTTAGTCCTTGAGTACTACTTCTGAAACGGGCTGAACAGAATAAGAGCAAGCACCTGGTGGGTTGCAGGGTAGTGCAGGGCAGGAGAAACACTGCTGGCTTTGCTCTGTGACCACTCTCACCATGCCCCATCTGAAAAGTCAGTGTCCACCTCTGCCCTAGAGCTAATGTTGGCATGAGAATAAAAACAACAGATTGAAGGCTAAATCTACTCTAACAGAGACCATGTAAGCTGGTGAATTTAGGGGAAGGCCAGTGCCACCTCTGTAGCCATCATTTCTCTTCTGGTTTTGCATCAGCAGTTTGTGCTTCCACCATTATTCATTTGTCTCAGCTCCAACCTCTTGATCTTTGAAGGCTATTTTGGTATTGTTAGAATGTCCTTTCTACTTCATTTATTTCTATCCTTTCTGCTTATCCTGGCACTTTTACTTTTTATCAACACCATCTGCAAACATCTCACATTTGCTAGTGGGTCTTACAAACTTTAGTCTTACAAATTAGGACTTTTTGTCTCTGTACATTCCTGTGCGAGGAGGTACTGGAGTAATTTTGGATAGCAAAGGAAATATCTTTACACTCATTTGATGTAAACTACCCGAAATAGAAGAAAGAAGCAAATGAGTGAGAAGCCTTTGTCATAATACTCTGAATCCAAAGATTTTCTTCAAATAGTTTCTGAGAGAGAATCTACTTCAGCCTTCATAAAGGAAGGGGAACTGTGCCTTAATGAACATTATTTGAGATAAAGATGGGATAGGAAGGACAAATTTTTATGAAAGATAAACACCTGCAAATTGATAAAGCCTTTTAACATCTTTCCACAGTGTTTAGAAACAATAACCCAAATACATAGGAAGGTTTCTAGACAACCTTTACATAATGTAACTCTTGAATTGCTGCCTCAGAGATTCTGAGCACAGATTTCTGTGTCCAAATTATTCACACTGCTTAGAAAAACCACCTAAAAATTAGGGAAGCAGGTAGACAGAGTACATGGCTATATCCTAAGAAATCTATGGGAGTTCATCCTTGTCTATCATCCAAAGCTTGACCGCTGACTTCAATTTGAGCTGGTCTCCCAGTAAAGTGACCAAGTTTTTCCGTCCATGGGTCTGTGAAGTTCCTTTTGTCCCTTTCATCATTTGTTGTGCCAGTTCCCCATTGCTTTTGTTGTATTTTGAGCAGCACTTAACCCCAGCACTCAGTGACACGCGTTTTATCGCTGCAACAAAACATCTCTGGTCTTGTGCAAAACAGAAGTAGTCATCTGTCTGGAAGTTGCCAAGGCTTGCTACAGATTGTCATGTAGAGTCAGAGGCTGAGAAAAGAGAACTTGTCAGCTTTACCTTGATAAGCCCATGAGTGTGAAAGACATGTCACATGCAATTTCCATTACAGATATCATCAGGAATCCATGAGAAGCGTGAATGAGTGGAAGGAGTCAGGCATTCAAAAAATTGTTTGAACTGGAATCCTTGGACTGTTCCAGGTCTGCCTGCTTTCCATAAGAATCAAGGGGGTTCTCAAAATTATTTTACAAGATCAAAGGAAGATCATCAATTACCAAGTGCATCAAAATAGCAACACAGCATTTTCAGATTAACCTTCTTATTTCCCCCCCACCCTAGCAAATAATAAATTCTCTCACAGTAAGAAAGCAGGTTTAGTATCATCCAAAAATGTTTTAGTGCTTTCTCTCCACTTATTTGGGACCATCTTCTTGGTTCACTTAAGAGCAGTGTACCACATTCTCCTTTCCTTTCCCTGTTAATCCACAGCTACAAGGATCCTCTCCCTTTGTGATGTAGGAGTGATGTGGAATGCTGAGGCAGTCAACATTCAGAAGATGAGAACACCAGCTGTCCTGTCAGCGCGAGATCAAATACTTCCACTGTGGCATCACTGCCAAACAGTAGATGTCACTTCCTTGCATTTGGAGGTTTTGTCAGATGAGCTTCATAATTTTGTACCTACAGCAGTTTAATTCATGCTTGAACCAGCCTACAGTGGAAGAGGTCATGGAAAGAGCAGTCCAGGCAGTGGGCTAAAGCAGGTATTGTGCCTCCCTGACACTGCACACATGCCTCACTGCTGATCAAGGGCCATCATGCAGCTCAGCATCCTTCCTGCACCAGATGTGAGACCGGCTGGGGGACTGAGGCTCATCTTCCAGAAGATGGGTGTTTGGTGTCAGCTGGGACAGGTGCAAGGGCCATGCAGATCAAACATGTGACAGTGCTTGGTGTCCAGGCACTGACTTTGTTTTAAAAGCTGATTGTAATTCAGGGGGGAAAAAAGCTTTTGTTACTTGCATTTATACTCTCACATGAAAGGTTCTGCATGTGGAAGCTAGTAGCAGCACAGCTTACTTGCACAGGTTAAAAATACTGTTTCACTTAGGAAAAATAATGTCCCTTTCAAACCTGCACTTAGTTGAACAAGTGAGGTGAGATATATAGAAGGCCTTTCAGACCAATGCTACCTGAAGACAAAGTGTTTGTTCATCAATACAGTGCTAAAATAGCATCACTGCAGAAGGTCAGCAGCCCAGTTTCAAGAAATAAAGTCAGATAATGGGTAATTTTGTAAGACAAGTAGAAGCAAAGTCAGCTTGTGTCAATCAGCGTGAAAATGTAATTTAATTCAGTGCAACAGAAATCAATTTTTTTTCTCCCAGGATCTAAGATAGCTAAATATCACACAGTCAGCTTAATTAGTTTCTGATATTTGTACAACTTCACCTTTACACTCTGGAAAAAAAAAATCCACAGTTCGTGTGTTTATTCTTTGTAATTCCTTTCTGTTCTGCTTTACTGCTTAGAAGAAGGAGACTTACAAAGCTTTACTGTGGCAATAAAATCTTATTCCAATTCAGACTTCCATCTGGCAACCAGGAGATGGAATCAATGCTCCATCAGATCCATCAGGCCATCTCTTTAGTATCACTAAGGCAAGCTCAACAAAAGAACACAGTGAAATATGTTTTCTGTAGGAGAAATCCTCCTTCCTAGGGTGGATCTTTCCTTTGTTTTCCATCACTTAAACTGTTTTAATTCTGCTGCTGATAAAAAAAATAACTGCCATTATGGCTACAGGATTATTTTTCTCTCCCTGTAATTCAACCTGAAGAGCCCAAAGATTTCAACCCCCATATAATTAACATCAGGTACTCTACACCACAATAAGCACTTTTACAAAGCCATGCTCACCAAAGAGGGCTCCACAACATGGTGTGGTCCAGGTCAATCCAGAACTGTCTTGGAGAGAGAGGGGATGGTTGCTTTAGCACAGCTAAGTGCTCCTTTAAGTGCAAAGTCGTGGTAAAGTGAAAGATTGAAATGTGCATGGCTCTGCATCGTGCAGTGATAAAGATGATTATAACCTCCAGTTCTCTCTAAACTTACCAAGGGCAATGGGGTGAGAGCTTAGTTAATCAATCCTGAGAAATCCTTTCCTGCTATCTTTTCCATCAGCAAAAGAATGAAATCAGAAATGATGAAGATGATTCATGCCCAGCAAACAAAGGCAGAGGAAGCTCAAAGTGCAGTTGATTCAACACAGCTTAATTAAAGCAGGCATTGCAGGAGACATTTGAAAATGCCCTCTCGCATTTCTTCTTTTTGAAGTGGCTGCATCCAAATTAGATAGGGTCTTGAGGTAAAACTGCTCTAAAATTGAAGGCAAACAGCTTGTGACTACCCTAACACTTAGGTACACTGGGAAGAAATCATCACTAGAATTTGGGATCAGTGTGGTTTTGCATAACCAAGAAATTAGTCCAAGAGGTAATTTTTTCCAGGAAGTCTAGAAAATCTCAAAACTTACAAGGTTTGTGCTTAATGTCTCTGCAGATCTGATTTACAGAACAGGGTAACTTTAGAGAAAAGGAGTCTGTGCCATAATGGGACTTGGTTTTGTCAGCAGCAGAATTGAAACAGTTTAAGTGATGGAAAACAAAGGAAAGATACCCTCCTAGGAAGAAAGACCTGTCTAACAGAAAACAGATTTCATTTTTCCTGTATTTCATTAGCTTAAAAACTATCTAGTTTCAAATTGTAACTTTTAAAGTCCAGGATAATTTGCAGTGCACTAGCATGTCAGAACTCCTGATGAGAGCTTGACTCTTGACTCAGGTCTAGTTTTGTCTTTTCAGCCTTACTTGACACTTTCTCTTCCTATAACTTGCTGGGTAAACTACACAGATTTCAACTTTTTCCTGTATTGACTTCTCTCTTATATCAAAAATCTTTAATGTATACTGATATTTGGCTGTACTCTGCTACATACAGCTTACCCTATGCTACTCTAAGGGCCTTAATTAAAATTACAGCTTCTGTGTGGATTTTCCTTGGATTAGAAAGACATTCCAAAGCTCTAGGATGTGTCACAGCTGGTGAAAAATGGTTTTTATATGGGAATGGGAGATGTTCCTGTCAAGAGTTAGCAGCATTAATTTCTGGATCACTGTGGCTGTACCCACATTTGGCACAGATCAGGGCCAAACATTTAGTGCCTGAGAGCAGAACTGACCTGTGAGATCACTGATGAGACAAATATTAGCACTTATTATAATACTATGAGGACCTAATAATGAAAGAAAAAATAAGCAGCCCATATGGAAGGAAGGTACAAAACATATCTGTCTGGGGCCTGCTGGTTTCCTGCACTGGTACTGTCTGTGTTAATATCCTGTATGTGTGGTGCAGCTTAGAGCAGCCCCAGAGCAGCTTTAAATAATGTGGCCAGTTCTGGTCTTGAGAATGAATGCGTTGGAAACAGCTTTCTCACAGTCTGCAGTTTCTAACCTGTTAATCAGTCTGCTTTGAGAAGTTGAGAGTGTTCAGCCTGATGTATCTGAAGGTAAAGGACAGCATTTTCTAAAACAGTTGTGATTAATTGTGATTATTTAGTAGGATGTAGCAAAGAATTGTCTAATTAGCAAATCTGAACATCTGATTCCCTGACTGCTCTTTGGAGAGCATGAAGGGCTGTTGTTTTTTTTTTTTTTTTTTTTGCTAGTGTTATTTCCAGTGTGTCTTAGAAGACAGTTTTTATTTTGTTAACGTGCACTCAGGTAATTCTCAGCTCACCATCCTGCTGCTGCTCTGTGGGATAGATGTATATGCCTTATGGGATGCAAAAGGTGGTCCATTTTAGGGTGGAAGGGCAAGAAGCAACTACAGCCATCTTTCCAGAAGCTGGCAGTCACGCCACCGTACCTTATGTTGCTACTCTGAGAGAATGGGTAGGATGTAATTCCCTTCATCTCACACAGAAATTACTTGGCCATGTTGACATTTGGGGCCCTCTGGGATAGCCCCAGCTACTGACCTGTTTGCTAAACACTAGCTCAGCTGTGTCAGTTCTGTCGAAAACTATTTCCTGGCATTTGTGTTCAGCTCACACTCTTTTGCAATACCCCAGTCATGATTATTTTCTTTCTGGAGGAAAATAATCACACTACTTAGTCAATTGAAAAGCTGGGTGTTGAATGTCTTTCATGTCTTTTACCAGCACTGTGAGCCTGCCTTCTTTGCTGTGAGGAGCCATTGCTGTTCGCAGCACCCCCATTTGTCACGCTTCACATCCGCAGCCTGTTTGTTAGAGGGCAGGTTGCTGAGGGGCTGCGTGGCACAGAATGCCCTCTGAGCACTCTGGGACTGCATTTATGCTTAGAAGCAGAGCTCAGAAGCACAATCCCTGGAGCAGCAGAAACAGCAACATCTGCCTTGGGCTGTGAGGGAAGCGGAGTCCTCAGAGACACAGAAGCCTGAAGCTATTTCCTTCTGTCAGCTATTCGACTCAAGTCACTGGGAAATTACTGAGGACAATACATCAAATTACAGAGATCAGTTCTGCACCTCGTGACAGCACTATGCAGCATGCATAGTTCCTTCAGTAGCAAGCAGTAAAATTACTCCCAGGCAGGCCTGCAGTTCTTTGAATTACATGTGTTCCAAGCAGCATAGCCAAGGACTAGTCTTCTGTTTGCAGAGCAGCTCTAGCACTACTAGATATAATTCAGATGGGAGGACTTTAGCTTTGTTCCTTCACTTCTGCACTGTAGCCATCTGTTAAGCATCATGGGTGTTCCCTACAGCTCTCCTGGTAAGGAGGTTTGAGTAGATTATGCCATTGCATTTCAGAGGTGGCTAATCCCAAACACTTAAATGGTGCACACTCCAAGGAGATTTGTTTGGGGTTTACGTTTTACTGAATGAGATAAACAGACCTGAGAGTCTGTGATTCAAAAAGACAGACAAAAGCGTTGGAGTGGGGAAAACCCACAGAATTATATGTGGAAGTGAGATGAGTTTTATTAAATTGTATTTTTCCCAATGATTTTCATCAGCACCTTCCACATGTACACAGCATGGAAAGAAAATACTGAAGGAGACAGAGTTTACTGTCTGGATAGCAGACCAGAATTAGACATTGGCTTGCAACCTGCACAGAAAAAGCCAGTGGCAATCTGTGTTGCCTTTACACAAGAACCCTGGTGCACTCATTTCTTGAACGTTGTGCTGAGTCTGGGCATTGTGTTATCAGTAGAGAGAGGTCAGAGCTGAAAGAGAAAAAATTGATGAGCAGATCGTTGACTGGGAATGAACACCTTGTACAGTATAGGAAAGATTAAAAGTTCTGTAGTGATTTATGCCAGCTGAGGATCTGAGCTGGCTAGTTTAGTTTTGGCCACTGGCCAACCTAAAGGGTGAGAACAGGGCCCGGCGGTCTGCAAATAACTGAAGGCTATTAAATACCAAGGAGGAAATTAAATGATTTAATGAAGCACACAAAGGTGTAACTAGAAGTAGTTGGACTTAATTAAAGAAGGGAAAATTGTAAATGAGTATCCAGAAAGCTTCTTGCTAATGAAATATAATAGTCTGAAAATCACCTTTGCCTGAGACTTAAAACTGGGTGTGACAGAATACGTGTCTTGAAGGTTGAGAAATTTATAGTGTGGTAAATTTATAGCTGCTTGCAGCCTTGGGCTCAAATATGTGCATCTTCCCTTTTGCATGCCATCATGTATGTTTGAAGGTCATACAAGCTCATTATATTTTTTTTTTCTTCCTTTAATGTGTATCTGGTCCTCTCTCTTTTGAAAAAGAAAAATCCATAACCCAAACCAAGAAATAACTCTAACCTGAAATCTCATATCAAGGTATGCTTAATAGAGAGCTTGTTTTATAGCTAAATGGAGAAAATCATTGATAACTATGTGGAAGAGCAGCCAGGATAGTCCTTGCCCAAATTCTCAGATTAAGATGTTTTCTGAGCTGTCTCAAAATTCTTTGAAAATATTCTTCCTGGTGTAAGGGTGGTGCAAAGAGACTGTGCAGTTCCAGGTAGGAGAAAAGCTCGAGCTTGCCTGGAGCATTCAGGTACCTCTGTGATGTAAGGAAGAGATACAGAATTGTTGCTGCTCCCCTTACATTCAAACCAGTAGCAACAGGTTAGCGGAGTGACATTTCCATTTCTGCACAAACTGTGAATCAGTAGCCCAGGTATTTGAGAGACAGAGATTATTCTGAATTTGCTAAAATGGCCACATCTGAATTTATTTCACAGCTCATTAGGGAGCTGTGTATAATAAATTACACAACATGTTATGTTCGGCTAACCTGCCAGCTCCCTGGTTTGTTTTATGCTCTGGGTTGCTGAGTGTGAATAAGCAAATAGTGCCTATTCGACCATTGTCTCATTGTGCAAATGACAGAGAAAGTGACTTGACAGAGAGGTTTTTTTCTTTCCATCAATCCCAAAGTGGTTTCTTGCAAACCTAGAGGTGATTTTTCTGCGCTGTACATCCATGAGGGCTGTTTCCAGTTGATAAAAAAGGACATGTTAGCAGGAGGACAGAGCTACCTAAAGGCAGGAGGGTTTATTTTTCTTTCCTAATTGTTGCTTACAGGGATGTTTCCTCTCTGCCCAATACTTTACTCTGCTGAGTGGGCAGGATTTCCAGAGAGGCTGGACATGTCTTGTAGACCTCAAGGATGTGCTGGACAGAGGCTCAGCCTTGCCATTTTGCTATTCATGTGGGGCTGTGGTTTCATCTGTGTGCTGCAGAGCACTGGGCAGAGGGAATAGGCTTCACTTCCCTTCCCACATATATTTTTACTTGACTATGCAGAACCAGTTTGTTTTGTGGTCCCTGTAAGAAGGCACAGTTGCTGAAGTGGGGGATAGCAGCAAAGCATGAAAAATTTCTTTATAATTTTTTTAACCACTTCAGCTGTTCAAAGGAGAGTAACTTCTTTCTTTTATTTTTTTTTCTCTCAGTATTTGAGCCCTGCTCTTATTTTTGCTTAATTTTTTTCTTCTTGTATTTCACAATTATTATCCCAAATAAGTCTCTATAGAGCAAGAAAATGTTTCATTGACTTCTTTGGTGCTTCCTAGAAAAGAATAGCTCATTACAGGGACTAGTAAAAAAATCCCAAATATATATATATATATATATATGTATATATATGTGTGTGTGTATGTTTGTTTGTCTAATGGTATTTATACTTTTCTCATAGCAAAAGTTTTCATGATGAACAGGGAGCTTTGGGGAGATGTCTCACTGTGGCACATTTTCCTTTTCTGTCAGTGCCATCCAGGATACATTTTTATCACAGCCTAGCTGTTCCAGGACATAATGACAGCTGTGTGGGGACAGCTCCTGTTTTCTCTTCTGGCATGTTTGCATTAAATCTGGTGTAAACACAAAACCTATACAAATTTCCCAGTTGGTTTCATTAAATCAACTACATCCATGAATTTGATATGTATTTTAGATTGCTTAATTCAATGCTAGAATTGAATTAAGAGTTAAAAGGAAAAAAAAAAGCCACCAATTATTGGATAGTCTTATCTCATACAAGGAGTGTCCTGTGAAGGAAATAAATATGTCTTTACTAAATCAGGTTTCAAACAGATAGAGGATTGGCGCTCAGATGGACTGAGATTCTTCCATGAATTAAGTCACAGTGTAGACTTTAATTTCCAGGCTGGTGTTAAAGGATCAGTGGCTTTGACTGGTACATGAAAGCAATACACAAGTGTTAAGGCACCTGAAACCAGTTGCTGCATTTTTAAAATCAGCCACTTCCAGCTGCTGAGATGAGTCTGGGCTTTGGTTTGCTTGTGTGGTTGTGTGGCAGACCAGTTTGTGTGCTGAGCCAGCATTTGGGAGCTGTAGGTGCCTTGCAGCAGGCAGAATCTGTGAGTATAACCTGAGGTAAGCTCTGCCACGCCTCTGTTTCACCAGCTATGGCCAGGGGAAAAATTGCACTCAACTTCTTTATATGTGTGTTGATGACAAATGCTCTGTTGGAGCCAGGCACTGGGGCTAAAAAACCTGTCTTTATTCCTCTGTGCAACTGGTAACACTACTGAACAACCATCCCCTCCCACACACGTACACCCAAATAGCTCTGCAGTCTTCTGATGTTTTCTGACACTGACCTAAGTAAAAGGTGGAAACAATCTGCTCTGTGCAACAGAATAAAGGGATTTCCATTTTCCTGAAACTGTACATTCCACCTTAATTGCTTTCCTGTAATAATATAGTGATCTGGTGTTGGCTTTGTATGAATAATTCAGGGCAGTAAAATGATAAAGTTATCAACAGAAGATGGCTTACAGTGGTTGTTTAATGCAGTTCATAGATATTTCAAAGACAAAAAGATATATCTGCAGGTGGAATGTGACATGCTACATTGAGGATGTGCACAAATGCATTAACGCTATTACTGGGGTAGAGAAAAAATAAGAGTCAGCTGAAGATAGCAAATAAAACATTTTTATATTCCCTGAATGTACGCTATTGTCCTCTAGTAAATAATGAACAAAAGATCTCTGCAAAATTCAGATAATCTCTTGTGTAATTGGTACACTATATTTTATGAAAAGGAATGGGAAGACTGGAAGAACAGGGTTCTTTTCTGGTGGGGTGGTTAATAAATGTGGCAGTATGTGTGCAGCAGCAATTTATAAGGAGGCAGATTTTATGGGTAGGCCGTACATACCAGAGGGTGCTGGGGCTTTGCATTAGAAAACATGCCCTGTGTGCAAAAGCTCTTCTTTCATTGTTCCCCTTACTCCCTCCAGTCCTCCTGCTCTGCAAAGGAGCAACTGAAGGCAGCTTAAAAACAAAACATGAAATGTTACAGCCCGCAGCTTCCAGGATGCAGTTGTGTTTTGTGCTGCCTCTCGAGCCCAAGTTCACGCTGGAGCCAGAGGATCTGAGAGAAAAAACTTGTTGGAGCAAAACTCAGGGGCTACTAAAATCTCCTGCCAGCTTCAGCTGTGCTAACAAGTGTGAGCTGGGGTGAAGGGCAGCCCACATTTCCTCAGGTCCCCAGTCCCTGTGGTGGAGCAGACCTGTGCCTGTTGCCCATCAGGAGGCACAGTGGGCACAGTGGCACAGCCAACCTGCTCAAGAACCTTGAGAACTACTCGGCAGACCAGCCAAGACTGAAAAGATGAAGGCTTTGAATTTTTAGGGATGAGTCTCAAACCACTCTTAAGTTTGTACAACAGTTTGCTTTATGTAAATAGATGCAGTATGTTCTGTTTACCCTTGGGAAGCACCTTGAAAGCATCACTAGAGAGGTGCCCCTGAAACAAGCTTGACGATTTCTGCTGTATTAAATTACCTCTTTTTTACATTGCTCCCCCTTTAAAGTGAGCCAGAGAGGAATCTTCACTCTACAGTGTCAGAGAAAAAGAAAAAAACTCTTAACTTAATTCTCTGGTCTGTTTTTCCTCCCCATTCTATAACTCTTTACACTATTAATTTACCTGTTTACTATTAAAATAACTATCTGAGGATGGCATTACTTGGTGAAGTGATATAGATATGCTAAGTGAAGTGTGACAGATGAATTCCATAATTTGAAAACCTGTTAGCTGTGAGGTAGCAAGCAGTGTCTTTTTTTCTGTCTTTATTGACTATTAAAGTGCCACTTTGCAGCTCATACTGTTCCAGTGACACGGTTTTCCATGCAAAGAAGTCCCAGGTTTTTTTTCTGAAACCAAAAAATCTTCCCATCTGTGCTCATGTGGGCTGAGCAATAATGAGATAATTTGTTCAGACCAGAGAAAATAGTTTGTTTTGTTAAGAAAATGGCTTTTCATTACCTTCCTAGAATTTTTAAAGTATGTAAATTAGAACCTTGCATATTAATTGCTGGGCATTCAAGTGCCATTGGCATAGTTTCAGTATACCTGTGCCAGAGCTGCTGCTGGCCAGGATGTGACAAGGCAAATGGAAAGATATGAGGTTGTATGAATACAGCTGGTCTGAGTGATCCTGATGGGAAACTGACCACAAATCCTTAATTCCCTTCTGTGATTACTTTCTGGTCTAATTACTTTAGAAGATAGAATGATTGTCTTTTCAATAAGCTGACATAGTTTTTAGATTGAAACTGTAAAGCATTTTTCTTCAGTGGAGGTTTCCATTTTAATAGACTAGGAGTGCTTACGAACTCAGCTTATCTCATTTTGGCTCAGTTCAGTAACAGCTGAGGAGTAACTTCATTAAACATGTGCTGTGTGGCAGGGGAACGTTGCTTTGCCAAAATCTATGCTTATTGTGAAGTATATTATTTTAACAAGGGAAAGCCAGGATTTCATTATACATTTATTCCCATAGTAAAGATAATTGTATTTGTCTCTCATACAGGAACTTTCACAGACCTTAATAAACATGAATGAAACTTAACCTAGCCATTTACACTGCAGAAAAATGATAAAGATCCATCTTTAAAAATCAGTTCTCAAAGTAGGCCGTGATTTTATATTTGTATCTGCTGTTAATTGGACTGTGTGTGGGGAAAGCCCAGATCTTGATCTTGGCTACCCCCTAAGGAGTGTCAATAAATGAGCTGGGGCTAACAGAAGATTTGTGCAGATGTTTCCATAATAAAAAGCTTGTCTGAAGTGTTGATGTTGGAATGGTAGCCTTGTCCTTCCCTCTCTGGTAGCCGGTGTTCATGTGCACTGCTCTGAGAATGGGGGAGTAACTAAAGTCCAACAGGACTCCTGAGCTACAGGAGGGCTTTTTGTAGCTGAAGTCTCAGGTGCAGTTTCTGATTATGTACAGCTTGGTGGGATCCTTGCCTGCTCTTCTGAGATGTCTGCTAGTCCCAGGATTTCAGCCATGCAGTGACCAAAGCAGAGTAGAAAACAGAGCTTCCATTCCTTGTGAGTTTCTGGTGGTGGGCATCTAGAAGGATGTTCAAAGAGCCTGACCTTAGGTGTGCAATTCCATGGAAAAGGAAAGGGTTTTTTTCCCTCAGGCCTGATTCAGGTGCCTTGATTTACCTTCTGTTCACTGTGTATGTAGGAAAGGTATAAAATCCAGTTTCCTCTGCTGGATGGTGTAATAGCTGTATTTTATTAATTTCTAGGCCAGAATTGTCTGGATGACAGAACTGAACTGAAAACTCTTTAAACCTTTTATCCCATGAAATGTTAGTATCTCTTTTAGCTTTCACAATATTTCATTTTTTAAGTGCTTCATTTGGCTTCTTTTAATCAAGGGCACTAACATTTTGGTATTATTCAAGCAAAACCAAGTCTCTTCTGTTTGCTGCAGAGTTTAATCTCAGTTTGTGTTGTTTCAGAGCTCAGCCTCCAGGTCCCTGTCCATTGAGCCCCCTGAGTCCTTCAGTTTTTGGTAAATTCCCTCTGGCCAAATGCCCAGTCCATGCTAATACACTTGCTGTGATTTTCAAAATTCTGCCCAGATGGTCTTGTCCTCTGGAACAGTTTGTGATGCTCAACCTCCCATTTTCCTCAGAGGAGAAGTATTTAATTTAATTTGTGGGTTTCAGTAGACTTACTAATGACTTTCTGCTTGTTCTGTCATTTTCAAGTAGTTACAGATGCTTCACTGGCACTTTTATATTGTCCTGCATTGTTTCCATCAGTTGTTGGATTTCAGGAGGGAGAGATGTAAACTGTGCTTCAGCTTCTCTGAGACAGAGCTGACAGAGCTATTGAAAATGAGGCACATGCTGCTGCTGAATATTTTGCCTTTCTGAGTTGCATTTTGCAAAGGAGAGCTGGAGAAGTATATTCATGAGAGAAACTACTGATTCTGGAATGCTTATCTCTCCAAGTCCAAAGGGCATCAAGTAGGAAACCATTAACTTTTGGCTCAGAACTTGCCTTTCAGCAACACACAGAGCATTATTAAAAAAAAACAACCTTTAAGGATTTTGCCAGTGAAGATGTCTGACTATTTCTTTATCAGCATCTCAGCAGTGCTAACTCGAGCCTGTCTCGCAGTCCGAGTGTGCCAATGGCAATGACTCCAGCCTGTGCATCACCTACAAGAGGGCACCTGCTGGGCTTTGTTGTAGCATTCCTGGGGCCTCTGGTGCTCTTGAAAACCCCTCTCTGTTTAGGAAGTGTTTTAAAAGTGTGTGCTGCGGTAGTTATAATAAAAATGATAAAAGCAGAACAAGTACAAAATTATTTTATCCTTGCCTTGTGGTAAGCTGTGCAAAAGAAAGATAGAAGGCTGCTATGTTCCTGTTCTGACAGAATCTTTTTCACCCTTGAGAGCTACAGCTAGCTGAAAACAGAAATATTTTCTGGGAGTAACATCAAGAGAAATTAATTTTTTGGCCCTGTTCATTAAAGCTGTATTTTTATTCTTGATGAAGAACCAAGTAATTCAGTTTAAATGGGTATTAGTCTGTTAAGGAAGTGCTCTGAAATAAATATTTTGAGTGGAGTTTGTGGTTTTCTCTAGGTAGGGAGTGTTCTGTGCTTAGCTTGCTTACAAGAAGTTGACACCAGCAGTCAGTCCGGCTTTGTTCTAAATGCTGTGAATTCAAATGTTCAATTAGAAATCTGAGACTTTAATACCTAAACCTACAAAGACAGTGATCAAGTCTTTTTAAAAGTTTATATTTCCTTGGCTGTTCTTGGCTGTTCTGGTTTTGCATGCAAAATCAGCTTTGTTTTAATGACACTCCCAGATCCTCTGTATGAACAGCAGCAACAGCAAAGCAGGTTCCTTATCTGAAAATAAACTTGCAGGCACAGCCAGTTGTTCCTGGGGCTGACACACCACCAGGAGATCAGGCACAAAAACCTTGAAACTAGATGGACTCAGGTACAGCACCTCTGCTGCTTGTAGGGGGTCTCGGGGGAAGGTTGCATCAGAAAGCAGCTGGAGCTGGTTTTTGTGTGGCTGTGATGGCCACAGTTGTCTGCAGCTCTGCAGGGAAAGAAGAGGGACACTGTGAAGGCACAGTGGGGCTGTCACACACAGCGTGTGACTCTGGTCAGCTCACACCTCCCTGTTCTTTCAAATGCAGACATACCCCAGCCTCCTGCTGGAAGGTAGCACAGGTAAAGCACAGTTCTTATTAATGTTAAAAAAAAACAACAAACAAAAAAGAATTAATGTATCTCATCAGAATGTCATACTTAAAATAAATACATCAAGTCCAACTAGGCAGCTGTGGAATATCCTTCCCACCAGCTTTCCAGCCCTGGAAAACTGCAGATGTGACACTAATCTTCTTTCATTTTACCCTTTGTAGATGAACTGCACCTTCAGCCTTTTAGAGCACTTCCTACAGCTGGATATAGAGAGAGGACATTGTTCCTATCCAGGGGCTTTATTTTACAGCATTTTTGAAGCTGTTTGGGGAACTGAGTTGCTTTCTGCTAGAGGAACTCATCTCATGGTGAAGCATGTTGATATATTACCTATAATCCTCCAGTGTTGCTTCCCAGACTGTTCCATGTCAGGGCTCTCCTTGTCACATCTATCTCTATGACCTTTGCCCCGAGATGGCTGTGGAAATTTGGAAATTGCAGGAATGCCTTACAGTGACAGTTGTCAGACAGCCTAGGAACAGTATCAGCTTTTTTTTTTTTTTTTTTTTTTTTTTTTTTAAAGCAAAGATAATTTTGACAGCTGGGTGTAACCACGTGGCTGTCCTGCCACTGCTGGCAGGCTAGTTGCAGTCATTCCTGACTGAGAGCTGTTGAGCTGTTCAGCTGGAGCTCAGACTCCAGAGGTGTTGAGTGACGAGCTGCTGTCCTCATGTGCCAGGCATCAAGTGCTGCCTGTTGGCAGCCCAAGCTCACATCTTGGTTCTGTCAAGGTTTTAGAGTCCATCATGGCAATCTTTTGCCTCTGGAGCCAAACTCCTTATCACTCAGTCTTCACATGCTAACTAATATCAGCTGCATCGAGCCTCTCTGCTTTTGACCTGCTACAGGACAAGGGAAACCTGTGCACTCAAACCTCACACAAATTAGTGCATTCTTCCTTGCCAGCTGGGCTGGACAGAAGAGCATTTTTTACATTAAAATGCTTTTGTGCCAACGTTGGTGTGATAAAATAAAGCATGGATAAACTGGGTTATGTCAGCAAAAATGAGCCAGATGGAAAATTCTTTATTCGCTGGAGTGCAGGTGGTTCACAAGAAGCCACAGAGGCATTTCTGAAGCAAACATTCCCATTTTCCTGGGAGCTCAAGCTTAACATCCTGTTCTTTTCAACTTGTTCCAGTTGCTGTGTGGTATAACACAGTTACAGAGATGAAATGCCCTCTTGTTTCTGTCTGTATTTTTTTCTGGTAGTCAACAACAGAAGAGAGGGGAGGCCTTGACTCCCCTGGGCTCCATCCTCTGGCGCATGGGAGGATGCCCTGATGTTGTGCTGAGGTTCATTAAGTCTGTGGGCAGCTGTCATGTTTAGGCATGAGAAAATCTGGCTTATGAGAGAGCCAACTCTGATGGGTCAGCATGACACACGTGGTTGTTCTACTGGGCTCCCCATGGATCCACCACTTCCTTTGGTTTCCACTTCCCCTGGGCTTCCTGGTGAAAAGCAGATTTTATTTCAGGGCATGTGGTGTCTCCAGGTGCTGTGAGGATGGCAGGTTTGATGAGGTGGTAATCCTGAGCACATGAACCTACTCAGTTTGTGGCAGTAAGTCAGCAACATTGCCACCTCAGCCTGCTGCCAGCAGAACTGCCTGCCTCAGCACTGCTTCCCCTGCTGGACCAGACCCCAGCCCCAGCAGAAAAGTGATCTGTCCACAGGTGAGGCTTCTTTCTGCTTCTGAAGTGTAAATAAGAAATGGGTTTCTTGCAGTGCCTTAAATAGGATAGATTTCCTGCTCTGGTGAGGAGGGGAGTCTGCTCTGATGTAGGCTTGTCAGAAATAATGGTCAAACTGGAAGGCACTAGCACAATACTCAAATTGGGGTAGGGTCACTTTTTTATCAGAGTTGTTCCTGGGAATGGTAGTAGTCTGGGAGCAGAAGAGCCTTAATAAGAGAAAGAATTAAAGAAAAAAAAAATCACATTTCATTCCGATGAGCATGCTTTCTTTTTTTTTTTTTTCCTAGATTTTGCTTCATAGAAACATTTTTCAAACATTTTGGGTTTGAAAAAACCTACCACTGAACAACAGCTCTAATGAAATAAATAAGGTAGTTTTTTTATTTACTTGTCTATTTCCAGTTTCCAGTAATTCTACTGTTTCTCAAAATTATTCAGCTTTGAAAGAAAAGTGTCACAAGAATATTTTTTAGTCACAAAATGATTGTAAAAAAAGACTGATAATTTAGCTGAGGTTCTGAGACTGAGTATTAAAAATGTCATAATAAATGGGATCTTTTCTGGAAACTTGAAAGTTTATGAAAGAAGGAGGTTATGCTGACAGATGTTTCAGAAACCTAATTAATGAAGCCCTTAAATGAAAAAGACAGAACAGTTTTGTTTTTTGTATGAGAAGAAATACCATGTAGTATTTCAAAAGCAATGAAAGACCAATCACCCCAAGAACTTCAGACAATAAAGAAGGATTGTAAATTGGAGTTAGGTTTCTTTTTGTCATTATAAACTTTTAAATGTATCTCTGGATAGAACTGTCTGAAAGACCATGATTATATTTTGTGGCAGTTACTGAGCTTTCAGGATTTTTTACATTCTACATTAGCAAACAAGAGCTTTTGAATATGTTAATGCCAAAATAGCTTCTTTAGGAATCTGTAGGTGTTCTAATCAAGGCTGTTCTTCCCTCCTACTGGTCAGAAATTATTAAAGAGACTGGATTGTTCTGAACCTCAAAATCTTTTCATCCAAATGAGTAAATGTTTTTGACTGCTTCAGTGTCACTGAAAAATGCATATTTGAACAACATTTTTTTTCCTGAAGCTACTTCAAGTGACTCCAGTTTCATCTTGCATGTAGTAACTTTGCCCAAATGAAAGATGCACCTAATCTCAACTGTAAGAACATGGATTTGCCAGTTCTGTACTGCTGCCATTTGTGAAAAATGGCTTTGCCTTACTGTATTTCTTTTCATTATCCTTACTTAGTGGCTGATCAGCTTCCAATAATGTGGTTACTTGATCTTATCCTGTGAAATTACAATCCATTATCTCATCAGGGTATGTTCTCAGAGGAGATTTTAAAAAATGCTGTCAGTAATACCTGTACTCAGCTGAAATTAAGTGAGGTCATGGAGTAAGCTTCACTGCTGCAAAGTACAGGTTATCAGCACCTGTCCTTCATTAATCTGCTCAGCCCTTTCTCTTTATTCTATGAAGTGACACAATGTCATAAAGCCACAGTGAAATCCATGGAAACTTGCTGTCTGCCCATGCTTTGAGGAGTCTTACCCACCTAGATGCTGCCTTGTTTGATGGCTTTGCTGCTGGGCTGAGATTGACAGGGAGCTCATCCCAGTGGCTTTCCTCAGGTGCACAAAGCCTGTTGTGAAAAACTGAAATAAAGCCAGACATTTGTAAGCCAGTTTCTAACCTCTGTTAATTGAGGTGCCATTTTATTAGGCAGAATTGATGATGCAGTAAGGGGAGTCACACTACATTAAGGGAAATGTATGAAAGCACTTATTGCCACTGAAAGGCAAAAGCAGCTTGAGGACATGCTAAAGGATGGGTGTAATGCTGTAGGGAAAATTCTGCACATAAAGGTCAGTGGAGTTTTCCTTAAAAGTAGTTCTTGGACAAGTTTGGGTGACATTTTTTGTCCAATTTCTAATACTGTTTTCTAATCTTTGCCTCAAAGAAGCAATGGGTTACAAAGCATATTGTCTGTACAAGGACTTAATATGTAGTGTGTTGATCTCCCTGTCTTTCTGCAAAATGCCAAGACTAGCTTAAAAATCATAGACTCGGTTTTGAAATTTAAAAAAAAAATCTTTTTCCTTTTCAAAGTCAAGTTTTCAGATGTTCTTGGGTGTTTAAAAGGGCTTACACATTTACCTAAGTGAAAGAGAATGACAAAACATTTAAGTTAAAAAAAAAAGACTTTTCACATAGCCATGTACTTCCAGATGCATGGGGGAGAAGACCCCATGCCTCAAATAATGAAATAGCACAATTTCCACTGTTTTCATATAAACAAGAATTGAAACTTCACAGCTGTGAATATGCTATTTATTGTCAGTGACCTTAAAAGACTGGTCACTTTTGAAGATTCATTTGGGTCTCTTCATCACCAGGAGCATCTTCTTGGGCTTCTTCCATACTACAGTCCAGCAGGTGCCTGTTATGATATATCCTGCACATCATCAGATTTGAGTTCAGTATCAGGCTGTACTTATTTTGATAGAGATGTGTGTGTGTGTCTGTTTGTGTGCTACAGGGGCTGGGGGTGGAGGTTTCACTGTGTACTGCTTGCAGATAGAATTACTATCCTGTGTTTCAACTTTGCTTATTTCCCTTGTGTCTCTCGTGGATGTCTGTGGGGGATAAAACAAACACTGCCTTTGGATTTGATTTGCACTGGAATTTGCTTCTAATTGGCACCACCCACACCAAAGTTTAAAGTCAATATTTTCAGTTTTCAAAGCCAGGATACCAGAGTGAGATTTTAAACAGCTGAAAAACAT
This sequence comes from Chloebia gouldiae, assembly GCA_003676055.1. Classification (NCBI taxonomy): domain Eukaryota; kingdom Metazoa; phylum Chordata; class Aves; order Passeriformes; family Passeridae; genus Chloebia; species Chloebia gouldiae. The sequence goes on from QUSF01000025.1 coordinate 4,180,431, forward strand.
CATTGGTCTGATCAGTGGTAAAAGCTCCTGCAGGGACAAGGGGGGCACTGGAGATCCCAGGGCTCTGCTTGCAAGCTGCTCCTTTGACTCTCCCTTCTCCCAGCCTCTGGAGGATGTGGCCTGAAGCTTGTGGCTGTGTAATGTTTCCATTGCACAGCTCACAGGGTCAGAAAGGTTGTCATCCTCTGCTGAGGAGCCCTGCCAGTGTAGCTGAAGAGGAGGAACATGGGTGTATATCACTTTTGCCCTGTCCCCTAGCTGGTGGGGTTTGGTCCTGACTTTAGCATTATTTAAAATAACTTTAGGATTGTTTAGAGTTAGAGTCAGGGCACGCTCCTTCTGGGTCTTTCTCTTGTCCACTTATTTAAGAGACTTAGCTTCAAGAGAGAAAATGAAATGGCCTGAGTAGTTTTAGTAGGAATGCTGTGGAGCTGCTTCTAAGTGGCATTTTTGTGTGCAACCATGCAGATAGAATGTTTTAAATTGATTTTATGACTTCTGAGGTAGGTGTGTGCAGGCAAAGAGATGCCAGAGGTTCATGCACAGTTGTTTTTGTTGATTTTTTTCCCTAGCAGCCAGGTTCATGCTTAAATTTCTGTAATGCTACAGAAATATATTCTAGTTGTTACTCAATTGCTATGGGTAGCAGAATGAAATGAAATATTTAAATACAGTAGCCCCCCAAATAACCTGGTAAACCTATTCCTAAACTCTCTGCCAGATGAAGCCAGAAGCCAGACACACAAATTATTGTCAGCCTTCTTCCAAATGAATAAATTAGATCAGGTTCTTAAATCCTTCCTTGGACAGCTCAATAAAAAGACACTGGAAGAACAGCTACACTCCTGCCTGGCCCTGAGAACATGAAATTTAACAGGGAGATCTTAACAGTGGTGGTTAGATCAAGCACAATAGTAGGTGTAAGGGCTGCACAGCTGCTGAGACAGGGGTGAGGCCAAGGGCTATGTGAACACACAGGTTCAGATCTCCCTCCCCAGCAAGACAAATTGCAGAATCTTCAAAAATGGCACACTAAGGTAAGTGTGACCTCGGCAATCTGCTTGTTTTAGATTTAATGACCTGTGGTTCTGAACCCCACATACTTTGGGTTCTGGAGTTCTGTGTATTGGGGGCAAAGGCTGTGGGAAAGGAATAACCCTGGTCCTGCCAAGCATTCCAAATGTGTGGGATAAAAAAGTGGCATGTGAGGGGCTGCTGACAAGCATCTGGGCTGACAGAGGTGACCCTCTGCTGCTGACTTAGCAGCTGACATTCTGCAGGCTGAAAGGAGATGGCCAATTCACTGGGGAAGGAGGAGTTCAAAACATAACCAGAGATGAAAAGGAACTTCAGAAGGGCCTTAAGGCCCCAGCTGAGATCTTTTGAAATCCCTTTGTGCCAGGCTGTCTGCAAACTGCACAGTGCAAGAGAGCCTTACACAAGGATGGCATGTGAAATAGGAAGGGAACAGCAGGAAAACCAGCAGCTCCCCTACACCTCACAGGAAATCAGTGTCACAAGCAGAAACTGAATGCTAAGTCTTAGTCCCTGACCAATGGTTTGTTAACTATTTTGTAATGACCAGGACAGGCTGATGCTTGTTTCCAGATATTGATTAGAAGGGTGAAAAAAAAATCCTTTACAGGTGTAACTTTTTTTCTGAAAACATCAGCAGTTCCATTAAGCAGAGATGATGCCAGGCTGTGTGATTTGGGTGCAGGCATTCTCTGCCTTCTCAAAAAAGTGCATTTCGGAAGGATGGCTTAACCAAGTGCCTGCCTGTCTCCAAAACAGCTCATGTGAGCTGAGTGCCAAGTGACGAGAGGAGGCAGAGCCACACTTTGAGAAGAGTGATGCCCATTCTTGCAGCCCCTCAAAAATATCAGCCCCTTATATGGCCTGAACTTCAGTGCTAGTTGAAGCTGTCAGAGATTATTTAATTCTTGCTGAGTGCTCTTTGACTCCTCTCAGAGTCCCAGAATGAAGTCCTGAGGTCAGGGGCTGGATGGCTGCTGGCTGCTAGCCCTGCCACAGCTCTGGGGACAGCTCCTTATGGCCATGTAGTGAGGATCAATAAGTCTCACCATAGGGCTCATCACTTGTCTCCATGTGCTGGGACTGCCCATCTCCAGTGCTGAGGACTGAGATGAGGTACAATAAAGGCTTGGAAAGGAAAGATGTGCCTTCTGTCCAGTAATTAATATTTCCCTTCTATGTGCATTTCCACACAGAATGGGCTGGATGACTTCATATTGAGCTGGAACATCCAATCCCATTGATGCCATTTCAAGAAAGTGCAGCACTTTTTACAATAATAGCAAAACCTTCACAGCTTTTATTCATCTCCATTTTAGAGCTTGGGTTATCAGTGGTAACTCTATCCCTGATTATTTTTGGTAGAGTAGCTCTCATCCACCTTCTATGCAAGCATTACATTTGCTGCGGTCTGATCCTAAATCCATAATACAATAGAGGGAGGAAAGGGCCAGCCTTTAGGGAAGCTCTCCTAATTAATGTCACCAAAGTGTTTGGGTCTGTAAAGATGTTCATCAAAATACTGAAATTGCAAATGATTAGCTTGGATTGAAAAAAATGGGAGTATATTTTTGTAAGCATTTTCCTGGAATTGGTTCAGATATTCAAGCGTTCTTTGGTCAGTAATAAAATTCTGATCATTTAAATGTCTGCAGTAAATCAAAAGCTTTTTTTTCTCAGCAGCAACAGCTCAGATGTTATCCTTTTAAGTGTTATAAATATACTTGCAGTAATGACTGTAACACCAGTTCCTTTACAGACACAGAAATTAGCCTTGATGATCAATATTATTCTTTATGGGTTTTGAATTGAAATAAATTTAGAAATTTATTAATATATGCTATTACAGCTCACTTATTCATATAAATCTTACAGCTAAAATGGGATATTATATCAGTTTGTATCATCCCTTGTACAATAGTTTGTACAGTTTTTTTAGAGTAGCACATACAAACAAGTGTATCTCACACTTGGATTTTAAGACCTGTGTGTTCTGTGTCTTTAGGTGGCTGTTTCTAGGAAGTCTCTTATATTAAGAGAATAATTTGCCATTCTTCCTGTTGTGACTAGCTTATACCAAAATTTCTGCTTGCTTATTAACTCCACCAAGGTGATGGTTCCTTGAACCCCGTTCATTTAACCATGGAGACAGGTGAACTTTGATGTGATATAATCTTGTTCAAGTCCAGCTCCTTTTATCCTGTAGATGCTGACTTGTTCTGCACCAATGGCAGGACACAAACTGATTTCAGTATAGTCAAAATTCAATCCTGCTTTTTTTTTTGTAGTAGGGGATCAATATTGTTGTACACCTGCATTCCTCCAGTCGGGGCTTTCCATTAACAAATCCAGTGAAGGCATTCTAAGGCTGCATGATTGCATCACCAAGCAGTGGGCACTTTTCCCTCAGTCTAGGCTACTTCAAAATTTGTTATGTCATGTGGGCATAAAACATCTTAGCTATGAGTTTGGGTTAGCTCCTTTAGTCAGATCTATTGCTAAAGAACCACTAATTTTCTCTAAGTTATAGCAGAATCAAAGAAAAGAGACCTGTTGTGTTTCCACCCTGCATCCCAGAGGAGGTATTAATTGTGTGGTGATTTTTACCTTGTGGAAGCTTTTTTCCACTTAATTAATTTCCTCAGTGTAACAAACCCATATGATTTTTGTAATAGTGATTGTCATTTTCCTGAGATTTTACCATGGAGAAATGTATTCAGAATTTACTCTGTGGAAAGAGCTGTCTGCAGAAACTCGTGGTGCCCTTCTAACAATGTAATCCTAGGCAGCCCAGGGAAATATAGGGAGAATTTCAGGATGGAAAAGTGCTGCTAGTTCTGTTAAATCCTATTAAAAAGCCATACTTGGAGAAATGAAGTTTAAACAAGGCTTGGGGAAGCTGCTTCAGAGAAAATTTGTTGTTCTATGTAGTCTTTATTCTTACCATTAAAACTACTTTTGTTTTATTGCAGACTTGCATTGTAAAAATTGCCAGGAAAAAATAAGAAAATAGTGAAGTGATCCAAGCCCTGAATGAATGCCTTTAAGGTTATAATTTCCTTTCCTTCAGTTGATTTTCCCTGGCAGAACTATAAGGGAAGCTCTACCCCATTAAATACCAGAAAATCCATAGTGCTAAAGCCAAGCAGATATTTGCAAGTATCCCCTAAATTTTGCTGATGAACTCGTATTATTTTGTTACTAGATATTTCTAGAATAGATGGCATCTGATGATGATGATTGTAGAACAGGTGACATTTATACCTATACAGGTGTGTGTACATGGATATTTTAAACATCTGTCTCAGTAGGTAACAGTGGAATTTACTACATTAATTTCTGGTTGGTCCTCTGGGGCTCTGGAATTTCAGAATCTGATACCTGCTAATAGGGAATTTCAGGATGTATTGTTTCAAATGCTGTTTTAAATAAAAAAAAAAAAGACAATAAGAAAGCAGAAGTGGCATTCACACAGGACATCAGGATAGCAGATTAAATATAGACTTGGATTACAGAGCCATTGTTTTCACTCCTGCTAAATAAGACAGTACACTTAAAATGGAATGCCACTTGACCTTTTGTGTCTCGTCGGTCTGTGGCTGTATTTAACTGCTGCAGGGAGGAAACATTTTCCCCTGGAACTGTCCCCTGCTGATATGCCGATCGCTGCTGCCGGGTGACACCATGCTCAAGAGGCAGAATCCCAGCGCTCCGGAGCACAGGAGGGATCTCGCAGCCGATGGAGGAGCTCTGTCCATGTCTCACAATGACTCCCGCTCTTTCTTCAACTTGTCTCAGCTGGTGCTCTCTGCTGGCCAAATCAAACCATCGCCAGCGCTCAAACATTCAAAAATCACCTACTTTGAAGTAGAGATTGTTGACGTGCAAAGCAAGAAGCAGATCTGCATTGTGGACAAGGTGAGTGCATTATCCCAGCTCGCTGGGGCTGTGCCTGGTTCACACCAGTGGTGCCAGTTCAGGGACTCTGTTTTCAGCGCAGTGTGGTCGTGTTGTGTAGTAGAAGTACTTTCATTCCTTTCTTTGGGAGACTAAAAATTCCTTGTGAGTCGTAACCCCGGGCTGGTCTTCTCCAGGATTTTTACAAATAATCCTGAACTGGTTTGTTTTAGATCTCTTGGCAGCTCTGTGGGCACAAAGTTATGTCCTTAGGCTGACTCTTGATGCTTAGATTAGAGTGTCCATTTCAGAGCATGACACTTAAATATTTATTTCAGAATGGATACTCATTTTTAATACATTTGTAAAGCCTACCATCTCTGCAATGCTATGAGTACTTGCTGGTACCTAAATGTGCTCAACTGTTTCCTGCTTATTAGATTTGACCTGGCAATTTAAACAATTTTTTATTTGAAACAAAGGGTCTTAGCAGAAACAGGTGTCTTGAACTTTTGGTTGGTTGGTTTGTTTGTTTTAATAATGTGACTAAAAAATATAAACTACAGACAAATTGTATAAATAGGATGAGAGGACTGGGTAGAATGGAAGTTTATGAACCCATAAATAACAGCCAAAAAAATGCTTTAATAGATATTTTCCTCACAGTTTTTGTGATTCGTTGTCCCTCAGTGAAAGAGTTGGTCTCTTTCATGCCGTGAAAATGGGAATCCTAATCTATTTAGCCTATGAAATTTTCAGTAAATTAGTGGAGTTTTGGGACTTACTGTTTTTCTAAAAAAAAAAAAAAATTCCCTTATCCTCATTGGCAACAGCTGGAACAGGTAGATAAATTTGCTTCAAATGCTTAATGCCTTTGAAATACGCAGAGTGGAATGATACCAGATTTCCAGTGTTCTTGGTCTTTTAAAGGGTGTTTTTGCAATTTGTGTGGCTAGTTAAAGGTAAATGTCTCATTTGTTAATTCTTAGTGGGGCAAAATATCTTTTGCTATTTTTTCTAACCCTGCCAAAATAGTCAAAGAGGAGGACTATTAATAACAATTAGTGTTCACATTACTTTATTGAGTGATATTTACACAGTTGTTAGCTTATCTACATACATTTAGAATTAAGTTTTGATCAAAAGAAATATAAATCTGTTTCTTATCTTGAGCTTTCCTATAATGTCATTAAAATGCGTATAGTACAGAAAGAGCATTAGGCAAAGAGCCACGTTTTAGGAATCTTTACATGCTGCATACTGCTGGGATGATACCAGACCTGTGTTTTAATCTTTATTTTGAGTTTTCCTGACCCTGAAGATTTTCTACACCTCCTCCAAACCATGGACTCTGTCCCTGTAGCGGTGAAAAGAGAGACATGAGTGGTGATTGCTAAATACTCTTTATTCAGAGGTAAAATACACAAAGGGTAGCAAGAACAACTGCAAGTCTCTGCTCAGAAAGAGAAATATATGTTCAATTTACATGGCCAGCACCAGAGGCTTTTAAAAAAAAATTTTTGGCACAGTACCAAGGAATTGGTACAAGTATAGTACAAAGCTGAGATTTCCAAGACTGCCTAAAGAATTTTATTTCTGAATGCTCATTCACCTGGCTGTTTAAGTCCCTTTATTTGCTGTGATAATCCTTAAGTCAACCCTGAAGTTACAGAATTTGAGTTCATTGCTTCCATGAACACTTGTTAGTATTGGTGAACTTAATTTTAGTTGGCTGTCAGAGCAAACAAGATTCTGGTGTACTGGATTATGCATAATTTTCTGTTTAATTAAATATAACTGGTACAGGCCCAACATGACACTTCTAAGGCCTGTTTCCTGTTTGTGAGATAGTTATGATTAACTTAATTTCTTGGGTTTGCATGTAATTACTGCTTGCCAGAATAGGAGAGAATAGGAACCATAGATTTTAAAATGCATGTATTTAGACTCTTATTGCCTATTGCTACTGGTTCAGAATATTATGATTTAGCAAATGTATTTATAATATTTTTATATTAATCTAAAAACTGTGTTATAATGGCATAGAGAAGAACCCTTTCTTTCTCCACCCAATAAAAACTAAGGCAGAGTGATTCAATGCTTAATGCTATGTGGTTAAACACCAGGAGATACTTCCAAGAGGTTGAGTTTCTCTGAGATCCTTGCATGTGCCTGTGAATCCCATTCAGATTAGTGGGAGCTCTGTAAAGTCTGCAAAATTATGGTACGTTTAACTAGTTCTGGTATTTAGCAAGAAATATTTTCCTGTCCTCAATGCAGTATCAGGATTTTATAAAAGGTGTGCTTGGTTTGTGTCATCTTGAGAAATCTGTTGGCATCAGTCCAAAGTTTTGAATGCAGCACAATTAATTCTCTGAATTAATTCTCAATTTAAAAAAAGGAAAAATAGCATTATTTCCTTAAGTTTCTTTCCTATCTTACACTTTCAGGAAGTATTAGTCACATATATTATAAGTTCTTGATTGTCTTTAACTTCAAGTAACAGAATAAATACATGTTTTTGAAGCCTTTAAAACATGTTCACACCATCTTGCAGACTTTTCCACAACCAGGAAAGGCAGAAAAAAATAATGAAAGAAAACAAAAGAAGGGAAAAATCCCAGACTTTTTAGTCACAGAGTAATTTTCTGCAGAAGCTGGGTTTGGAGGAAAATTACCTAATCTTGCAGAACTTAAATTCACACAAGTCAGCAACAGTGGCAGTTTATTTTGCACATGCACGCTGTGAACATGAAATTCCTTATAGAAGTACAATTTCTTTTATTTAATATTGTCAACCTGCTCTGGGAACTTTCTCTGCTGTGGATATGACATTATGCAAGTAGTTTAGTGCACACAAGATTTTCCAGTGAGTTACTTAAAGAATTTAGAAGAGAAATAATAGCAGTGTGAGATATTTTCCCCCAGATTTGCTCTTGAAATTGATTCTGAGGTGATGTGCCATGGAGAAGAGACTTCTGATTTTGGGGCATGGGGAGGAATCCCAAACCAGCTTCAGGGGTTTTTTTTCCCCAGTTATTCTACAAAATGTTCCCAAACTAGGGGAAGTAGGTAATGTTATTAAAACTTAGGCTGCAACCGTCCTTAAAAGCAGTATATAAATGCTCAGAGGAGGTGTCTTGGGAGCAGGCACTGAAGTTTAGAGGAGGTGTATGAGCAGCCTGCTGCTCCACACACTGCCCATGACAGGACAAGAGTCCAGGTGTCAGGGCCAGTTTGCAGGACAGCATCCTGGGTTTTCCTTCTTTTTTTTCCCCACTCCCCTGAGAGGCAGACCCAGGAGAAGATGTCTCTGAGCAGAAAGGCTCTTACCAAAGCAGCCAAAGGCCTTGCAAGAGCTGGGACCTGAAAGCTACAGTTAGGAAAATTTAGCCAAGAAATTTGGACCCATATTTTTACAGGCAAGGATGGCAAGCAAGAGTTGAGTGTCTTGTGGGCCAATGTTCAGCTCTTTAACATGCACAGCAATACTGCATTTGTGTGAAGATATTCTGTAGTTGAAACATGATCATGCATGTTTGTTGCTCAATGAGTGAAATAAATATTTAGCAAGGAATAAATCTCTTCTTTGGCCAGTGTGAAAAAGCAGGTGAGCCTAGATAATCAAAAGTCCCTTTTTTCCTTACAATTTATTAATTTGTATGGATGAAATGCCTATCTCTGTGTAAATAGGAAAGCATATAATTAAAGATTTCTGGTAATAAATATTTTCAATTAAATAGCATCACAAAGTGTCTAAGGATTTTGGCATCTGTGGTGGTTCCAAAAAGCCACAGAAAACAGCAGAACATGCAAAAATCATAAAGTCTTATAAATGAAAGAAAGCAATTCCTTTTTGTACTTTTTAACAAATAACCCACATTTTTTTGCCACCCACAACTTATGAAAAATACATGGCTACTCAGAAACTGTTTCCCTCATACATTGTTCCAAAAACTTGATGTAGGTTGGTTTTAAAGTTATTGATGTGCAGTGATTTGATTTATAAATGCTGTTAAGGCAACTCATAACTGTTTCTTTTATAGCATTCATTCTATAATATTTTTTTCTTCAAATTAACTTGTAGTAAAATGTATTTTCCCACAAACATAGTGCAATGTAATTAACTTTGCATGACTTGCTTTTAAGGCAGGAAATGTTACACGGTACAGTTTTTACAGAATAAATCACCTCTGGAGAAACCAGCAGAGAAAGCCTCAGAGCTCAGTCATTTTTTGCTGTGTGATTTTGCAAGCTAAGCTGTAAACAGAGGTGCAAACTCAGGTTTTGGCTACTGTGCAGTGACCCTCCTTTTCAGAACACTTCCTAAGGCCTGCAGAAGAGATCTTGCTTCTTCAGATGTGCAAGAACAGCCTGCACATCTTTCCTTGATGTGTTGCAAAGATAATTAAGGTTTCCTACTGTTCCTTAAGCCAGCTCTCAATCCTCTACTCAGTGCCTTTTCCCACTGAAACGTCTTTGTAAAACCCAGAGATAATTGAACATTTATGGCTCAAAGTACACACTGTGGAACTTCTAGCTGTATGTTTGTGAGTTCTAGGCATTGTTTGCCTACAATGAATGTCATGGGAATATTAATATTTTTAGGGAATTAAAATGCCCTTGCACACAAGTCTATGCATCAACCCAGTCACTTGTACATATTCAACACTTCTTGCAGTTAAATATTACAGTGTGTATATCACTACATCTTTTGCCAAAGATGAATTTGGCTTATTCTGATTGCTCTGAAAGGCCTGTTTTTCTCTGAAGGAGTTATAAGCTTTTGTTTGTTTGTTTGTTTCTGTTTTGTTTGTTTGAAAAGCACCTGAAGCAGCAGTGTCTTTGTACCTGCTTGCTATGGCTTAACAGTGCAATGAATTTCTGCTGGCATGTCAGCAAAGCCATTTGCATGCAGAAATGCTGTCTCTGGTATCAGAAATCTCTTTCTCTTGCCTGTGGGTTGCTGCTCTGTCACAGAAAGTGAACAGCCGAGGAGAACAGTCATCTCTTTTGCACAGTCAGCTCTAGCAAATAAAAATAACTTCTCACATCATGGCTTGGAGGTTAGACATACCACATTCATTTTAGGTGAGTGAGTGCAGTCATTAAAGTAGGCAATGAAACTCTGCAAAGGAACTCTTTGCAGTACCAGAATATTGCCTCTGATGTCAGGCTCTTCCCATTAGCATCATTCTAGGGAAGCAAATTTCTTTCCCAGGAAAGAAATTAATACTTTCATGGCCATTTTAAGTATTCCCCCCCACTAAATCTTTCACTTGTAATATTTCATTTCAGAGGACTGTGTATTTTTCTCTGCAGAGGATGAGCAGAACCTGTGACTATCCACAGTGGTCTCATTTAATGCAGAGGATTTTTATAATAATTTTTATCACTCAAGCAATCTATCATTAATGGCATGTCACCTTTGATGCCAGAGATACCAAAAGGGGCTGAATAACCAGCTGTGTCAAAGTAGGGGGCTTCCATGGTGAGACATGGATGCTGAGTCCCACATACCAGCAATTCCCACAGCAAAACAGCTGAAGGGTCACAGACACAAAAATAGCTGGATGTAGGCTCATTGCTGTGGAAATCCTCTTTTTTTTACTTCCTTTTGGAAGGAGGATTTCATGGTGTCTTGTGTCTTTCACTGTACATTTTCACAGCATCTAGCACAATGGGGATCTGGCCCCTGCTGGGGGACACTGAGAAAAAATACATTTATAAAATATTTGTCTTTTCTTGCCTGTAAGCATTGAATCTTATGCACAGCCCACAGTGCTGGAAGTGATGACAGTAGTATTTTCTTCCTCAGTTATTACTTATACTTGGTAAGGTAGGTAAACATATTCAAATTCTGTTGTAGCAATGCATGACACTTATTTCTTCCTTCACATAATTTTAATGTCAATATAGCTACGGATGGTTTCAGATGAAAATAGGCAACTATACATATTACTTTTTGCTTGCTGTGAGATGGCTTTTTAAATGGAATACCTGGAGAAATGGCCTTTGATTTTTCTAGAGGAGAGAGACAGGGGGAGGGAGAAGCTGCCAACTTTAGGGCATTTAGCATTTGCAAAGGGATAATTTAAAGAATTCCAGAAGCTACAGCAGATGACTAATGCTTCAGCTGATACTAATCAAAGCGTAGAAGTGCCTTTAAATGACAGATTTTATACATCTCTTATTTTAGATAAAAAAAGCCTAAGCCTTGGGAAAGAAATAAAGAAGCAAATATAATAAATATTAAAAAAAAAAAGTTGCTTCAAAGTTGAGCAAAAACAAGAGTGAATTTATGAGACACTGGTGGTGCTCCAACTCTTCCTGAACATTCTGGCCAGCAGCAAAAACCAGCTATGCCACCTGAGCAGTGAATATTGCCAAAATTTTATCTGTAGAGACAGATTCCCAGCCAGTGTGAAAATGTCCTCTTCCCCACCAAAGTTATGACATTTTACCCCAGCCACACATTTGCCTTATTGCATCAGAGATAATTCAGAGATTATTGCAAATTATAAATGTACTGGAGCAATACAAGACCATAGGGAGCAGTAAGTGTTTTATTAGGCTAATACTTAACAGCACAGCCCATGATGGAAAGTTAGGTGCATAATGGCATCTCTTATAGGCATTATTAGCATTAAAATACTTCTGCATATGACTTATTGCTCCATCAGAACATGCTTCAGGTTCTTTCTGAAATTCAATGTGTGATTCCTCACAAAACATCTGAGCCATGTAGTCATGGATCTGTAAATACCCAGCAGTATATGTTAATGCTATTATTGTATCTGACTATGTTTAAACAATTTTGGATTTTAAAAAGCCCTTAAAATGCAAGCTATTCTTCCTTAACAGCTACATTTCTTGTGCTTCAAAAGAACAAATTGTGGCAATCAGAGGACCTCTACCAGAAGTACAGCAAGCATCTCTTCATTGCACTTGGTATTGAATAATGAAAAGTACTTGGATTTCTAACAGACCTGATGCTGCCTGGTTGTTCTCATATATCACCCTCATTTCCCATTCCTTTCTGCTGCTTCTCAGCTTCCAACTCTCCTTCACAGACCTGCTTTATTAGCCCTGCTACTCATAGATTTACTTGTTTTGCCAAAATATATTCTTCTGTGAAATTTCTTTTGAGTTGGTTGATCTTTTGGCTTCTTTTATTTCATGCAGTCCCCCAAGTAGATTGTGACAATATTGTGCTAAATATTGGTTGAGCTTCTTGGGTGCCCTTCTTGATTTTTAATTTTAGCAGTGTGTGTAGATATAAAAAAGCAAACAAAAATCTATACAGCTATTTCATAGAAAAGGGAAGACGAATTCAGAGGTTCCACAGCTCAGCCATATGCTTTATCTGTGCTAGAACTGACAATCAAAATCCCAGCAAAAACATAAACACCACCCTAACCCTCACTTTCCTTCTGAGAAGTATGGGTCAAAATTACTGCTTATTATTCTTTATTGTTTATACTTTGTTCAATAAAACAACGCTATATTTATTTCTAATAAATATTATAATTTAAAAAAAGTTTATTATTTGCAGTTTATATTACTTTATTTTTTGTCAGCTATTTTAAGTGCATATCCCAAATGTTGTTTTCTTTGAAAATGACAGTGGAAAAAAAATGAGCCTTGAATTTTTGATAAGGTAGAATTTGGGAAAGATTACATTACAAATTAGTTTTGAAATATTTCAATCTGTTATAACACAATAGATATTTCAAGTTCAATTTATTTTACAACTTAATAGTGCATTTATTTGCATATTATTTCCTATTGGATTATTTTCGATGACATGAGAGCCATGTGTTACATTATTTTGCACTATCATGATAGATGTGTTTTAAAATAATGCAGAAATAATGAAAGTTTGATACAGATGAGAAATAGAAAGTAATGAATATAACACATATATTCATTATATGAATGAAAAAAAAGATTTTCCAGCATGTGCCAGAAACAGATTTTTAAATAAATTTCTATTCAATTTTTAAAATTTGAAGTCAACACAAATTTGCACAGCCAGGGGTTTGCCAGAAAAATTCCATTTTCCTGGTAGAAAAATGTTGTGACAGAGGCTTCCTGACAGGTTCTCCTGTTCAGCTGCTGAGGTGAACAGTAACCTTACTCAGCTCCCCTTAATAAAAGGTCACAGGGCATGGGGATGCACCAGTCTAGTCAGATTTGCTCAGAAATAGGTGTGCATGTTGAATTCTGCACACTTTCTCTCTGCTAATGAATTACATTCTCTTTACTTCCCCTCTCATATTTAGCAGAGAGAGAAAAAGCTCTTTTTTTGTGTCTGACACTTTTTCAGGCAATTTCTTGCAAAGAGAGAGGATTTTTTAAAAAAATATAAATACCCAGCTAGCAGTACAAAAACAATTCATCACCTTTAGAGACAAACTTGGCTGGTGTAAATTAACATGACTGCACACAGCAAGCATGTGGTTATGTGTATTCTTAGCTAATTTGGCCCATAATCACTGGAAATATTAGTCATTCAGATTATCTCATATGCCAAGGTTCATGTGACCAGATAATAAATAATCTGGAAGATTGCTCAGTGAGACAGCCCTGTACTTACGTACGTGTGCTGGAAACTACCTCAGCTCAAACCGTAATTCGGAATATCTCCTGCTTCTGGAAAGGCTGCACTGAGGTCAGAGCCAGCTGTTTGGTAGCCACTTCACTGCAGTCTACTGAGTAAAAGACTGGATTTTACACAAAGCCTTTGTGCAGCTGCTGACAGCACTTGTCTATATGTAGTTACCTCTACGTCATTTCCATGCTGGGCTCATTTATTTATATCTCTTTGGGCATGACCAGCACACTGGGTCACCAAGAGAGCTGTGTGGGACACACTGGGAAAGGTTGAAACAAAACAGTGCCCAATTTTTAATTCTGACTTTGAAAACTGACAATAAGAAAGCCAATCTGATCTAGAAGTCAAATTCACAAAACACGGAAATCACCTAGAACAGGGGTTTTGCTACTTGACTTTCTATGGAATGCTGCTGGTTGCTTATAATACAGCATGGTCCCAAAACAAGGACAGGGTGCAAAAGCAGTAATGATGAAGTATTTGTTGAGTGCTGAATTTGGAAATTACCTGCCTCTCCCATTAGCTGGTTATCTGTTTTGCAGCCAGATCCTCATCTGCAATAAAATGATGTCACCCTTTTGAAGAAAAGTACTCTGGCTGAAGATAGGGCAATGGTTTATGAGCAACAGGAGTGGCAGAATTTCTGAATTTCTGCAATTATGGAACATTCCTGTTACAATGTAGGTGACTCAGCAGTGCAGTGGTGCTGACATGTCACAAAGAGAAAAAGGTATTCAGGGAGAAATGTTGAATGAAAGATTACTTATTTGCTGAAATTCTATTATTCAAATTCTTATTGATATTCTGCTGACCTCTGACCCCTATAGTAATTCTTTAGTGCAAGAATTGTGTGATGCAATTACACACAGATCACCAGATTTGGCATAATTCCTTGACTTATAAATGTGAAAGAGGTATGAAAGTGGATAACTATCTGATTAACTTGCACTCACAAAAGGCAGTGTTAAGTTCCCTTAATATCTTCTACTTAGTGCTCTTCCTTAAGTCATAGCATAAATTACTAATATGGTATTTTAAATCTTAAAAAGAAATGGGATGCTTTGTGCATTGGTGTCTGAAGGAAGAATAGAACTGGTGTGGATGACCCAGAAGGTCCTTTAATTCTTGAATTCCTGTAAATGAAAAGTTTACTTCCATTTGCTTCAAATGGAAAAGTAAAAGTTTTCTGGCTGTGAAAGTACAGGAAAACCAGGATTTGACATTTTGAAATAATCTTTTTCTGAATGAAAAGTGTAATGACTGCAATCCACAGCTGTAAAATATGCATTTATTCATAACAATTTTTTTCCAAAGAAAGTAGTCTTGAACCTTACACAAGATAGTAATTTACTGGAAAGTTGACTACACTTTAAATCAGGTGTTAGATTACAAGTGAAGAGGTTGTAGGGAAAAGCTGGCTTGACCATCAGGCTGTAGAAGATACATACCAAATAAGAGCAAAAATCCATCTTGCTTGAAAGAAACTAAGGGTGGTCTCTCACTCTGCTTTGCCTTTGCATATTTATAAAGTGCTGAAATAGAGGAAAGAAAGGGTTATAACACTTTTAGAAATAATTCAAAAGAATGAAAGGAGAGTAAGACTAATAATTACAGTGAAATATTCCAGGGTGTTTTATTCAGTTAGCACAAAGGGTAATAAGAGCAGATGCTTTCCCAGTCCTTACAATTCCTTATTGATGTACATTGAAAAGAACAAAAGATAATTAATGGTCTATGAAGAGGACACTCTTAGTAGTAAGCTGGTGTCTCAGCATCCATCTTCTCATTGATCAATATTAGAAACTATAACTTCACTGGTTGCTTTATGAGATCTTTAGAAAAGGACACAGAATTATCAAGATCATAAAAAAATGTATTTCATTCTTTTGTGGCTATAACCTCATTATTCCTGGGCAAGGACACTGCAATTCTTCTGTGTCACAGCCCATTCTGAAGGGGGAAAGTATTTGTGTTATTTCTCAGCTGGTGACCTGTGTAGTTTGTCTTGAGTGGAAGGGTCCTTCTTTGCAGCTGGCTCATATCAAACAAGTGTCCTGCTGCCCTCCTGGCTGCATGAGAGCTCTGTGCCTTCCCGGGGTTCCCACAGCCAACCACGACTTGCCAGCCCAGCACATCCCTGCCCATGGGTTGGCAGGGCTTAAACCAGCTCAGCCTAAAGCAGCTTGGATGTGGCCAGGCACAGCAGTGTCCTGCTAATGAGCTCTGCCTGGCTCAGGGATGTGCAGGGCACAGCCCTTCCAGCTGCTGCTGCTGCTGGGAGTGCTGTGTGGTGCTGCCCATCACCCCCCAGGAGCACACTGACCGGCTTCTGGGCTGCAGCAGGACACTGCAGCAGGACACTGCAAGCACTTGGGAGCTTCTAAGCACCTGAGGCATGTGGGTGGCTCCTCAGGTGGACCTAAAACATGAGCTTGGGTTCATTTTTTAAATAGCTGAAGTTAGGTGATGTGAACCCCACTGCTGCCATAGCAGGATTTGGAGGGGAGAAAGCACTGATTGTCTCAGGATGAAAAAAGGGAGAGGGATGTAAAGGTAGAGTTGCTAACAAGGCTTCGACTAGACATTTTGAACAGATTGGGAGCAGCTCTGCCTCGAAGTCAAACCATACTCAGGTGAGCTGGAGATGGAGACCTGGCTCTGTTTTGAGACAGCACTGCCCTGCAAGCATGCTAAACTTTACAATTTTTCAGCTTTCTTTGCCTAAATGGGTTGATCAGCTCTCCAGAGCATGGATTGGCCCTAGTTGCTCTATCCCAGAACCCATCACAGTGAGGTGCTCATCTGTAGGGATGCAGGCCCTGCAGCAGTGTGGCTTATACTGCATGTAGAAAGCCAGTTCATCCTCCATCAAACTGGCAAAGACCATCCCCGTCCTTCAGCTGGCAATGCCAGCTCTGAGTACCTGCACACCTGCCCCATGCTAGGATATATGACAGATTTCAGTCTGCAGGCTTGTATGCTCAATAGATGTTGCCAGCTAACAGTGCTTGCATCCATATCTGGGGGATTCTGGGCTCCAGGCCTCACAGGTGTGAGATCACAAAGTGTGAGAAAGCAATTTCAGACATTTTTAGAAGTTTTGAGAACGTAACACCCTCCAAATCCACAAATGTTGTACATATGATGGGAAAAATACACAGAGACTATGGGAGATGTGCTGTTCTACTGGCTGTTGCATGGAATGGTTTAAGTGCAACAAATGCAGATAAAATAATTTCTTTCCTTTTTAAACTAAGAAAGATAAAATGGCTTCTTCTCCTGTTTCCTGTAGCTAGAAAGAAAAGGATGTCCAAGGGCAGTGTATCTTGCCTAAAACACTGGCCTAGTACACTTCATCATGGTTTGAATAAACATGCTTGCTGGGGACAGGGTAAAAGGGTAATCCTTGGTTTCAAGGAGCCTAGGCCTTAACTTAGGTAGAGCTGGCATTGCTTCCAGCCACATTAGAGTGACAAGTCAGGGTTTAAGTAGAGTTTCATCTACACCAGTTTCTGTAAATTCCCAGTGAACCCCTCTGTAACTGTGGAAAATAAAGTGTTCTCATCTAAACCCAAGATAAAACTTACAAAAGATCTGTACTTTACTACCTTTTAGCACAGGTATCATTTTACATCTTTAGATCACTGAAATCTGTATTGAGTTCTCTGCCTGTTCATATTACTGGAAGAAATTTGGGTTACTCATAAGTATTAAAAGCACATATACTGTATATTTGTGTGGACTGTCAAATTACATAAGAGTATACTTTTCTTTCTGCACTGATTTGTTGCTTTAGAGTCAGCAATTTTATTTTGTTGCATCAGTATTTCTCCAAACTCAGTCTTTTCAACAGAACAACCTATGTTAAGGTGCTAAATGATCTCTACTTGAAGAATTTCTTATGCTCTTCTCTATTCTTTTGCATGGTTATTGTCACAATCCACTAATAAGTAGCTCAGCATGCTACTTCCTCAAGAGTCCCATTGCCTTTCCCTGTAAACAAAAGGCAAATCCAAGTATCTTGCTCTAGTAAATTCTAAATGTGTTTCTAAGGTAATTTGTACAAAGGATATTAAGAAATCAATATACATAATAAAATAGAGCCTAAAAAGCCTCCAGACAGCCCTCTAAAACTGTGACATCTGAATTGCTTCAGTGCACATGAACAAAAGCATGCAGAAGCAAACTCATTTCAGAACCTACCACTTTTGCTACTGCCTTCTCCAGAGAACCCTTTCATGTCTCCAGGACATGGACCTCAGCATGCTTGAGCCTAACTTTAAAGCTAAATCCTTCAAGTTTTCCCACTGGTTTAATCTAGAGAGCAATTATTGCATCAAGCAGGGTCAGCAGCTTTCCCTCTTGACCCTCGTGATTTTACCTTTCCATCGACCAAGCAGAGGTGGTCCAGGTGATGTATAATTCAAATTTGGACAATCCTTAATAACATACCAACCTGTGGAAACAAATTTGCTGATTTTTTTCATTTTAGCCTGAAGGACTTGCAGACAAATCTAAGCATCTCTTCATTGGAGGGTTGGAGAAGGGATCCCAAAGTGAAGAAGAAAGAGAAATTAACTTATATGCATTTTTCTTTCTTTTCCAGGTACCTCCAGCATCTACCGTTCTTGATGTGAAACACAAATTTCACAAAGCATGTAAGTACTATGGTTACCAGGCTGGAGACATAGTTAGAGGCCTTTCACTTAGAGAAATTGTGAAATTTATTTTTCAGGAATCTCACACAAAAGCTGAGACTGTCCTGACAGCTCCAGAGCTCAATAAGAATAGTGTTTGAACTAAGGTTCTATTGTAGCTGTTGCAGGTGGGAGAGACTGGAAGGCAAGAACTGCATAATTTATCACTGCCAGCACATGAGGGGCAGTAGTTTTTATCTTGTTTTTAACACTACACAGTGTCATTTCAAGACCAGTATTGCATTTCTTCTCCCAGTGTTATATTGGATAAATTTCAATAACAACAGACTGCTTCAAGGTGGCCATAAACTGACCAAGTGGACCAGAAAGCTGGTGTAGTGGAGAATGTGAGTTCAGAATGATTAAATAACATCTGGATTTAGGTTAGATATACAGAAGAAATTCTTTATGGTGGCAAAGCACTGGCACAGTCTGCCCAGGGAAGCTGTTGATGTCCTGTCCCTGGAAGGGTTGAAGGCCAGGTTAGATGGGACATTGAGCAACCTGGTCTAGTGGGTGATATCTTAGATACTAAGCTTTCATTATTTTTACAAAAAAGGGTGTGTTCAACTAAAGGCTAGGTGCCCTTTACAGGAAAAAAAAAAAAAAGAAATGGTTGTCAGCCACTAATATGCTTGAGTTCAGAGTAGGGTAAGTAGAAAAAGCATTATGCTTCTCCTCTGTCCTTATAATTTTATAAAACACTAAAGCTTAAGGCATCTGTGGTTGCACACGGGTTCAGTTGATGAAGCGAAAGGCTGTTAACCTGACTGCTCTAAAGTTACTTATTTTCCCTCCCTGTAAGGGCTTGTAAAATACAAAATGGCAAAAGTTCAAAAGCCACACTGCTGAATATGAAAAGATCGAGTGAAGAAGTTTTAATATTTCAATAAGAGTATGTCCTCCCATTAGTTTGTCAAATGCAATGCACTTCTTCATAGAATCTCTTAAATCAATTGAAACTGGATTTATATTGATGCAGTTTAAATCAGTTGGAGAACACTGGCAATGAGGTTTATGCCAACATAACTGTAATGAGGTTTTTAATGGATTTGGGCTAAAATGATGTGAGATTGTGCATAAGCCATTTAAATGGCACCTGTTTTGATATTAAGAGGCATCTCACTCCTCAAGTGCCCCCCAGTGATGTAGGTGGAGCTGAGTATAAAGCAAGACAGTAAACATACAACAAAGCATAGTATACATCATGAACCAAACCTATGTCTGTGCAGTGTATTACAGCACATGGAAGGGCTGGCAAGTGCCTTCAATGCTTTTTAAATCTCATTTTTTATGTTAATTCACCCCATTCCCGGGAGTACACTGTATCAGTGTCCTGTGTCCCTTCTTCTCAGTTCAGCTCACTGCTTTGATCTCTTTTCCAGTTCAGCCTGGATGTTGTTGTCTCATGAGGTTCCCCCCCTCTGCTCCTCCTTTCCCAGTTGCAAAGATCAAACCTTCACTTTTTTCTCTTTGTATAGTTAGTGGGATGACAGCTAATAGAATACAGTTCTCTTAGGCAAGGGCTGAGAAGGGGCTGAAGCTGATCTGTGGTGCCTTTGGTTAGCATGCTATTTTGTACCAGCTCATGCATTCATTTCTGTCATTTTGTGTGTGCCAGACTCACATGTTCCCCTATAATCTCTCATTAAAACACACTCCTACGCACACCCCCTTACAGTCTCCCTGTCTGCATACATTCTCCTTTGATCACCCATGCAATTAAGCCTTCTCCTCAGCTGGTGTCTTGTCAGCCCTTCAGTGAGAGGAACCCCTGTGCAGCAATTTCACAAGAATCATCTCTGTCACTGATCAGGTTTTGCTGCCTGATTCAAAAAAGAAGGAAAGAGACTGAATTACGAATTGGAGCACAGGCTGTTAGTCATTAAAATAAAATAAATGGGATGCAAGTGACACTTGCCATCTTACTGATAAGTAGTTTCTAAGTTAGTAAAATATTAGTTTGGATGTGTGTTTATACAAAAGGCAGAACATGGATTTAGAAGTCCAGGAACAAACTCTGAAGTACTCCTCAGCCCTCACTTCAGCAAAACTGTTTCTACTGAAACAACCCCAGAGAAGTCTAACCTTGTGCTTTTTGTGGTGCTGAGTTCAGGGGGGCAATCCCAGTTTTATCGCTGGAGGTTCAGGGATCTTAGTGGAGAATAACCATTTAAGATAAAGTGCTATTTTTATAGGCATTCAAAGGCTTTGTCCAGACTGAAGCTGTTTTAGTCATCCCCTGGCTGCAGTAGCCACTGCCAATGGGAGGGACAGGCAGCACCAGCTGGGGTCAGCCCAGAACAGCAGATTTCCTGCTGCAGCCCCCTCCAGCCATCATCTCCACAGGGGCTTCCTGTAACAGATGTTAGAGCCAGGCTGTCATGCTTAATAGCAAACATCACACCTGCCCACCATGGATCTGTCTAATCCTTTTTAAACCTACTTACAGTTTTGACCTCAGCAAAATCCTCTGGGAAGGAGTTCCACAGTAAAAGCATGTTGTGGAAAAGTGTCCACACTTCTACAGCTTGATGTTTTCTGCCTGAGACTGAGTGGCAGCTGACTGTCAGGGTGTCACTGGCCATCATGCTGAGCTGTCTGAGGCAAGGGCCTCAATCAAAATGGTGCTGTGCATGAGGAGACTTTTCCAGAATTTTCCTCATTCCTTTGGCTAGCTGGCAAAGTTGGAACCAAGCCAAAACCAGAGTGTATAAGAGTCTTTTTTGACTCTTGACCCATTTTCTCTGTTGCTTATAATGAGTTAGCTACCTGGCATTTTCTTTATCTATACAGATTATGTTTTCAATGGAGAAAGAAATATCTTCCTGAGCTCTTGTCCTTGGCAATAACTTTTCACCTTTAATTTATTTTTATCTTTGCAAAATGTATTGGAGTGCTGGGGGAGGAAATCTTACAGATAGAAAATGAAAAACTGTAATAATAATGCTAATTCAAGTATCACATAACTAAAATAAAATACTCCTAGAACACATAATATATAATATAGTGGAGTCAGTGATCATTAAATATTTTCAAGGTTACTGAATGAAAGTTGCTGAAAAAGATCTTGAAAGAAGAGGAAGAAGTGAAAGGAAAGGAGGAAATAAGATCTCAGCAGTGTTGTAACAAACTGATAGAGGCAACCTCCTGCTCAAGGGGAAAAGCACAGCTGCAACTACATTTTGAAGCCAGAAGTGTGAGCATAGGGAGGCCAGAAATTACCCTCTAGGCAGAAGGAGCAGGCAGGGAAGGGAGGAAGCCTGGTGATGGGTGGAAAGAAAAAGGGAAGTCCAAGAGAGAACTGAAACCATCATGTCAAGGACATCCTGGTCCATAGAGGGAAAAAAAGGGCTCAAGGAATAAGGAACATCTAAGCTAACAGAAGTTATATAGGGCATTTAAATAAGCAATACCAATGAAAGCATATCATAAAGACAGGAATTGTCAGTAGATGGCACTCAAGAATAAACAGCATAATTTCTGAACAATATGAAACTTTAGAACCCTGCTATACCATCTTGTAACTTCTCCTTACAGGTATTTCTATAGTGATCCTGGGAGCCATGTTCCCTGGAATGCAGCTGAAATATTTTCTGGTTCTCTCTAGAGGGAGGACAAGGAAAAAGTGCATTTCCTTCTTCGTGATGGGACCAATCTCTCTTTCAGCCTCCTCCCTACAGTCGGGCAGTGTGTTAGGTGTCATCTGCCAGGTTTTACCTACTGCTGTCATCCTGCATGTGTCCCAGAAGCCACAGGAGAACCAGCAGATCCCATCACCCAGTAGTGCTCAACTCAGACATTGCTGCAGCATTTTAAAATCAACAGGTCCTCATTCACCTAGAACCCTGAAGCAGATCTTCAAAACACCGAACAGTGGAAGTTGAGCTGACAGGGTGAAGAGCAAGGAGAAGAATCTCTCATTACTTAAAAATCACAAGGCAGGCTTTGTGAGTACAGCTCAAGGCACAAGAAGTACTAAAAATAATTCTTTAGTGGAGGAAGTCCACTTTCTTTACTCCTTTCTAAAAAGGCTGCTAAGGGTTTTCATGCTCTGAATGTGAAACTTTTCTGGTTTTCATGACACCTGAGCAGTCAGGTGCACCTAGTAGCAGGATTTCAATA
Source organism: Chloebia gouldiae (assembly GCA_003676055.1). Taxonomy (NCBI): domain Eukaryota; kingdom Metazoa; phylum Chordata; class Aves; order Passeriformes; family Passeridae; genus Chloebia; species Chloebia gouldiae. Next base: position 4,202,802 of record QUSF01000025.1, read on the forward strand.
GCAAGGGCATCAGAAATAGCTGGTTTTTGCCAGGCCTGTGCTGACACACAAGAGCGAGATGCAGAGCTGTTGCTGGAAAGGATGACTGTACTGCATCGCGTAATTCCCTTCTGGAGGCCAGCTGTGATGTTAAACTGCAAGGCTCAGAGAGGTGAGAAAGGATGCTGTGGGGATTAGTCATTAAGAGCAGTACCAGGGAGAGCGGTGACTGCTAAGCCAGTCCTTGCCTACCGGCTCTGTATAATCAGGACTGTCTGATAACACAGTCTTGCTGAGAACCTGCAGTTCCTCTGATTTCTCCACACTGTCTATTACAGCTGGATTCTCAGGTAGCAGAAAGTTAATGAAATCTGTCAATTTTGATGCCTGGAGAGACTCATGTGCCTGATGAATACATCTGCTGGGGACTCAGAGAAGCTGAATTATGCTATTTATGGCTCAGCAAAGTTGACTTCATAGTCTTGGCCTGTCAATCAGCCATGTGTTTCACAAACCAAAGAGACCCAAATAAGTTATATCTAGGGCACAGAGCCTTCCAGAGGGATCTTTCTTCTGTCCTATATTAGGAGATCAGGCTTTGAGAAAGCCAAAATGTTTGAAAGAGGGCAATGATCTGATCCCACCATGAGTTGCCTTGAGCTGGATGCACTCCCTGGACAGAAAGGCAGCTACAAAGTCTGTGGCTTTATCAGATCTCAAATTCCTTCCTCCCTGATTGTGTCCTAAGTAGCTCACACTAGCCCAGAATCCATATATGAAGGAGTTTTCCGAAGGACAGACAATATCCTGCTGTGCAGTGTCTGATTGCAGAGCTCAGAGGCCCAGCATTACATCCCCAGTATGGATTCTCAGAGCACACTGGGTTGGCAGTCACATCCAGCTATTGTTTTCAATAAATTCTCCCCTCTCTGCATTCATAACAACTCAATTGGAAATCACACAATGAAGGCAACTCACTAGGGATGGGCAGTTATTACAAATGGGCCCTAAGAAGTACGGTGATATCATCAGTGTAAATTGCTCATTCATCTGTGTTGACTTTGTAAATGGAAATTACTAGATTAGGAGAAAACATGGCATTTATTTCATCCAATATTTATAATTTATTTTTCTTTTGTCTTAGTCACACAGCAGAGATCAATAGGACGGCAGCTTCTGATGAATTTCAGTATTCCTCAAATGACACAGTTCTAAGATCTTTTTACTTCTCTATGCTTGTCAATACAACCCAGTTCATTAGAACCTCCTTGAATTTCTTGTTACTGCCACAGTGAGGTTTGTATCTTCTGAAATTCTTTACTTTTCCCTTCCCAGCTCTAAGCACAAAGAAAGCAGCTGCTCCTGCCACAAAACTCAAACTGGTTGTTACCCTCTTCCTTCCCAGCTCACAATCAGAGATCTCATCCATGAGTAAATTGCTTCCTGCCTGTGCAGCACATGCCTATCCAAATTCTTGCCTGAGGATGGGGCTTTAGTCACAAGATCAGCCCATCCAGTAACTTCATCTCTATCCTGTGCAGGGAGAAGCATCAGGAGGGTGACCCCCTCTCAGTTTTTTTGTGACATATCTGTGCAAATCTCTCTATACAAAATACAGGAGTCTGTCTGCTGATACAGATTTGTGCGACCTGAATTGATGGCTTCACTGTCAAAATAATTGCAACCCTCCTGTGGAAGCTGGGAATTTTTTTCTTTCCTTTGCAACAGCCAGTCAGGAAATGAGAATGGCATCATTGGCCTAACACTGTTAAAAGAAAGGAGAAGCCAAACTGAGTTAACCTCATTATTTTAATCCTCAGAGTGAATGAAGGTTTACCTTATACTCAGGCACCACACACTCCACACCATTCTGTGTTGGAATTACAGAAGAAATTATTCTGGCCATGTTCCAAAAGGGACAGACAATGCATGGAGCCCATGGCATATGCCCTCCAGAAGGTTCTGTGCATTTCCAGACACTATTGTGCATCCTGAGCTGTGCTCATAAACCTCCCATTCAAGCCTGACTCCTATCTCTTGGCACTTCTAAGGCCCAGATTCTGCATTTGGACATTTCTATCTGGGGTGCTGAGATAACAACAGTGAGAGTGAGTACCAGACCAGGCACCTGCAGTTCATTTCTCTGCTGAGCACTTGAATCTCATTATAAGCTGTGGAGAAAAAGATACTAAAGCAGTCTGAAAAGCATCTAATCAGGTATCCATGATATTTTGCTTTCTGAAATACATACACAGTTGCAAAAATATTTTATTATTGAATTCAGAAACTATGGTGGAGGTTTGGCTCACCAAGCTGATTTAGAAGTGGGGCACAGAGAACTGTAAACAAGACTTTCAGAGACCGATGTTTAAAGCATTCTGGTCTTCAAAAGATAATCATGAAAGCCAGAAAGCTCCCTGGGACTTTTGAAGTCTCCTGATTAACACTGAAATGAATGTGATGTTTAAGACTTAAGTCTTTAAGACTTGACCAATGGGAGTCATGCTATTGACAGGGGTGAGTTGTGTGCTAGACACTTCCTTCCTTTTAAGCTTCATTTTCTCATCTATAAAATAAGAATAATTAACCTGCCTTTCCTCCACATTGGGATCTTTTGTCTCTTTTGGCTGTGATCCCATAAGAAACACTTGGGACAAAGAATGACTTAAATATATGTTTAATGACCTATTGAACCAGAAGGAGTAAGGTGTCTAAAACACAAAAGCCAGGATTCATTAAAGCCTTATAGAAAGAAGATGACCTTCAGAAAACCAGCAATATTTAAATCAGCAATGGAAAAAGTGAAGCTCAGCTCAAGAAGTTTAATGAAAATTCACATTATTTCTCTTTTTTTTTTTTGACAGCTGCTGCATCTGATGTTATTGCATTTCATTAGCAGGATTACAGATATCATTTCAGATGAGTAACATAATAAAAGAAAAGGCAGAAAATCTATTGAGATGTAGCTTGAAGCAGAACTGTCCCCCTCTGCTCTCTGGGATATTGTTCCCAGATGAGATTTACAGGGCTCCAACAATGCATCACAAATGACATCCTATGTAAACAATTGGAGAACAAATGTGGGATGCTATTTAAATGCCTCATTAAGGAAAGGAAATTTCATAGCTAGATTCTTTGCTTTTCTTGACTTTACAGTAGATTTCATTGACAGATCTAGATGAAAAACATCCAAATTTGTTTACCACAATTGCCTGTTATTATTTACAATGTGTCTTCTATTAGTGCCTATGGCACAACTGAAAAATTGGAGTAGGAGGCCCTATAGAAGTAATCCAGGCCCTAGGAATATCCAGTCTTGAGGAATTAAAGCCTACTCAACTGTTAACAGGAGATGCCATAGTAGTTTTGGATTTCAACTGCTCCTACATGAATTTAAACTCATATATTAATGTTTTTTGTCTGAAGAACAGACTCATTCCCAGTGTTAATCTGGTGTTCACCAGCAGACTTGTGGGTTTAACATTCATTCAAAGAACTCAGGAGGCTAAAAGTCACAGTGGGCCTTCGTTAGTGTGAAAAGAACCTCATGTCCATTAATAAGACAGATGTCTATTGATTAAGGCAGGGTCAAGGTCACCTGAGGCTGCAAATGCATTCTGCATCTACATCAGGTTTTTCAGAAGTGTCCCTGCAGTTTTGAACACCCAAGCTGGCACATGGTGCTGTTGGCACTCTACTGGAAGGTCCAACAGCTTCTCTTACAAAGAGCTGCTTGGAATGGATGTGCATGAAATGTCCCAGGAATTCCTGTCAATGACAGCCAACAGGCACTGGATAACAGGAGAGGAAGTGAATTTCCCTTGCCAGAGGGAGAGGAACCTACCTCCTTGAAAAAGCTGTGAGAACAAGAGAAGTAAATGACAAGTCCTATGGTGTCATCTCTGATAGACAGGCTAGAGAAGAGGCAGCAGCTTCAGGCTCTAAATTCAGACTTTCCCCCAGGTCTTTTCTTCCTCATGGATTCCCTGGATGTGCTTTTGCAGCCCCTCCCTTCTGTGGGGCCAAGAGCTGCAATGTAACAAGCATCTGTAATTCCAGGGGTAGGGTCAGGTGAGGACAAGAGCAAGGGGGGCTGTTCAGAACTTCATGTGAAAGATCTGTGATTGTGATTTGGTGATTGTGGTTTGTTTTGTGTTTGTTTAGATGCAAGCCCTCTCTCATATTTACAGCCTATTTCTGTCTTTCTTTTCTTATTTGTGCATGGTGGGAAAGAAACCCTAAGAACAACCAAAATAAGAAAGCTTTCAAACAAAATTTGGTATTTACAACTGTTTCAAGTTAATGAAAGCAATGCATCAAAGACAAGAAGGTGAACAAATGATTCACAGTAAAAATAATGTAGCAGAGTTTTGCCTCTTTCTAAATTGTCCCCAGTCACAATGATATTGCATATATTTGCTGTGGAAAATTACTCACTGCTGAAACAAATGATGTGTGAGTTATACCGGAACAACATATGTTGCTCTGGTTTAAATACCTGCTAGTGGAAGGCAATATTTTTTTTATGTTCTGCCATTAGGCTGCAAGTTCAGAGTGCATGAGCTGTGTCTATCACATTTACAGAGGGGAAGCAGTAGAGGTGCTCAAAGGCCATGAAGTGTTTGCCATATAGATTGGGATGAAACATCCTCCCTCAGATATGAGAATGAAAACTCACCAAGCAGTATCACCACAGTCAAGTCCCTTATAGGCTGTGTCTGTAAAGATGTGCAAAAGTACTTTGCTGATCAACTTTTGGGTTGGAAAAGGCCTCTGAGCTCATTGCATCCAGCCTTTGACTGATCACCACCTCGTCAACTAGACCACGGCATTGAGCACCATGTTCTGTTGTTTCTTGAACACCTCCAGGGATGGTGACTCCACCACCTTTCTGGGCAGTCCATTCCAATGTTTAGAACACTTTCCATGAAGAAATTCCTCCTGATGTCCAGCCCGAACCTCCCCTGGCTTAGCTTGAGGATATGTCTTCTCATCCTGACACTGGCTGCCTGGGAGAGAAGCCTGACCCCCACCTTCCTACCACCTCTTTCAGGGAGTTGTAGAGAGTGATAAGGTCCCCTCAAGCCTCATAGCAGTGCTTCTGAGGCACAAAAGCTTTTCCATAACCTAAGTAAAGTGGTGGGATGGGGAAATTAAACCAGCCCTAATAAGCTTCTCCCAGGAAGGACAGTGGGAACATGACAGCCTCTGGCTCTCATGCTAGTGTCTGATCTGCTGCCAGAGCAGGGCAGATCTCTGCTGCCTTTTCCTCACTGCTCCTGGAGAAATAACAGTTTAGCCCCATTCTTAGTGGGGATTAATTTCAGTGTGGTGAATTTACCAATGAATTTATGAGAAGTTAATTTATTCTGAGGATGAAATCGTGTAAATTCAAATGTGCTCAGTTAATTGTTGATGGCACTGGTGTGGCCATTAGATATAAAACCCACATTGCTTTGGGGGTCAGCAAGGGAAGGCCTCCTGATTAGATTAGGGTTTGGAGAGAGCAATATCCCCTGGATAGTCAATATTAAAGAAAATTATACTTAATTAGCATACTTTATTAGCTAATTGACTGTGGAATGCTTTTAAATAAACAGCTAGAGCCTAGGGTAGGATTCTTCCCAGTACATCAGCAGGGAAGGCACAAATGAGCTTTTGAGCCATCTTTCCTGTATCAGCTGTGATTGCTGGACCACTGTGTACTTTCTGATGCTGGAATATAAAACCAGCAGGGCCTCAGTCCTGCTGTAACCTTTTCTGGCACCGGAGTGCATTCAGGCAGCGTGCAAACAGCACTGGGTTGAAACACTGACCTCACCAGTTCTCTGCCCTCTGTCCCTCTTGCACCTCTGTGGAGAGCTGCTACCTAAATGTACTCAGCAGCCATGCTGATTGCAGCAGTAGCCACACCAGAACTTTCTGAAGTGAGGGAGCAGTGACCTGTGTTATCAGTGCCCTGAAGCACAGCATATCTACGACACTGTAAAGCACAGCACTGTTTGTTCCCTCAGAACCTGCCACGGGATGACCATGAACAAAGGTATTAAAAGGAACAGGCCTAAATAGCTTACTGCCTGTGTTTCCTGAGACCATGAGGGTGGACAGATACCTGTGTTTAAATGCTTTGCTTTGCTGCCAGTGAAAACCTTGTCTGGGCTGGCAACTCCACACCAGCAGAGATAGTTAAGCATTTATGGATTGAGATAGACAACAAGGGATTCCATAAACCACTGAATATTAAGCTGTATTTTTAGAAATCCCATTCCAAATTATGGACAAGGAAGGATCTTTTTCAGCCCTGAAACACATATTTAGTTTGGCCAATGTATGTTCCTTAATGTGCAATTTATCAGGTTTGTGTTGTCTTCATGTGAAGGCTTCACTGACAGAGCTTATATTTAGGAAGAGCATCCTGCTCAAGTTCTCACATTCCCTGATACCTGAACAATTATCTTTGTTACCCCTTCCAGTCTGGAGAGGCTGGAGATGGGAGACTCAAAGGCAAAGACAACTACCAGAATACGGATCCTCACTTGGCAGAAATTACTCATCTCTCTTTTAATTTGGGCTGGCATTTCAGAGCGCAACTGTCTGCGAATATGAAGCAACCCCAGCACAGTTACAGTGCATGGTAGCCCTGGTTCAAAGAGTGCCTGAAGCCCTTAGGCAGAGCCCAGCTGCACTGACCTGCCACCCTGCAGTGGCACTGCCCCGTGGGGGTCACGCTGCTGTCCCTGCGTGCCCAGCACCTCCTCACCTCCCTGCACTTATGAAGGGCAGTCCCCCACTGCAAAGCTCCTTCCAGCTCCAGGCTTGTCAGAGTACCTATTTTCTTGTTTCATTGTATTCTGGTCTGTGGCTGTTATTAATGAAATAGAAGGTGAGCCTCATTCCCTTTCCCTTCCTTTGCCCACGCACATTAATTTAAATGCAAATTCACTCAGAAAGATCAAAATTAATTATGCTTTCTGCAGCAGGCTACATGGAAAATGGAAATGCACAGGGCTGGCTTTTCCCTTTTCTCCTTGATTTTTTTGGAAGTGCAAAGGAAAAACAATGTAGAAAAATATTAACATATGCATCTAAATGTTGCATACTTGGTTGTTGTTTTTCTGATGCTTTTTGCTTGTCTGAAATTCCACACTTGCTTTCATTTGCAGACTGTTTCAGAAGGAATATTGAAAGGTTAATCTGTCACTGACATAAATTGACATCCAAATGACAAATAATATTTTGTTTACCACTAATAAGAATCAATCTCCATTAAGAAAAAACTATGCTGACTCTTAAGAAATTTGCCCATTATTGCCTGATCAGAATATAGCTCAAATATGAGACTTTTTTTTTTTTTTCCAGTGGAGGAAAAAAAAAAAAGCATGGGAGGAATGTTCTGTTCCTCAACAAGTTCAAGCATTTATATAAGTTTTTTTAATGAAAATGCAGTCAAGCAAATTTGTGACTCAAGGTGCAGTGCTGAGTCCTACAGGCTGGAGCTCCACATCTGGGCACAGTCACAGCAGCTGAACTGCTCCCAGGAACCAACATATGCACAGGGCTATCCTTTTTTGCCAGATCCTGGGAAAAAAAGGCAAAATTCATATAGCTTTTTAAGGCAAATGGGTGCCGGAATTACTTGCATTGTGCAATAGAGACATTAAGTATGCTCTGAGAAACGTTCTGGACCAGTCTCTGGTGAGGCTTCAGGGCAGCTGCCAGGGTGACTGTTACATGATGTTATGTAGGAAAAATAGGTGATCACAGATTTTAAACACTTAAGGCCAATGGGAATAATGAAATGAACAGGTAAACTGGAAGCATTTAGCCAGATATTCAGTCAGGCTGGGGTTTACTTGCTTAGTAGTCTGTGGGAAGTGCTGGCTTTGGCCAGTGTGTCTGGAGACATCAGTTCACCCAGCTCACTGCCCGCTCTCAGCCAGCAGTGTGGTTGTAGCTTGATGAATTCCAGTACTGCAAAAAACAGAGGAAAGAAATGGATGCTTATGATCAAATAGCTAATTTTTCAAATTCCACATGCCATTAAGAAAGTGCTTTTTTGTGTCCCCATAGCAACTAGAGTTCAAGGTGCCTTTGTAAAACACATGGCCAAAGATCTTCCCTGTAAGGCTTACAAATGAAACAAATCAGAGAGAATATTCAGAGAAAAAAGCTGACAAAGAAAAGGGATTTATCCCCAGCTATGAAGCCATTAAAAACAGCATCCATTTCAGTACTCTGCTGAGATTTTACTGGATCTACTCTTTCCACTAACTTCCCATAAAAACATGGATCTAGCTTAAGATCTGCTCCCGCTCTTTAAATATTCTGATATACCCTCTCAAAGGTTCTTCTACCAGGAAACACAGCCTAGCTGAATGATCCTGGATCCAGAAAGTGCCCTCCCAAGGTCAGCCCTGTGCCCTAAAGATTTAGCAAGAGGTGGAAGCAGCACACAATTGGCAGCCTGACCCTCGTGAGCCCAGCTGGGCTCAGGAGCTCAGTCTGGTGTCGACTGAATGGCACCTGGAGGGGGCCTGGCCAGAGCTGGTCTCTGCACTAGCCCTGGAAAATAGACCCAGGTGACTGTGCTGGCACTTAGTGTGTCAAAACATCTCTTGGCCTGCAGCCAAAGAGGGCCTTTTGAGAGGGGCCATGTGAAGAAATGCTTGCCCCAGGCTTGCTGCTGAGAGCTGCAATTCCTCAAGTGGGCCGATCGTGCAGATTGCAGCTCTCAGCAGCTGCCATTTATTACAGGGGAGGCAAGCACAGTAAGTAATCACTTCAGATATTTTCTCCCTTGATCTTGTGGCCGAGCTTAGTTTTACTGTGGTTTCTTTGGTGTGCTTTGCTTTCTGCCATCATGCTCAGGAATCACTCGAGTGCAATGTTAGCACAATAAATCACACAGCCTTTTTTTTTTCCCCAAATAAAAGCAGAAAGCAATAGCTTCGAGTCATTTCAGCATCCTGCTTTTCCTGCTGTCAGCTCAGTGAAGCAAAAGTAGGCAAACTTCAGCCCTGCAAAGGCTGTGGTTGCTAGCATGGTGATGTCTCTATCCTTGTTTTCCCAGAAGTGTTCTGGGAACACTCAGACAGAGAGGCTACAACCAAGGGAGACAACAGCATGGCCACTGTCTGAGGTCACAGACAAGGGACAGCTGTATTTGTTCAGTGTTTATTTGTCAAGGAAAGATCTCAGCAAGTTTTAAGATCATCTGCCTGTCTCTATAAATTATGCACAAAGCCAGAACAGCCACACATACTAAAATGTGAATCTTTCCTAGCAAAGTCTTCTTTTTGCTCCATTGGTACCAAAACTGCTGTCTGGGTAAGGTGGTGGAATGCATTTCAGCCATGCTCAGTTCACATGGGAGGTGCTGTTACACTTCTCAGCTCATGTGCAACATTTCTGTGATCAGAAAAAGGAGTTTGGTGCCGCGGTGGTTCCTTGGAATTTCCACTATTTCTGCAAATTTAAACAACATGCTGCTGATGATTGATTATAGTAATTTTGTTGTTCATATCACCCTATTCATATCACAGCAGGTATTGTTTGTAATTATTAAGGCTATTTATTATTAGAGATGCATGGGTGGTGAAATACAATGAGAAGCAAACAATTTAACTGGTAATAAAATTAGCTGATGATGGAAAGTCAATCTGCTAATTATCTTCAAATTGTATCTGTCAGCTGTGTTTTGCATTTCTTAGACTCCTCTCTCCCCAATAGAATAGCTTTTGCAGGTCTGCATTCTAAGGAACACACCGAATTCCCCAGCAAGGGAGTTCTTCATCATGTTACCTTTGTTCTCATACAGGCTCACATAACTTCATAAATACTTTGTGACAAATGGGCATTTTATTGTGCAATTTACTGCAGAGCAGACAGTGCACTAATATTTTTGTAGAAGATTCTTTATGAAACTTAATAAAAATTAGGTCAATTCCTTCAATTTCACAACTGTTGAAAACTACCAAATATTTCAGTTGTTTAGCTGTTAAATTTTCAAAACATCTTGTGATATTTAAGTGGTGGAGCACACATTAAGGTCAGTTTGCGTCATGTGGACAGAGCACCTTTGGACAGAGTTAAAGCTGCATAGGGCCTTTTGTTACTGTTCTTGCTTCCTTGGACTGTCTGATTAGCTGATTCATTTACTGGGATTCCAGTATACAGGCAGTGAAAAAAACCCACCAGGTTGGCAGCAGGACCAGCAGGACTTGGTTCTCTGTGCATTTCTGCTCAGTGGTATTGGCAGCTGGGCATGGCACTGAGGCTGTTATTTTAGCTATTTGTATGGTTGTTTGACAGCACTACATTTCCTTTTTATAGCCAGTATTAATAGGTAATTACATAGCTAGATATGGGAATATTAAAAGTGGCTGTCCATTTTTCTGTGTCCTATCAGTTTGCTTGTATTTTAATGTCTCTTAAATATGGACAGGTACAACAAATAATCCAAACAAAATTAAATATCTTTCCTCAGATCCATTTTTTAAAAGAGGTTATTAAAGGTAAAGATTGAGTTGCTTTCCAAGCAAATACCATCCTGTTTGGGAAAATGATGATGCCTTAAACATCATAGAATTAAAATATTTTAGGCTGTTTTAAAAATAAATGTATGGATTTTTTTAAAACGCAAAGATGGAACAAATTCCTGCTAGAGAAGATGGAATATGGTCAAAGACTTAAGACCTGTCATTACTGCTTACACTTCCAGACTAATGGAACCTGTACACATAGATATAACTTTGCCTGAATCATAAGAGAATTGTAACACACACAATGTGTGTTATGTTTATGTCTTTAATAACTCACAGAACTGTAGAACAGTTTGGGTTGAAACAGATAATCAGAGATCTTCTAGTCCAGCCCCTCTGGTATGGTCAGGGACATCCTGCTCAGTGAAGAAGGATGAAGTTGATGTCACTTAGATTCAAGGAATTTGTGAATGTCAGCTGAGGAATGGACAAAGCTTTCGGGTGCCAACATGCCTGCAGTTGGGGGGTGACCATATTGAGGTCTGAGGCAAACAGCTTTTCAGAGAAGGATAAGCCAACAGACTAGAAGTAATTAAACAGAGATGAAAAACTAGGAAGACATTTCAAAAGCTATCCAATGTTGCTGCAAAGAGAGGAACCAAAGATGTTTTATATAAATGCTAGAAATGTAATAGATGTGGAGGAACCACAATATTGACTAAACATTAGTGGATGTAATACTGGCTAAACAAATCTGTGATTTGAACCACCATGGCCACTCCTACTCTCTGGATAGTCTATAGCTGCTTTTCCAAGTCAAAGACAGTTTGGGATATAAATGAGCTGAAATATTATCTTTAGAACTTTGTTAGAAGTGTGAAATACATATCCAAACCCATAAACCCTGCATAAGTGAGCTGAACAGCTCTGCTAACCACAAGGATTATACAGAGACTGTGACCTGCTGTGGCTGAGCTCTGATGCACTGTCACAATGTCAGAAAGTAAATATTAATACATGCCTGATCTTAGATGCAAAAGGAGTTACAAGATAAACTTCTATCACTCATGGTCTTGGATTGCCATTAATCTCTACAGGAGGCAGTAATGGAAAATGTTAATAAGAAAAAAGTGGAAATTATACACTGCTAAAATTCCCCTAAAACAACCCTGCAAAAGAGAAACCTTTCTGCTGCAGATTGGAAGCAAGGGGAGCTCTGCCAGGTGTGGGAGTGCAGAGAAGCCTTCAAGGGCTGCCCACAGGTGTAGCTGTGCCTCTGCCCTTAGTGAGTGAGTGTGTTTACCCTGCCTGGGAGCAGGACTCTCCACATGCACTCCTGAACTCCTGCTGATGCCAGGTGAAGCTACTCTGGCAGACAGCCCTGGCTCTGGATACCAAAGAGAGCCATCAAGCCCTCATTCTGACAGGCGGTAGCAAGAATTCATACAAGTGATAATGAGTCCTCGGTTTGGCTTCTTTTCACTTTTTAGAGAAAAGAGAGATTTCCTGCTACAGGAGTGAGAGGAATGTGTGTCTGCCATAGGCAGGCTGGATTGGAATAGCTTCCCACATTGCCAAACAGAAATCCAGAGCTGTTCCAGTGAGATTTTCAGAGGATCCCTATGGGAAATTGTCATAGGAGGAAGGCAAGTAAGTGGTGAGAGTTGGGGCCAGGGTCCCTTTGTCTGACTGTTACCAAGTGGTGAGCAGGATGCCTAGGAATGTGTGAGATTTCCTATCTGAAAAGAGCCTTATCAAGGCAGGAGAGCAGACTCCTTGTCTCCATTTCTCCCCAGAAAGCAACGCTAGTTTCTGCAGGACCCTGGACAGCTAACACTTGGGAACAGCCTTGCTAAAATCTCCTGGCAGTAAGACAGAAAGCGGGAAGCTTTGGTGATCTCGCTCAAACCAACATAGAAACGTGTTTGGACTTTGTCCCCCACTCCATTTAGCATTTCCACTTGACATTAGCTAGTAGCCCCCTACCAACAGTAAGAACAGGGAAGGAACAGCTAATTCCAGATCCTTCCAGAAGAATACACGCAGCTTTCCAAGCATGGCCTGAAAACCAGAGACACACTGATGTAATAACAAGGTCACTGCAGGAGAGCAGCAGCAAAGGCACACTTCCATCTGTCTAAATCTTTGAGTATGTTTGAGCATAATGGTGTACTGAGGCTAAAGGACTGGAAATGTGAGATGACGTGCTTAAATGCACAACCTCTGTTTGCCCTTGTGAAGATTATGAGCCATACCTAAAAGAGCATTGCCACAGGATCAGGTAAATTGACTTTTATTGAAACATACTGTAATATGAAGGGGGGAACTGGAGGGAAGATTCCAATTTAACACAAATACACTGCATTTGAAGCTCCCAAATAACTATTGATATCTGCTGTCCTGGAGCAAATCATATCTTCCCTGACAAGTCAGACAGCTGCTCCTTCTCTATCTTCCCTTTGTTATCTTTAATAGCCATGGATTGTTGTGGTACCTTGAAAAAAAATGTTTGCAACTTACTTGATGGATGCCTCACCTCCTGCTATTAGCCCTGGTTCATGGGTTCATCTAATGCCTGTTCTTGCCTACAAAAATTAGACCAAGTGCTTTTGAAATGAGAGTATGCTGAGTGTCACTGCACAGTGCACACCAGGTACAGCTCCTTCCCCTCCAGGTGGCTGCTGGTGGAGTGAACAAGCTCTCCTCATCACCCTGAAATAAGTTAGGTAGAAACAACCTCCACAGCTCATCTCCAGATCCAGGTTCCTGCTCAGAACAGGGCCAACTTTAAAGTTCTGTAAGACTGTTCAAGGTTATCCCCAGGCAAGGCCTGACTACCTCCAGAGAAGGACATCCCACAGCTTCTTGGGGCAAATGTTTCCATGTTTGATCACAGTCGCTGCAAACATTTTTTTCCATTTAGAGGTAGGGGAATATTTGTACCTTAAACACAGGATCACTAAGAGCTGTAAGATGCATCTAAAAAAAAAAATCTGACCAATCTCACATAGGCTTTGAATTGAAAAGACAAAGCAAATCTCCTTCAGGCTTTCAACAGTCCTCAGGTGTGTCAAAGGAAATAAAGACAAATGTGGTAGAAATGGCTGGGGATGGTGATACAGAAGCAGGATCCCCACTTTTCTCTGACAATCTTTTCTTCCCCCAAATGTCAGTCAACACCATGGACTATGGAAGTTCTCACCTCATTGCTTCAGCTGAGCCCAGAAATGTGCTAGGTCAGCCCTAAAAACCTTCAACAGCAAACCAAAGAGTGTGTATGAGTTAAGCAAAACTACTTGTACTTGTGATGCAAAGGAGGAGTGTTTGTATTGTCCATTCAGCAGCACAGCTGTAGAAGCACAGCCTTCTGCACAGGGGAACTAAAGAGCTGGCCAAGTAACAGCTTGAACAGCCATGATCCCCTGTGCAGTGTGTCGGTGGCAATTCCCTGCTCACTCTGACACCCAGGGAAACAAATGCAGCTGGAGACCCATACCTGTTTAACCAACCTGACAGGTCTCTGTTCCAAATCACCAAAGGGAATCCAATAACAACAGCCCACTGCTATTGTGTATTTTGGAATGACCTTTAAACTAGTGCATTTAAAAATCTACTTCTAGGAAACATCCTCCAGTTGAGGGTATCAAGGAAGTCATCAGTCACCCAGTATTAGCTATCCATGTGCTTCTACTTTCTGTGTCTCTATTTCCCTGGTTAATCTGTGGCTGAGAGCTAATACAAGCTGCACATCCCTAGTTAGGTTTTACATTCCTGAATGGGAAACACAAATTCCTGGACCAGACTCTAGCACAGGCATATTTTTAGAAGGAGGGGCAAGGTTGATACATTTAGTACTGAGTTTTGGCAAATATAGTAATAAACAGTATCCTCTCTATATTTCCCAGTACTGCACACACAAGCTGTGCTGATGGAGCATTCAGCATTGAGATTTGCCCTTCCAGCACTCAAATGGAAGAAGGGATTTATGCTCTAATGTGTATATTGTGTGCTCCTACCAGCATTCTTGTATTCTCTTTGTACAGATAAGACCAAAAGAAAGGTGTTTTTTTTTCCCATCTCACTTCTGTAGCTATCAGCTGAAAAAACCCACCCCAAACCCAACAGAAATTTAGCTTTTCTATCACAAAATTAACAGCCATGCTTTGTGATTGGAACAGGTCCCCAGTGGTACCCATCCCGTGTTGGCCTGCAGCTAGAACGCAGTGAGTATGCATATGGCTGAATACAGCCACCTAATGTATAACTAATTACTAATCCACCTAATGTATTACTAATCCTGGCAGATTCTCCTCCTCACAGCATTACTCTCTCTATACATGTTATTGGGTGACCTCTTGGTACATTCTCATCAACTGACATCAATTATTAACTTCCTAGTTTTTCTCATTAATAAAGGAACCTAATGGTTTTCATAACATTGAGTGATATGTTCCAAAATACAGTGTATGATCTCACAATGAAGACAGGGCAGTTTTAAGCCCATTCACTCCCTTCCTTCCCTCACTGCACTACCTGTTTTAATATTTCCTCACTGCCTCACCAGAAGATGCAGCTGGCTGCCAGGGGCAGCCTCTGTGTCAGTCCACAAGTTCTTGGTGGACATGGCAGAGTAAAATAAAGCTGCCAGAGGCTGTGTGGTGTTTGGTCTGTGGATGTGTAGAATTGCAAAGCCATAGAAAATGAGGCTGATGTGTGCTAAATTCCATCAGCACCTGATGGAATTTAGCACCCTCACTGATGTAAATAGTCAACTAATATATATTGAAAGGGAGACCATACATAAAGAAAAGAGCAAAAAGTTGTCACAGCCATGGCAACATCCTGTGCCAGTGGCTGTTAGATTTTTCCAATAGCCAGCTCATTGCCTATATTAAAAAAAAAAACAAAACAACAAAAAAAACCAAAACAAAAACCCAAATATTGTTATTTCATGTGTCTGCCTGCACACTCTAGATCCATTAGGACTGAAAGCAGAAGCCTCAGAATACTTCAAACTGTAATGCTCAGATACACCCGGTCTGCCTAGGTCAGACAGCTAGCAAAGAAATCTTGTATCGTGAGCTTTTGCCCAAGAAGTTGCATTCATCATCAGGCACTGCCTGTTGTAAAATAGCCTGAGAATGCAAATGCTTCAGCACAATATGTCAGTGAGGGAGATGATCCTGTGTAACACAGACTTTGCCATTAGTCTTGCAAGCTAGAACAAGAAGTGCTCTGTGGAGTTGTCTGTGTGATTGCATGGCCTGTCTCTGACAGGCCACATTAACAGAGAGAGCAGCGTAAACTGTCGCACATTGCTGCCCTGTGTCCCAGCAGCCTCATGCTTTTGTTAAAATGGGAAGGGAATAATTCCCATGGAATAGCTCTGAGTTGCTAACCTGCAGAATAAGTACCAAGTCACCAAAGTAAATCAGAATCCAAGCTGGCCCTACAGCTGGACCACTAGCAGGGCAGCCTCAGCACTATGCTGAGCCCCCCAGAGGGTACCTGTTCACACCATCTCCTCTTCCATTTTTGTCACTGCAGATGGGCCCTTTTTGAAGGATTCCATCAGCATCCAAGGCCTTGCTGTCTCCTCCATTATTACACTGTATTTTACAGACCTGGGTCAGCAGGTTGGTTGGACCACAGTAAGTATGTCCTTGCAGCAGTCAGCATGATAAATCTTAATGGGCAATATGTTTTGGCATCAAACTGCTTCAAGTTCCTCAGCCTGTGTTTCCTTATGTAAAATGGCGTAATTAGATTATCAGCACTCAAAACAGAATTAAATGGAGAGTGAGCCAAGTTATCAATATGCTAACTCTGACTTCCAATTAAAGATTAGAAGGGGAACATAAAAATATTGCCTGAGAAAAAAAAACCCAATTAAAAAAAATTGTTTTAGCTTATCTTGGGCTCAATGGCAGTGCAGAACTGTAGCCAAATACATTAATTTTCTGAAAGACTCCTCATCTTTGAAAGTGGAAAGATACTACAAAATAAAAATGGATCTCTAGTAATCCTGTTACTAATGCAGGAAAATAATTGGATGGAAATACCTTAATCTTTGTTCAAGCAAAGAACAATTCTGAGAGATGCCAAGGATTCCAGGCAGAAGATATCCAGCCAGGATCAAGAGTAAAAACTTTTGAATCTCCTTGTAAAACAAAAGCATTTGCCATGATAGCTGTCTTATGCTATATGTAGACCTGGTTTGACTTTAGTTATTTTCCTATAAGCAGAAGTTGGAAGGTCAGGGTGCTGAGAGAGAGGCAGTACATTCCACTCAAATGGGATATAGGGAACTCTAACCCTCCAGGCTCCTTTGGGAAAGTGAGAGGTGAAAGATTAAATTCTTTCACAACCCAAAGACAGAAGACAGTAGAAGGATTTGAAAGGACAGTGATGGAATGGGAGAAGAAGAGACCTTTCCAATATCCTGTAGCAGGCACATGTAGAGGAGCTGAGAGGAATCTCATGATCACTCTGACCAAGCTTTTGCTGCAGTTTGCATGTAGAGCTCTAGCTGAAGTAACACACAGCCCACATCTGTACAATGGGTAATAAGATTCCCAAATTCTGCAGTGGAAACATGGGGAAGACAGACCTACAGTTTCTGAAAGCCGTAAAAGTTATGGTAAGACTACTCACAGCAATGGAAAGCAAACCACTGATTGCTTGCAATTCCTTTAATGAAGCAAGTGAGTTTTTTCCTAACTGGCATCATGGCTGCTGGCCAAATTATTAGATTCTCACCTCAGGCAGCCCACAGATCCCACCCTGCTCACAAGGAGGGACTACAAGCCACTGTCCTTCCTTGTAGGCTGTGCCTACAAGGATGGAACTTTTGAGTGTCAGATGCTTGAGCAGCTCGCAGGTGATAGTCCCGGTTCCTCTCTCCAAGAGGTCACTGCAGGCTAGGAAGCATTCCTAAAAGTCACTTGCAATGGACATGCTACTTTACAGTTCCTAATCTGTTGAAACGTACACTCAAGGTGAAGGTTAGTGCCACAACAGTAACCCTTGACCTGGGAAAAGTCAGCCTCTGGATCAGCTCTGTATGGTCACATACCCTCCACGAGATCACATGCATTTCTCCCTCTCCTGAGCAGCACAAATTCTGGCATCTTTTAGTCCCTGTGAAGAAGAATATGACCTGTGTCCATCCTTCTCAGTTCTGAAAGGATCCAAATCCCCAGGGGGTGACCAGCAGTTTACTTCAGTGGAGCTAGAGCATTTCCCACTGTGTGACCTACCTGTTTGAATAGAGGTCTGTGAGTTTACTGAGGCTTTACCCCATCCTGATTAATGGCCTACTGGGACCAGACTAATTAATGCTAGTCCCGTTTCCTTCACGAAGCCATTCCACCATCTCTCAACCATGGAATTTCCTTGCAAAGCAAAACTGTGATTACTGCAGCTTTCTGTTTGCTACAATTAAGTGATCTGCAAGAACCTTATTTATTCTCTCTTTTCCTGGTGGTTTATGTAGCCTAAGACACTAACATAACTAAAGCTTAATATCCCTTTATAAATACTGCAGTTATGACCAGGAGTAGGTACTGCAGGCAGTGGCATTTTTTATGAGTTAATCTGCATGCAAAAAGTTGACTCCATGAGTTTCTGAATATTCATCTTATCCCATTCTGCTCCATATTCCAATTTATCTCCATTCTCAGTGGGAGAAATTTTCTTCCTAGCCACGTCATTTAAACATATAAAAGATACTTTTATATTATAGCTAGTCTGTAGCAAGAGAAAAGGTTCACAGAAAACCGTATTCTACCAACAGCAATTAGAAATGCATTTGTACGCAGGATGTGTAGTTTTACTGCCATTTTTACTGTCTTTAGATCTCCTGTGCTCCCATCCCCCTTGATGCTCTACCAGATTTATGCACACAGTGAGGGAGGTTTCTGATTTAAAGGTTTGACATTTAAATAAACAAGGCACAGAATAAAAATATTCTTATCTCGTCAGCAAAATGATAGCTAAGGTAGTAAGGGCCACATTCAGGTCTGGACTCCAAAAATAGATACAGAAGAACATGGAGACTTGTTGGTTCTCCAGAGGTCCCTGCATTGGACATGGGTCTGTCTAGGGGAACACTCAGCACAGAGTTGGCTTTTGTAGGGTTCTGTCACCTCACTGGAGACCACACTTGAGGACCAAGAACACCAGTGCTGGGGATTTACACCAAGACAACGACTTCTGGTTTTTAAAAGGGGAAAACAGAATTGACCTCTGCCTCCTGGAAGCAGCACCCACTCCAAAGATGTTGTAAAAATAAAACAACTCTCTGTTCCCAAACAAAGAGTCTGTGTACCAGTAAGTCTAGGAAAATGAAGACTTCCCTTTTGGAGCATGGACAGGCTCAGGTTTACAACACGTGTCACACTACATCTTGGCAGCCCAAGATTTTGTTCTCTCCTGTTGCCTACTTAGTCCCTCTGCCAGAGGCTGACACCTTGCAGGAAGGATGTTTCCTCCTCAGTTTTCCTAAAACACTGTTGGACAGTGACCAAAATATTTTTGGTATTTTGTGTTGCAAAAGGCCAGACTTCCCCTGGGCTCACACTTCCCCACAGCTCTGAGATGGGCTGACCAATTTTCAACAAGTTCTAGAGGCTGGATTGCTCTGATGGAAGGAGGAGGACAAACTGGGGTGAGGGATTTGTGATTCTCCCCCACTGGAACCATTATTTGTCAGTCTCTTTTGAGAAATGAGGCTCTTTTCTGGGATAAAAGTAGATATTCAACCTCAGCTGGCTCTTTTAGAAGAAAGGAGGCCCTCAAGGCTGATTTCCAGAATATAATTCAGAGACAAAACAAAACATGTTTCTCAGTACCATGAAATTTGTTAGAGCTCTTGCTCTACTCTCCCTTCTTTTATATAAAACAAATATTACCTGAAACATATAATTTACTTCTGCACAAGACTTACCAATTTCTTTACCCTGCCTGGAGGGCACAGTTGAGGTTTGCTGACTGATGCTGCAGAGATACTAATGGGAGCTGAGTTTATAGATTTGTTCTATATGGCCCTGTAAAGATTTTACCCCCAGGAATGTTTGAAATTCCCACCACTGGAGTGATGGCTTTTATTTTTAATCTCTATGTAATTTTGGGCCTAAGCATGTTTGACAGACACCTCTTTTTACATAATTGCAATGTGGCATGGTGACTTTTTGAAACATGGCTGGTGTTTAACTGCTAAGAATACACACTGCTGCTGTAGTGAAAAGAAGAAAAAACAGAAAAAAATCCATTTTTCTGGCTAAAATTCACACTGCTGCTAAATATTTCCTTATATGAGCAAAGATTGCAATTTCTTATTTATCAGCTTCTGTTGTCCTGTTGCTACATGGGCCAGCTACCAAATGGATCCAAATGGAACTGAGAAAACAGCATAGAACTGAAAAACAAATTACAACCAAGCCTGTGAATTTCAGAAGAATAACCCTGAAACACAGTACTTCAGTAAATATTTTTTGTTACTGTGATTTAAAATTAGGGCTTGCTTAAGTACTTTGACTCCTGAGGGTCTTAAAATAGTAAAGCTGGCAGCAGAACTGCTCCACTTCAAAATTTCCAATGAAAAAGATTCTGCTCAATTTAGAAATGTGGAGACTAATACTTCTTTAAACCCAGGAGCATCTTTGAAGTCTGAAAATCCACATTTCTCACTAATTGATCTGTTCTCCCCTGTCTGAGAAGCAAATTTATCACCAAGTTAGACATTGTGGGAAATGAACAAGAAGCCAGGGAGGGATCTGTGTTTGCAGATCTGTGGCTATGCACAGCAGGTGTAGGCAGTGGGGAAGGGCAATGAGGAGGTGCTGCTGTTCTTCCAAGGGGAAAGCAGTGTTTGGTCAATGTGGTTCTTTCCCTCTTGCATCAAAGTTTTCGGTCCTGTTGATGAACAGGGAAGCAGCATTTTGCTCTGTCAGACACAGCTCAATCCATTGGTCCTGTAAATCTGGAACAGTCCCAAGGTGTCTACAGGATTATTGTGATAGGAAGCGATTTGTAAATTGATGGGTTTGGAAAAAAACCAGCCAAACTGCTGCAGACTCATTTTCTCCACCTTCTCTACACTGAGGTTAGACTTGGACTCCCCATGTGGAACAACTTAAGATATATTCCCTAATTTGGGAACAGAAGAAGAGACTTCAGTAAAGGTTTATAACCTCTCAATGGGATGTAAAAGTACAGACAATTACAACAGAAGGAAAAAGAGAGGATCTGAGGAGTTTGAAGAAGTGTGAGGACTGGGAATCCCAGCAAACTGATGAAACAAAGTAAAGATTATAAGAGTAAGAAAACTCATCATATCTTAGGAAGGAATTTGAGGTCCAGGCAAGAGAGAGCTGAGGATCTGTTTGATGTAGAGGAAAACCTCACTGAATATGGTTCTCAGCAGATACATATCAGGGTTTCCATATTTTGTGGCCAATCCAGACAGAATTAGTCATGGGACTAGTACCCTACAAATTGAGTAACACACTCAGGGAATTGTGGATACCTGAAAAACTTTGCAGAAGTACCAAATAAAGAGAAAGTTTGATTCTGTGTGAATCTGTGGGTGGCCTAAGAGCAGCTACAAAAAAGTTCCAAAGACATAAAAATTGTCAAATGGTTTTTCATTGCTCAGCCTCTCAAATCAATAGATAATTTGGTATAGAATATGATCTCCAGGAAAAAAAAGAAGTCACTCTTTCCTTGACAGCACGTTTTCCAACTACAATTATTTGTAATGCAAAGCACCTCTGTTTTACAGCTAACAATTTGTACTTGGCAGAGGTTTCTGCTTGAACACACATTAAGTGTTGCTCTACCTTGGTACAGTTGGCCAAGTCTTGAGCTGATCCCAGTCAAAAGCTGAGAACTTTTAAAAACATTGTGACTTCTCACAAAGGCAAACTACACACACAAGATTGCTCTTATTTTTCATTTAATTAAGTCTAATATTTTTCAGCCTCCAGGGTTATCAGGACAGAACAGCTTGCCTTTGCCTGATTTCTTGCCATGGTTTTATATTGTTTGTGCCTTTCCTTGGGCCACACGTACTTCTGGCTCTTTGTTACTGCCCAGCAGCAGCATGAAGTGAACTGATAAGGGAAGAGAAGATCTCTGAATCTGCCCAGCTGGCTGATTTGGATTCCTCAGATGCTGCTTCTAATGATGCAAACAGTGTTGCAATAATTTCTCTCTGGTCTCAGCAACAAATGCCACTAGCTCACGATGAACCATGCCAGAGTGTCAATTTTTCAGTTGCCAAAGGGAATTAGGGACCGACTAGAAAAATTAATTCAGAGGGTTCTAGTTACTGTTAAGCACAGTAAAGACTGAAAGACTTATGCCTAAGTATTTATAGGGATGCCCTTGAATTTTTACTCTTTTGAGTGCAAAAAGAAGATAGAAGGAATTTGTAAACCTAAATAAAACAATATGTTTCTTTCAGTTATGCCTAACTTTATGCTTAAAGTCTTCCTGCTATTTAAGGAACAAAGAGCTGCTTGATGAACAGAACTGGTAAATGTAGACATTTACCTATTTGTATTCAGAGTAACTGAGGAGGTTGACATTTTGTCAATCTATGCAAATTTGAACAGTTTTAGTCCCTCTAGAATGCATAAGGACGGCACAATTATTTTTTTATGGGGAATTTTTCCTGACCCCATCCAGGGTGTAAGAAGAGCACAGAGATGAGTGAACCATAGGGTGAACCAGTGCTCAGCACAGTGAACCAGAGACTGAACCAGTGTTTGAGAGCCCTTTTGCCCAAGTCACTGCCCTTGACAAGTCACTGAATTCCTCTGTATTTCAGCTTCCAAAACATTGGCAAGAAAGTAACAGTATTTTCCACTTTGCAAAGTGCTTTGAGGCTCCTGGATGAAAAACCATATTGTAAATGTTATTTACAATAACCAGGTGTTAAATAAGTGCTATTTTGTTTACATATCTACATAGCAGATGATAAATACATTTTAAAATGATGCACATTATAAGGCAGATTTCAAAATGCTGTCAAAGACCTGGAAAGATTTGGCAGCAAATCTCAACTCACATTGGTATTTGGTTACAAACAGAACTTGAATTCTTCACTAAATATGTATTGGTACAGACATGTACAACATATATGTATGTGTGCATGGATAAGAATAACATTTGTTAATATGCAATAATTTTCCATTTTGAGTAAGAAACATGAAATGGCTTTTAGTCTCAGGGAATAATGTTGACCATAGTAAGAAGTGGTCTGATGCTGTGGTTTCAGACAGGTCAGTCTTAGGAGAAGACACAGGAGGAAGTTGGGATTTCACCTCCCTTATTTCACAGGCCTGACTCAGGGACTAAAAGCATCCATTGCTGTTCACTCCCCAGCTCCTGAAGCTAGTCAGAGTCAGCTGCAATTTGCCTATAAAATCCTACAGCAAATCCATCCCTATCCCTAGTATTTGCAGCAAATACTGAGCAGCAGCCTGAAATACTCATAAACACTGAGTCCCTACAAAATCTGTCCAGACAAGAGAAGTTTCAAGTGCCCCTCCATGCACAATTTAAGTTTTAAAGAATGGATTAGCCAGTTCTGTGAGAACTGGAACAAAAAAGTAATTGAATATTCAAACAGCCCTTAAGAACTGTATTACCAGATGCAAAATTGCTGCTGCTGTGGATTTTTGCAAACATGAAAATACAAAATTTTTACAAAGGTGAAGATTCAGGGGAGGTGCTAAAATTATGCCATTATCATCCCCAGGTAACTATATGGCCTTTAATAAGGTAGCAAAGTGTATGAACTAGAAATTAAACTAGAAATTAATAATGTTTTTTAATGATCATTAGCTCAAGAGTACTTAGGGCTGGGATTATAAAACGAGTCTAAGGCAGTTATATGCTAAGTTTAAAGTGATTTGGGGAGTTGGGAGGATTTAACTGCCTGTTTCTCTTGGGTTTCTCTGAAATCCCAGCTGTGCTCTGTACACTCACACACAGCAATGGTCTGTCTGTTTGTCTGACAGCAGGAGATCCTCCTCTTTGTGCAGTATGTACTGTGCCAGTCTGACCTTGGCTCAGACCTGCAACTACTGCCTTTGTCTCACATTTATCAGAGAAAATAAGCCCTGTCCATTAGATAATTTATATACTGCAGCTGCTTTTCCATCAGAGTTACCCAGGACATGCTTGAGCTGTTTTGTATCTCTTGCTGGGCTGAGGACTACAGACAGTGACCCAAAGTCATTGTCCTGGCTGCAGGTATTACCCTCATCCCATGCCCTCTGCTTCCATCCTGATATCCCGTGGGCAGTAGAAGAGAAAACATCACAAGCAGCACTGGTGCCTGGGAAACTGGCCCTACATGGCATGGAAAGAGTTGCAGGAAGGGATCAGTGTGGAAGAGGCTGTATGGCCTTTCCTCAGCTCTGCTGCTTGTCATAAATGAGATAATGTGAGACTATGCCAAAAGGCAACAAGATAGGGTGTGTTGTGTGATATTACAGAAAGGGCAGGTCAGTGATATTACAGAGAGGAGTTAGCTATGCCCTCATGTGAAGATACTAATATGTGGGCTGTTCATTTATAAAGATTTGGTTGGACCTTTTTCAGATTCCCTCCACTCCACTGCCTGTGTTTACAACTTCCTTTTGTCCTGTTCTGCCGTTTCCTGACCAGTACACATAATACTTTAACTCACATCAAAATCCTTTCCACTCTCTTTGGCAGATCTGTTGGGACAGTGTCAGGGACTATGTCACCCCTAATAGCCAAAAAATCCTTCCAATATCTTTAGAGAATTCCTTTCACCTCTGCAGCATTCCTACTTCCCTAAATATACCTCACAATGTCTGGGATTTTAATTCCTGACTGTTACTCTGTTCAGCAAGGTGTTCCTGGCATGATGAGCTGAATAAGAGATAAAAGAGGGTACAATCTGGTTTATGCAAAATGCTTTGCTGATTTGCAGATTAGCTCTCCTGTATTGTTTTACCTTTTGTTCCATCCTCTCTTGGATAATTGAAGCCCCTACTAAGCTCTCTTTTGACTGGTTTCGGATCTCAGTTTTGATGTTTACAGAGTAGATATTTCCAGTTTTGGAGCTGCTGAATCAGATCTCTGTGGTCTGATAACTGAGATGGTTAAAGAAGCTTCATTTTAGCACCCTAAATGCTGACCATGGTGGGGAGAGTTTTGATTCCAGAATACTTTCATTTAAAAAATGAAAGTAATTCATTTAAGAATTCTCTGTTACTGAGAATAAGAGGTCTACAGAGTATATAATGTCAGACACTGGAGAGGAGAGAAGAAAGGTAAGAGAACTGGACACTGCAAGATATGAAGAAGAATGTACAGATGTGGGAAAAAAAGGCAATCTCCTGTTTTATCTCTTCAGGGAGTTTATGATGAGTTCAAAGTTAAATCCTATTGAGAGATGCTCATTGTTATAGAGATATACTGCTCCTCCAGGAAAAGATATTTGTGTTTATTATGGATCACCATATTTAGTTGTACTCAATACATCAAAATAATCTAGGCAGGACCACGAGATGGTAAAGAAAAAATAATTTTCTTGTAAATACTGGGGTTTGGTGTTTTTGTTTGTTTGTTTTCTATCTTCTTTTTACATTTCTACAGGGTAAATGACCACTTTAAAAAAAAAATAAAATGATACTTTTTTTCAGAAACAACAAGCTACAATGTTATTACTTTCAGGCCTTTGTTTAAAATGTGATTATTATTTTTGCAGAGTGTTTCAGCAGAGATTACTAATTTTGAGCATCTATATAAATGATGGATTGACCTGACCCTTGACACAACAAGTAACTCCCCAAGCCCAGCAATTAGTCAGCTATAGGCTGAGTATGAAGATACTAATTAGGCTTAATTGCATATAATAATTGAGAATCAATAGTAAATGAATGGTGCTTGCCCTTGATTACCAGTGGGTAGAACCAATAATTGTAATGTTGTGTTAATTTAAGACTACTTTCCCATTCACCTGCTTGAATTCATGGGAATTTTTAGCAGTTTCTCTGCCTGCCTTTCTAGAACTCGTTTTTCATTTATGACAAATTAACAATCAGTAGGCCAGCGAATGAGAACTGTGATCACAGTATGGGAGATGCAACAGAAGGAAAGAGTCTGAAACTTACCTAAACTAAACTACAGCAAAAGTACTGCAGCAAATTGAGCCTCATCCTCTAAAACAGAATGTTACTAATCATAGTTAAGATCATAATTTGTGACTCATTTATGACAAAGATAAAAGCAGTCCTGTCTGCCAGACAGTGCCCAGTGTGATTGCAAATCTCATGGCTGAGCCTGCACCACCTGCCCCCACTTGGGTGACGTGACTGACACACAAAGACTGAAACCTGTCCCCACCCTGAGCACCCTGATGCTGCTCCTCTCCACAAACCCCAGCTCAACTGCTTCTCTGAGTTGCACTCATGCATCCCCCCTTCCTACATCAAACCCCATCACAAGGATTCAATTATCTTGTGTCTGGAGCTTTGGCTTTTAAAAAGAGATTCGATTTTTTACTAAATCTCTAAACTCTCCTTCTCTTTTCAACATCTGAAATCAGTCAGGGGGTAAGGGGGGAGCACTTGGTGCAGTTACAAGTAAACACAACTTGGTGCTAAGTCCTGCCAAACTCTTCCTGGCAGCTTTGTAATGTGCTTGTGCCAAACAGATGTTGAAAGCTGGCAGTTATGGTTGTACTTTGTGGTGCAGCTCATGGCAGAGAGAAAAAGCTACACTGAACAAAGCAGCTCATTCCACGCTCTTTCTCTGACCTGCACCTCTGTCCCCTACACCACCATGGTGTAGATTTAGTGTGTTAGGCTTAAATAGTAAAGGCCACCCCTTACAGCATTTGCAGAGTGCCAGACACAGTGGGCTCACATTTTGGAACAGATCCATACAACTGCTATGAGGACAAAATTCTAATAAGCCCTTGGCTGTGAGGTATTCCACAATGAGTGCTCTTGGACTTCTGGATTAAATATTTTTACATACACACAAATGCACACCTGCTCTTGGGATCATGCAGAGTCTAAATGGAACACAGGAGTCATGATGCCACTTGGAAAAAAAGGGAATTTGATGTTCCCCTGGTACAGAACACTTAAGTCTGTTGTTACTTTCAGAGACTGTCCTGCTATAAAAGGATAAAATTTTCAAAAGGTTTCGTCCTGTAACAGAGTAAAAGGGAACCTAATTGCCAGATATTCCTGCAGGAAAACCTTTCTCTTTCAATGTTCTTCTGAAGAGTGATTAGAAGAAAAGCCTGCTGGGGGGCCAAATACCAGTTCTGTAAAAGGTGGTCTAAAGTCAGTGTTGCTTAAGAATTGTAATTCATTACAATTCTACAGCAGTGCAAATAGACACCATAAAGCCAAGTAACCCACCAGTTATAAATTTTTCTCCCTGAAGCAATGATAGGCACTTGAGCTATGATTTGCCAGTCATTGTAAATGGGTAGGACACCACTTCTATTTTATTCTGGGATTCAGTCCAGTGGTCAGTGACAGGTGAGCAAATCTAGACCTCTCATCACTCTAATGTCGTTATACTTCTTCCATCTGTGTGTGGTTTAAGAACGTTCCCCAACAAAAAACAATACAGATTGTACCCAACCAAAGTCAGACCTTAAAACTGAGGGTGGCTCATGCCATCTCCATGATGCTGCCTTCTCTCCCTGCCCCTCCTCTCAGCTTTCTGTGCCTAGCAGGGGTGACAATGGTGAGATAAAATGATTTCTTCTTTGTTTTTGTCACAGTAGGGTAATTTGTCCAGTCTGCCCACCACAGACTATTTCTTCTGGTGCCTGCATAGGGAGGAGAACCACACAGTAATAAAAAAAGAGATCAAAGCACCATGAAGGCTGGTCCTGCTCTTCCATCCTCCACCAATTTTCAAGCAATGATAGCCTCCCTTCCAGATGACTCTACAAGCTACCAGGATTCAAAGCTCTGTTTGTTTCTCTCATGCCTGGTTGGCTTTTAACTGTTGAACCACTTAATTGCAAAAAGCACTGGCAGAAAGCAAGCTGCCTTCAGTTTCTTGGCTTTGTTTTTCAGTGTTATTTAGATTCCAAATAGGCACTTGATGGCACAGCCAAAAATATAAAGAGGAGATAACTGTGATATTGACCACCTTCCATGAAGCATTCCTGACTGGGTTAATGATCTGCACAGAAACCTATCTTTCATTTCCTAGGTGGATTTTAGTCCTTTGCTAAAGAGACTGCAGAAGAATCCCCTATGTGTCATTTAAGTCCTGAAAACGAAGCCAAAAGTCATTTGAAGGATGAATAGGGGTTGTGGATAGGGGTATTCTTTCTCTCACACCTTTCCTCATACAATTTTCTACTCCACCACAGCTATTATATTTTTCATTTCTAGTTTTTTCTAACAGAATACACCGGGCCTCTTCTCATATATCTGCTCTTTTACATTCGCCTCTCGACTATTTATGATCAAGTGGAAAGCAGGAAGAACTTCCGTCACCCTGTGGTGCAGTAAGTGACACTTGTGGGAATTATTTTCTCAGATCATGAGAAACCTAAGGGATGGAAATTTCATTTCCAGAGCTGAGGATGTTACAGGGGGTCTGAGGCTGCCTGCCTGGTGTCATATTCAGTTATTACCAATACCTGTTAGTCATTTTAGCAACACTCATAAACTTGACCAAAAATGGGATCCCAGCAATGGTCACTGCACCTGGTCACCATGGAGATGCAGTGTTTTCCCCAAATACTTTGACATCAAGGCAGAAAGTGAAATAATAATCACAGTGGGTAGTAAGCCAAAGTCATGCTTGACAGAGAGGACAAGACTTCAGGTGCCCCACTCCCAGTTGCCTTGAAGCACATTCCTGCTCTTGAGATAGCAGCATCAGCATCCAGCACAGAAGATAACTAACCCCACACCAGCTCTCACCTAGGCATGGGAAGGAGGAAATTCAACAGGTGTGCATGTCATAAGTCAGGTCAAGAAAGTCAAAAGAAGCATCTCCACAGGATTTTGGTAGAATGCACCAGGCAGACTGGGAACTTTCACACTTATAGGAACTTTGCTTCAGTGGAATTGTCCCCGTTCTGGGTGATTAGTGCCTGGCAGAAGGGTGACAAGTGATCAAGGAAAGACTGTCACCTGCATAAGCTGGACCATTTATAGGAGGGTACACAGGCACCTAAGAGGCTCAAGGACTGTACAGCTTTCCCACACACTTCCACACTGTGACTGCAGAATCAGGGGAACTGGTACACACCAGAGAAATACAGTGAGTAATAATGCCATTTACAGATGGAGGAACAGGCACTTGGAGAGACATTAAGGGAGTTAGTGGAGCTGGGAATGAGAACACAGAATAATTGAATTCAAATCCAGAGCTTTAAGATACTTGTCTTCCTTCTCTTGTGCATATGCTTAAAAAGAAAGGGTTTCTGGCAGCACAGAACCTGCAATGCCTTTGCCTTCTTTTATGTGGGCAAGGGTTGTGCAGAATCCTGCCAGTGACTAGTCCTTAACGGGTTCATCTGAGGTCCCCATCCTAAGCCAAATTAATTTTAAAATTTCCAGCAAAGCTGGAAGTTTGCTCCAGGCTTTGGATAAGTCGTTAATTGTTCAAAATTCTCTTAGCTCAACTCTCTCTGGTTTAATTACTTTGAAATTGTTTAATCTTTGACTTTAGCTACCATACACAATGCATAATAAAATTATTTGAGATTTCACATGCTGAAAACCACTTTTCATTTATGTCTTATAATTGGTTTGCAGCAAGAGGGGCTATGGTAGTATGGTAAATGTAACCAAGATAAAATGCCATCAGGAATCACTCCTGACATTTGTTTCTGAAACTCAATCACTATGAGCTGCAGCTCATTCTCGGAAGCAAATCAGCAATGCCTGTTATTGTTTCATAATCTTCCTCAAAAGAGAATCAATATAATAATTTCTACCGCAATTGCCTCATTTCTTTATAACAGGCAACAAAAAAGCCATCAGAATGGATTAACTTGCAACAAAATCTCATTTTGTGTCCACAAGGAAATGAAGCACAAACTACCTCCATGCAGCTACTTGAGTTGGCAAAGGACAAGGAAACCATTCAGAAGTTATTCAGAATGTTTTTAAATGTCAGACACATCCCACATGAGCATTAAGGTGGCCTTAAAACGTGGGAGACATCTTTTGGAAAAGCACGTCAGACGCCTGGCTGTATACGCAGCTGTCCTGTCTAAATCTCTTGTCAGGACTATGTATCACATTCAGAGCTCGAGGAGCTCTTTTTATTTTAAGGCTAGTAAAAATAAGTTGCTTCCCTGCAAAATGCAAGCAACTTTGTCTAACACTGAAAATTATTCCATTAATCTTTGGTTCCAGATGCTTCAATTGAGACAGTATCTTAAATTCAATGTGACTGCAGTTTGGAATATTAGGTCTTACTCCTTTAATGACTTTAACTGTGAAGTAATAAGAACAATCTTTCACTTACCTTAATTTCCTTTCTTTTTTTGTCTTGCAGCTTGGCCTGCTTCTGTCACTGTTTACACTACATCAGACATCTTCTGGAGACATTATTTGTTCACAAGTTTTCGGAAGGACACACTCCTTTGAAAAATATGATAAAGGTGACAATATTTTTATCATCTTGTGTAAGAGAGAATATCCTCATATCAAATCAGTCCTTGGAAGAAGATAGGGAAATAAAAATTAATTTATTTTGTAGCTCCAGGAATTACATTTAGTAAAAATAGAGATAACATGACGGATTTCAGGATCATGTCTCCAAGGACATAAATTGAAATCATGTCCATTTTTGCTCCTGTATGTAAATGTCCACTTTGACTCATTCACCCAAGGGGCTGATTGTCAAGTCCAGGATATTTTTCAGACTCAGTGCTATTTTATGGTGATAGCTGCTGCTGCAACATTTAGCAGTGTTGACAGAAATCATATACTGCTTCCTTGGTGCTATATAAATACAGAGCAAGAGACTGCCTTGTGCAAGGGAGTGAAAATCAAATTACAAGTAGGAAAAAACCATTCTTCTTCTATAGATGGAGGCCTCAGGCAGGAAGATACTGAGCTGGCCAGGTCTTCTCTCTTCCAAAGCCTCCTGAATTTCAACAGTGTGTCATTACTCACAGGCTTTCTTTTATTTTATTTTACATGCTGTATCTTGGCCATTTTGTATCACCCCCCCCCATCCCATTCCATGTGATGTAAAGACACTCCCTTAAAACATTTAGGATTTTGGTGAAGGAGTTTAACACATGGCTACAATACAGGGCTTCACTTTTACTCTTTCTTGCTTGTCTGGTTTAGCGTTCTGTTTGTCTTGCTCAGTCTTGCTTGGAAATGGCAAATTTCAGGTACAGTAACAGCTCAGCTGTGTTAAGCAGCCCTAGAATGGGAGAAGGCCCTCTATAGCACTACTCATAGAAATGTAATCTTAAGCAATAAAATCAAAAAAGGAGAAGACAAGTGCCAATTCCTGTAACAGGAATAAAACACATCCAACACAATAATACAAAAAATTCTACACTGTATCTGAATTTTTTTTTTACTGGCTTCACAGCATCTTAAAAGACATATATTCTAAGCCTCACAAGCAACTGCAAAGTCTTCCAATGGTCACCCAAGTTTTGCACTTGGCAGAATTTATACTTTTAAAGCTACAGTTTTTACTTCCTTATTGCCCTTTCAAAAAAATTATCTGTCTGTTCCAGGGCTGTGCCTTTTACTGGGGATTCACATCCTGGATTGCATACTACATCAACCACCCACGGTACACGCCACCATGTAGGTATGCGTAGGACACAAAACTGACAAACTCGCTTTGAAAAAGTCTTTGCCGTGTAACCTGAAGCTCTCCAAATTCAAGAAATTGCTCCCACATTAAATGTATATGGCTGATCCAGTCAGAAATTAGTCTTTGCTCCCTGTCAGGAGGAAGATTGTTGTGTTGGAAGCACCTCTGCTTTGTGCCACTGAATGTTCGTGCCTGTTCAGCGATGGTCAATCGCTATCCAGTTTACAAACAGGACAATTTAGACAAAAAACCATATCAATCTCTTTTGCTCATCTTCACAACATTTCTATTAAAGAGGAGAGGAGAGAAATAGAGCTGGTTGCATTTTCTTGGAGGAGATATTTACTTGTTAAAGATACATACTTCCCATGAAAATTAAAGGTTTGTTGTTTTTTTTTTTCCCCCTGAGAAACCAGTAAAAAATCCATCACATACTGTTGATAACACAAAGATTTCTTTTTTTAATTTTTGGATTTCATCCATCATTTTGTTTCCTCTTACCATGTTTTACTGTTGCACTCCTGTTTCTTCATGATTTTTTTCTGTTTGCTCTGTGCACTTTTGCTTCTTTTGATAATAATTGGCACAGGTTTTATTTTCTGCCAATTTACTTTCCTTGTTATACCTTAGTCTTTCTTTTCATCTGTATCTCAGATTTATATATGAACTTCGGGGCAGAAGCATTTGCTTTACCATTTTTGTTTACACTTAGTTAAATTGCTACTTTTTCCAATCAAAAATTTCTCCTAAATGACACTTGCTTTTCTTTCGAACTAGTACAAAAGTTCTATTTCAAAATTATGTGATTCATTGAATGACAGCTGGATTTGATGTGGCTTTAACAACAATACTGCAAACAATGCAGAAACCTCCCTAGACACAGCTTTTAGCAGTCTGGGCTATCAAATCAAGTGCAGCTTCTTTATAGGGGAAATTCTTTGTTCAAGACACAAAAGAGGAAGCATCCAGAAGAAATATTTCCAATTGCTTGCCACTGCCTTAAAATGCCTTTGGCACCACAGAGGAGTCAGGAAAAAGGAGTTCTCAAAAGTAAGGTCTTGATGAGACATGGCCAAGGCAAGTGAGGTATGTACACATGGTTTGTGTCTCCCAGCTATGACCAAGGTTTGCTTGGGAATTGTAAACCTTTGGACATGAACATGGTGGAGTCCTACACTGGTTTGGGGACAACCACAAAAAGGAGGGGGCAGCCAGATGGCAGGTAAAATTTACAAATATTAAATGTATTTCTTGCATGACTATGAAGCAGTTAGTGGCTGTGTAGTAGAGCCTCATTATTGCCTCACTACTAAACTAAAAAGAAGGTAATGGATAGGTTATATATTGAGTTTTCTGCTTGTGGAAGTAGAAGGGTCTATGGATAAGGCTGCAATTCTTGGCCTGATTTTGACACTGACCTTCACTCCACTCCCCTCCTAACCTTTTCAAGGGATTCACCACCACCAGCTGCTTTGACAAAACACTTGGATATATGAAGGTGGCAAATACTAAAAACAGTTGGGTGAAAACTGCCTTGAGATCAGTGGCGTAAAACTGGCATTTCTAGAATGCTGTTACTGGTTGTATTGTCTTCATGCTGTGTGTGATAATATCCAATCTTTCTGCAGAGCCTGTCAGGAAAGAAGCATTTCTGCTCCTCAGCACTAGATTAATTTCATCCATAGCAAACCATGTGCACACCGTAAAATGCAATTTATAATTTCATTCTGTTTTCTAGCATTTGGCCACAAACAAGTTTCTTACGCTGTTCTTGCTTTTCTGGTATGTACAAAAATGGAGTTTTATTTATAATAATGGAATAGGATTAACTCACAATTTAGTAAAATGCAGTAATGCTTCTGTGCATTTGTGTGTATAAATACATATAAGTCCATGTCCACAGCCTTGTGTAATTTGACTGGATTTACTACTAATCTATTAAGGTTTGTCAGTCAGGAAGTGTCCTACTAATATTTATGTACACAGAGTTTAAACTGAAGTACTGTATTTGAGAGCTGTGAGAACATCATCAGCATTATTACTACTGGTAATTGTGTTAGAACACTAATATTTAGATAGACTGACAATTGTCATTTTAAACCACTGAAGAATTATATGCCAAGCAGACTTTGTAATAGTTCAGTGTACCCTGAATAATCCACAGCTATTAAAAATTATATAAATAAACCCTACAAAATTTGGATAAGCCAAGAGAAAGTGCAGCTGATGAAGGATGGCTGAGACTTCCTTCATCAAAACTTCTTCATCAAACACAACCTGCTGTTTGAACATAACTTTATAATGAGACAGAGGCTTGGTAAGAAGTTCTCATGGAAATGTATATCCTCTCTGTCCTCTGGAACTGCTGGGCCATTACCCAAAGCATCCTCTTTGAAAATCAGATACAGATCAGTTTTCAGTAATATGACAGGGTGATGGGACAATAATATGTCTAGGCTCCTTCAGGCAAATGCTATTCAGAAAAATACCCAAAAACTTGTTAGCAATATTTAAATGCTTTTGTAAAACAGGACCCTTAAAGGTCACAGTTTTGGCAGTGTTTGTCTCCGAGTCTGTCCATGCAGTTCTCAGCTTTTCTTGCTCTAGTAAGGTACAGCAAAGACAAGAAAAATACTTCTGTGAAGAAGTTCACAGTCTCCATGATGCTCTAGAGCCAAAAGCAATAGTCCAGTACTGCAGAGACAGGAGGTTGTGGCAATGGTGGCCAGCAGTATGCCCAGAACCTTGCTGTGTACACCCTTCCCAGGCTCAGGTGGTGTTTGAATCCAAGCAAACTTCTTGCCTAAATATTCAGTGCTGCCAGCAAAACTAGTCCTCATCAAAGTCTCTGCTTAGAGAAAGCCTCCTTTTCCTTTGAAACATCCTTCCCTGCATCAGTGGAACATGCCCTGTAAGGAAAATGCTGCCATCAAGATAAGGGATGAGTCCTGTTGGGGGTGTTTGCTATAAAATATGTCAATCCCCTTAAGATCTGCATAAGCACCTGGTCTAGGCTCTGAATTCCTACAGCTCTTTTGAGAACTCCCTACTCATGGAAACTCAAGACCTGTCCCTTTCAGATGTTGTGTTGGCAGATTCCTAGACAATTTATTTAAAATATCAACATACAAAATAAAATAATTTGAGCCGCTTTCACAGGTTTCTAAAACATATGAATAAAATATTTGGAAGATTTATTTTTTTTTAACCCTCTTTTAAGTCTTGTCTTTATTACACATCCTGATTTAAGTGTATTCATCTGAAGCTGCTGTAAACAACAGTACTGAGTAATATGAAATTTCTGCAGGTCCTCCTGATTCTTGTGTTTAGAGAAATTAAGCTTTGCAGGGATGTTTTTCTCATAGGGTACACTTGGAATATAAAGAGGGGAAACAGTGTGTAGGCTTCAATATTTTATAATCATAAATAGCTTCATCTTTTTCTCTGCTGTTTCCTGCTGCCTTATATTTTATATATGATAAATTGAGGACTAGTTTAAATTTAGCAGTGGTTATCAATGCAGAACATTAACAGTCCCATGTCTAAAGAGGCACATAAGAGTTAATCACAGCAGAATGCAGCTGCAGAGTCAAAGGTAAGCAAATAAAAATCCCTGCAGAAATGCCTTTAGCTTGTTTTACTTAGACTTAGTAGGGGTTAATTATAGTGTGTGAATATCTCTTGCTCTACAATCCTATAGTCATCTCATTAGCTATAGTGTTTTACAAAACCACTTCTAACCACAAAACCTATTTCTTTAAAATAATAGCAATTAGAAAAAACAAATCACGCTACCAGCTCATAATTGGAAGTATGTAAATTAAAATTATGTCCATTGCTGTGCTTAGAGTTATAGCTTCTGATATGGTATTTTATAATGGAATTTCATTTTCTGGTTGCTTAGTGTTTTACATCTAGTATTTATAGTAGAGGATTGTCAATTAGTTGGAATTAAAAGAATTTAAAAGGACAGCAGGACTTGAACTGTAACTATGTAACCATGCAGAATAACAGCTAATAACAGGTCTATTTATGAATTAAACCTGATTTAAATCTTCCAAACAAACCCCACAAAAATCTCTGCCAAAAAGGGGAAAATTCTTCAGCAATTCTTCTCTCTACAATGTTCTTTCAGATAATAGCACATTTC
Source organism: Chloebia gouldiae (assembly GCA_003676055.1). Taxonomy (NCBI): domain Eukaryota; kingdom Metazoa; phylum Chordata; class Aves; order Passeriformes; family Passeridae; genus Chloebia; species Chloebia gouldiae. The sequence goes on from QUSF01000025.1 coordinate 4,238,241, forward strand.
AATATAAAATTAAATTGCATAGTTCTTTCAATTAGCTTTAACAAAAATTTTTTATGGATGACTTTCAGAATCAACTTAAAAATGACAGTTGAAGCTCTTCCTTTTTTGTATTAATTTTGTGACTTCACACTTTTAACATCTCTAGGTTTTAATATTTTCCTTCTTGTTTTAATTTCTTAAATATTTTTGACCGTTGCAAAATATAGAATGACAAATTATATAAGAAAATGCAACTTTTTTAACACTGCATTTTTTTTTTCAAATGGAGAGGACAAATCATTCTCCAAACCCAGAAATTAAGAAAAAAGATCAATTCAACCTGAGTTTGAACTGTATACACAATTCTAGTTTTCTTCACAAAGTAGGGGGAAAATGAAAACCATAAAATTACACAGTTGTGATGACAGGTCATCTTCTTCAGGAATTTAAACTGATTTTCCTACCAGTTTTAATTTTAAATATGGGCAAATATTGATTTTCATTCTTCAGCAGTCGTAACTGATGAAGTACCGAAAGCCTGAAGCAAGTCTGAAATCAGCCTGTGCTACAGGCCATATAGCCAAATGGAGAGAAACAGTACCTCTGCCAAAGGTTTTGAGAAACTGGTTATGGCTGGAAACAGCATAACCAGAGAGTTCCAGAACCAGGAATAATACTGTTTCCCTTCCTTTATCAATCCCTGGTTACTGTCCATTCAACCAATCTGCCTTTTACAGACTACCGCTTTTTTAATCACCCTTTTTTCCTTCCTGTTCTGCTGGATACCTTTGAAAGTAGGAAAAGTATGTAGGAAGAGGAGTGGGGACATTAATTTGTGACGTCTTTACAAAACCAGAGGTCAGCTTTTCACCTGCTTCTTTCCAGCTTGGATTAAATCCAGAAAAAAAAATCAAGAAAGAGCATCTTGATGAATTCCTTAGAGCCAGGAAATCTCCCTAACCTCCCCAGGGCCAAACACGTTGCACGTGCTGGGCGTGGGAACCCCACTGAAGGATGTGCCAGGGGCTTTCACCCCAGGCTGCACCCACAGTGTTCATGGGACACTCGTGTGTGTGACAGAGATGACAGGTTGTTTTTTGGAATACATATTTCCTGGACGCAGAGAATGAGCTGTAATGGGGAGGGTTCTGGTTATGCACTGCACACAATTGTCACAGTGTTTTAGGCATATGACTGAAAATATGTTTTTAATGTCTTGCAGATGTGTGAAGCAGGAAATCACTTTATCAACGTGGCTTTAGCTCACCAAACCAATGCAGGTCTGTCTTTGATTCCTGTTCCTTAACCTATCCATCTTCTGCTGCTGTACAGTAATTTATGTACCTGCAGCCATTGAATAAAGAAAGATGAAGTAGTAACCATACCATTGGTCTAACACCTTTAAAAAATTGTGACAAGAAAATATTAGTAACACTGCTGTTGTTTCAAAACTTATAGCAAATTTATCTTAATTAGACACAACTGTACTTTAAATATGGATTTAAGCACTGAAGCTCTTTAAAGTATGCTGGTGACTGACATAAATGTATTTAATTTTAAATAAGTTTCAAAAACTTCCAAACTATATCACAGAGTTTTTAGACACATTCATCTCAGGCAAAGATGTACATGCATATATTCAAATACACAGAGAAAGACTCATGAATACTTACACAGTGCATATGTATGCTCTTAACAGGTTGGGGTTTCTGCATTTTTGTGTCATGAGAATAAAGATTATACAACATATACCAGAAAGTAAAATATCTTTTCAGTCACTAATAGTGTAATTTCCCCGCTAGAACACCCTATTCAAGAAAATACCACAGTATGATCAACCTCACACACAGAAGTCAGTTTCTATTATGGAATGTTTTCATGCACTGTGGTTAGGAAACTGCTTGTTATTTCTTGCAAGGGACTTAATTCAGCTTAAAAGCAGCAAGAGCCAAAAAACTGATTTAAGTTCTTTCCCACTGGGATAAATACAGCTTTTGCTACCTCAAAAGATTTCACTGAAACTTTTCTAACAGGTTATGCCCTGAGAGTATTGGCCCAGGGGATTGCTGTTGTGTAGGCAGGCTGTGATAAGGCTCAGTTCCCCTCTTCCTGTACTGAAACTACTTCTGATTTTCCCCACCCTTTTTTTTTCCCCTTTCACAAGGAAATAGAACCTGTTTTCCAAGTCCAACCTACAACCCCTTCACGTGGCTCTTCTTGCTGGTATCCTGTCCTAACTATACATATGAGGTACATGACTTTCTTCTGCTTATGTGCAAAGGGTAGGTGGTTACTGTTTCAGCCTTTTTCTGCAGAAAATCTGCAATACCTCCACGCAATTTCCTCTACACAGCCATCCCTGTGCTTCGTATATCAGAGTCTCCTTGCTCCCACAAATGTTTCTCCACCAGACCATCTTCTTCCCTCACATCACTATCACTATCACTATCACATAATATAGACTTTTGTCTATATTTCCCCCCACTACAGTCTCCCCAGTGATTCAAAGATTCACCCAACTCTTCACCCCATCCAGCACACTGGGGGGTAATTTCTTATTATTTTTCCTCTCCCATTTCCAGTACAAGTACCACACTCATTTTCCATGGGGAGCTTTTGAAAACTTGCCATTTTGCTTTACATAAATATAGAACTAACTGTGCCTTTTTCTTTGCAATAGGCTGGGTCTTGGATTAGTTTCACGGTGATGACACAAACTCTGCCAGGTAAGTTTGAAACAGAATGAAGACAGCATTTAAAGTCTTCATGGAAGAGAATTCTAGAAATCTAAGATTTACCAAAAAAGTTTATAGCATATGAAATATTCCCATCAAATTTGCCATATGAGATAAACTTCCAAGATGCTTGTAAGAGCAGCCTGCTTAGTAGAATTTGCGACTCTTGCTCTGTACTTTGCTGCATCCTTAGAGACCTGAACACTGATAAAAATATGGTACCTGGGACTGAGCTCTCCAAAACATTCAGTTTTAAATTATTTTTCCATTTCAAAATAGAAATCTATAAAAACTACTTGTCACTTACAAATGGAAAAGAAACAAATTTCAAATGTGGGTTAAACTGCATCATGCAAAAATTAAATTGAAATTTTGTTTCAAAAGATGAAACATTCTTGGATTTTAGGCTTCGGTATGGAAATTATCTGAAAGTTTGGGGACAATGTCCCTACATTGGCAGGAGCAGAAACATATGCAGCACACTGATTCTTGCTGTAATTGTCCCAGATGTAACTTGTCCAGATGCCAAATGGATGTTTCTGATTAACCACCTCCACATTAACCAAAGGATAATGAATTTGCAAAATGCAAATGCAGTAAAATTATTCCCTATTTGGTGCCTATTTGCTGGATCAGGCAGCTATTGCCTACTTGCTTTAGGGCCGAGCTCTCCCTCTACACAGCAGGGAGTTAGAGCACAGCTCCCTGTCATGGCTGGCAGCAGAAGTAGAAACCAAGAAGTGTTATAGTTCAGAAGTAAACTGGAAATATGGTTGGGAGAGGCCATGGATTGAGACAGCACCATGGCCAAAGAGGCCTTGTGATATATGGATTTATGGTGGAGTCAGAGGTGGTACAGGGTGTGTCTGACAAATGTGAAGGTTACCTGTGTGAATTCCGTGGTGGACGCTGAGTTTGGCTATGGTGTATTGGCAGCTGCCAGGCTGAGAGGAACTGCTCTGTTGTCTCTGCCCACAGAAGAGACTGCAAATGTTTCCATAAACCCTACTGTATCTCCAGAAACAGGCACTGAAACATGATCCTTTTCTTGAAATCTTTTCCCCTGCTAGTTGGCATCTTTGCTTTCCTGATGGTCATCCAGATGTCTCTGTGGGCCCAGAAGAAACACAAGCTGTATCTGAAGAGATTTTATCCAGAAGTGAGGAGAAAAGCAGCTATGATTCCCATCATCTTCTGAGATTGTCACGAGAGCTGGAGCCTAAGTGTACACTTCAAGAGCCAACTCAGAGTAAATGAGCCATTTCATTCAGGAACTATGTGCATCAGAGAAAAAAAAACTACTGGATATCTTTTTCAGGAAATTAACAGTTCAAGATGAAGAGGTTTTAATTAAATGCAAAAATTTAGCTCTCGAATTCTTGGTTCCTGCTAAAAGATATGATTTAATTCGATTTTCTGTAATGGAGGTAATTGAAAAGGGACAAGAAAATTGCTTCTATTGAATGCTAGATACTTAGCTGGTGTAAATGGGCACAGATGCTGCTAAAACTAATGAACACAACTCATCTGCCACGTTCAGGTATGGTAATTTTAAGATTCAGTGTTAGATGTTGAGGAGAGTCTTGGATTTTTGCATCATAAGATGTTTCACAGCCTTATTTTTATTAAACTACACAGAAAAAGCACATTCTGCCTCAGCTTCTCTAAAGTGTCACATCAAAGGATGACCATTATGCTGTGAACAGTGTTTAGTCTAGCTTCACAAAGTTTTTATTTTTTTTTAATCAAATCTCATAGTAAATTGTTTAATACAAATTGGCTTAAATTGCTCACTGTAAAGAGGGTTGTCTTTCTTTTATTTTTAGGTAGGCAGATCAGCCCCACAATCCCACAAGGGGACCATTTGTGACCACTTCCCATTTTGTAACTAATTTGTGGCATAACCTTGGGTACATCATTGAGACCCACTTCCCTTTCTCACAGTGAGCAGTCTGGAAATAGCAGGAAACCTTCTGCACTAACAAGTGTGTTAAGATCCCCTCATTCAATGCCTGGCTGCATCCAGACACCATTCACCTTACTTGTATGAAACAGTGAGAAATCCTTGGGCACAAGGTGAAACAGAGTACAGCTCATTATCAAACAGGAAAGAGATGCCAAATGAATTTCAATCTGTATCTGAACTGCCTCAGATGGACACTGCTGACAGCTGGGCCAGGCTCTATCTGCTACTCTGCTTTCCAGGACATTATTTTTTAAAGGATTCTCTGGGCTTGTTAGTCAAGTCCCGGAAATATTGAGTAGCTCTGTTTGCAAATCAGTGGCAGCCATGTCATGCAGGAGCACAATTTTAGTAAGGCAGAGCAAAAGAACCAGAACTGTTTCAGGAGGTTTTAGAATATGAAGAGTTAGGGCATTGAGTTCAGCTTTCATTATATTTCTGTTGCACATTTATCAATACCTTTTGGTGCCCTTAGACTGGTGAAAAAAAGCTTGTCTGAAGAATTTTACAATCAGAGTACTGCAGCAAGGCAGGCAGTTTGTCTCCTAAAGGCGCTGTTATCTTTGCACCAGCTCAAGTGAAATAACAAAGATAATTTGCCTGGTAAATTGGGTTCACATCCCTCTTCTAATGTCTAGCTTGCAACACTTATCCTAGTAGCCACTGTAACTCAATTTCATCTTTGTAATGTAAATACATCACTTTCCATACTTTTTAACTTGCAACCTGTGAAACAAAATTATTATTCCTCTCAATGGAAAACCCTAATCAAAGTGAATATCCGGTTCTCTGACCCAGACTGCTAATAAAGATCTATTTTTGAAAAATTATTTTCTGTACTCTTTAATCAAATACTTAACCACAATATTTTTAAAACTCTTTTTTTTTTCCCAGACAATGTTAGATGTGTGAATAAAGGTGGTTGTCTGGTTGTTTTTTTTTTTTTTAATTCAGCTACTGAAATACTTTTCCCTTTGTGTTTATTAAGTGTCTTATTTTAACAATCTTAAAGTTTTAAAATAGTCCATGTTGGAGAGTAACTTATTAAAATAAATTACTTATCTATTAAAATAAATTACTTATCTTATTAATCTTTTGATTGCAATGGATGCAGCTTTAAGTCTGTTCAAGGCATATTTCCAGTGGGATTCCAATTGCTAGGAACATGGTTCCTATTCAACAGTTTAGGTGGAGGAAATTTTTCTGGAATTGTTAATTCCCTGTTTATTAGTTGGTTATTCAGTACATGGGGTAAGGGGAAAAAGAGTTTTGGCTCCTGAAGCAAATGACTGAAGTTTTAAAGTAAGGTAAAAAGTAAAGTAAAGGGTGAGAGCAAACACTAGGTAAGAACAAATGAAGATACATTGCAGAAGGCTGTCTCAGATAAACATGATAGATATTTTGAGTTTCACCAGTGGGGTGTTGATGAGCTAAAACTGCTCTGAACAGTGTTAAATGGCCTCACAAATAGCAATAAATCTAACTTCCTGCACCTTTATCTTCCTACACATCCTCCTCTGATTTTCAGGGCAAGTTCCATGCAATTAGAAAAAGTAAACTAACTTCCTGTAATGGGGGGCATATTCTTCTTCAAAACAAAAGGTTTATAAAGATCACCAGTCTATCTTGATAAACATTTCAGAGACCTTGCTTATAGACTACCAAAAAAGCCAAGCAAAGAAACCCATACAGTTAAAAGAAAATATTACTATATAAAAACATCAACAGTGATTTTAGCCCACAAGCATCATGCACATTTTCAACCAAAACAGTTGTCTTCACACAAAAATTTTAATGAGGAAGTTAGGAAGTTTCTCATAATTGTGCTGGTTACCTGAAGAAAAATGTAAATAGATAATAAATAAATAGATCCTTCTTGGCCTGCCCAATGACTGTGTGAATGGCATTGCCAGAGGGACTAAAGTGTATCTCAAAGTAATCACTCTCTGTTCCACACAGAGAGATTGCTCAACTTCCAAGTTTTCTATGCTCACCCTGCAGCTTAGAACTGGGATTTTACTGGAACTCTCCACAAGGATGAGTCTGATCTGTCCCAAATTATTCCTAAAACATTCAGATTAAGGAGTTTAAAGTTAAGTCTTCAGATACACAGCTCTACATTTTTGTGGCTGGTTTTTGCCATAAAATGCCAACCTGGAAAAGAGCAGGCCCCAGGCTCAGGCTTTCTAGTACAGGGAGGCGTTGTGATGGGGAACTGACGTGGCAGATGCTTCTGTACACAACTTGGCAGCCTATATTTAAATTCCCAGTTTGAAAAAGCCCTTAAGACCCAGCCATATGTTTGTCTTATAAGATGGTTACCACATCTTCGCAGCTGACAGGAAAATGATCTCTGTGATTTCATCTTTCCATAGGGAAAGTGGATCTCGAAAGGACACTGAAAGCAGGAGAAGTGAATAAAGGCAGATGGCCATCCTTTTTAAAAGTTGTTATTATCATCAAAATATCTTGTACTTTGCATTGTTTTGTATAAAGTAAGTGACTCCAAATTGGCTTTTATCGCACTAGGAACTGAGATAAAACAGACTGTTATCAAAGCAATTCTCTGAAAGAGAGCCTGCAGTGTTAATTAAATAAAATAAAAATCACTGAATGTGAAGACTTCTAAAGCACACTGTAAGAGGAGAAAAGCTATAGGAAGGCAAGAGACTATTTATCTATTTATAGGCTTAACAAGTGTTGCTGAACTAAAAATTAATTCAAATCATAAAAAGCTTTTCAGCAACCTAATATTTTTCACATGATGCTTTATTGGCTTTCCTTTTCTATATTTTCCTAGGCACAAGTGCTGTCTACAAGTGATATTCCTTGTCATTAATGTTCATGGAAGCTTTTAGAGAAACACACTCTGTGCCTATCCCAGTGTTCAATAAATAAGTGTAGATGAAGTGTTGTGTTGTCACTGAACACAGATTAGTACCTATATGAACAATATTTTTTTATGAAAGGTCTGGTTTTTCATAGGTGAGTGCACAGAGGCTGCTGTACAGCGACAATTAAAGGTGATTTTCACATCACACGTTTAGCATCACAGAAGAATGTTTATGTTAATGGTCTCTGCATATCCTTCTGCCACCTGTTACTCACACTCACAACTCTTTCTGCAAGTGTCAGCTCCAAAAGCCAAGCTTCCATGCCTTGATCATGGTCCTGATGTTTGGTTATTTTGTGTAGCACACCAGAGACTGCCTTTCACCCAGTTCCTCCCTTAGAGGACATTTGAGAACACACTTATTTTTTCTATCTTGTCCAGCTGGATGAACAGTTGTCCAGGTGAGGAGTGTTGGTCACTGTTTGACTGAAATAATCAGTGTTGAATTTCCTTGGAATGTAATAGTCAATCTAAAACCACTTTATCAAAAGAAAAGACAAGATAATGGGTCCTGAAGTACATATGCTTAAAAACAAATCTGCCATATATTAACACATGCACAATGCCCAGTCTTCTATTGTGTACCTGTTTTTATGTAACTTCTGAAGCCTTTGAAAACCCAGGAACCAAGTATGAGGAAATCATTTATAGTTAAAAGAAATATGATAAGGCAATTCAATAATACTAATTAATTCCCTGTTTTAAAAACCAAACTTTACATCTCTTGCCAAAGAAATGTGATTGTTAGCCAGTTTTTTCCTAACACATAGTATTATTCTTGTGAAAAAGTAATACAGCTTTATAACTCATTCCTTTCAGTATTCTGTGTGCCTGACCATACTCCGTGGGAAAAGGCTTTTGTTTCAAAATTGCCAGTTTCACCATATGGGGACTCTTCTAAAGCACTACAAGACAGGCTCCAAAGGAAACAGACCGCCACATCAATCATTTTTAAAGCTCTAATTCATACTGAAAATTTGATGAGCTTTCCGTTACTGTGACACAATGTTACAAAAGAAACAAATATTTTAAAAGGTGCCCCTGCCCTCAAGGTAAGAATAGGGGGAAAAGGGTATTTAAATCTTTTCTATTAATATTATGAGGACATTTCCAAGGTTCTAGGACATCTGTGCAGAAGGAGATATTGATTAGAGATCTGGAAGGACCAGTATGTGGTTGCACTGTGCTTTTAGGGATTAGCAGCTGTGTCTTTTTTGAAAGAAATTTCACTCTTTCTGACAACTGAGCTTGACAGAAATGGATTAAAGATGACACATCTCCAATATGGTATCTAATGAAAAACAAAGCACCTATTCTTGAACCATCAGGGAATTTTTGTCACATATACACACACACTGTATTCTTCCACTCTCTGGTTTATATTATCTTTTTGCAGAGGGTGCTTTGCATTGGACTTGTAAGATTGTCATTCAAACTCTTAATTACTTAGCTTTTATAGCTTTGATATACACAATTATGTCACAGGAAAACCCCTTCATTTCCAAACACTGAGTATGCAGAATCTTTTTCTATACTGTTAACCAATCCCAGCCCTGTTGCCTCATATATGCATTAATACTTTGCTGCCATTTTTAGATATCCTTCCAATGTGAAGCATAATGTTCATCTGTATTCAGAGACTTGCCAAACACCCCACCTTGATCCAGTTGCAAGCACAGAGCTAAATCTTGAAGCAATGAGTTGCAATACCTGGCACTATCTGAGCCTAGCTTCAAAATGCTTCTCCTTGCTTCCCTTGCTCTTCACCTCTGAAGGGCTGGAGCTACTCAGGCACTTCTCTCTGCAAAAGTAGAGGTTTAATTCCAGGTTTGCATTAGTATCTTGCTATGAAATCATAAATCTGTAACAATAGAAACAGCAACAGTCTCGCATATTTGACACATTTTCCTACTTACCAGGCTCTAGCAGGTGAAAGGAAGATAGATATTGTGCATTTAACAGATACACAGACAAACTAAACAGGGCTATAGTAATTTGAGAACTACTTCTACTTCACTCAGGCTTCTGCTCACAGGCTCAGAACCTTGAGCACCTCTCCCAGGAAAAGGGATTGCAATAAAAAGTTCCTGAAATCTAATAAAGATGATCTTTATTATGGATCTAGAATTAAATAAAGAGATAATATATTTGATCACATGCAAATATTTTCTGGAAGCTGTACCTCAAACACTTTTGCACTTGGCATGGAAATCCCAATTTTAGAATAATTGTCACTCACACACATGACAGACTTGTACTGAGTATTGCAGCTACACAGGGAATTATTACATGACCTGCTGCTGGATCACAGAATCACAGATTATGCTGAGTTGGAAGGGACCCAATATAATCAGCAAGACCAACTCTGGGCGCTGCCCAGGACACCCCAGGAATCACACCCTGATATCTGGCCTGATGGCCAGATCCTTAAGGGCACACACAGGACTTTGATTGAGGGTGTCAGAATGTGGGAGCCTTGCAGAGGCTGTTCAGCAATCATACACAGGAGTTAAAGTCCCCACAGACTGCCCCACCCTGGTGCTGATGGTTCTGAATCCATGGCAGACCAAAGCCCATCTCAGCCAGTTCCTTTCAGAGCTCCTTTGCTGTGGCCTGGCCTTGACAAGCAGTTCCAGAAGTTTCACAAGCCCTCACTGAACTGCTTGAGTGTCACAGATATGACAGGAGATGTACTCTAAGTGTAAGGCCAGGATGCTGAAGCAAGGTGTGCTTAGCCATCTAAATAAGTAGCCTACCAAACACTTTTTCATCCTTGAGCAAGTAACTGATGTTTGCTTCTCATTCCTTAGGCAATTCTTTTAGTCCTTCCCAGCCTGTTTCATTCAGGCACACATCTGACTTGCTCTCAGAGGCAGAGGATTACCCAGACCATCAGAAGTAAGGACAGCATCCACTGCCATCAAACACTCAGAAAAATGACTACTGTTATTTACTGGCAAACAGCTCCTGCAAGAGCACTAAATCTGGCCATGTGTGAGGCAGTATGGGGCAATCTTGCCTATGGCAGTTCTGGGGCCTCGGGACTGCAGATGCATGTATCATCCAAAAACAATACCTAAGCAAGTAAAAGGAAATACCTTGTGTAAGTACACCATCCTGATATAATTAGATTCAAATAATGCATGATAAAACCTGTGGACAAGACCCCCACTTCTCAGCAGTCCTTCAAGCTGTCATTTTTAGATATCATTGAGCAAACAGAAGTAAAATCCAATCAGCGCCCACAGATGTACAGTTGACATTCATAATCAATAGGCATTTACAAAGAGGGAAAAACTGCAGGATTTTTCTTATTCCAGATAAGGAGCAGGGGGAGGAACTTTGCTTTGTTCCCCCCCTCCAACACTTTCAGCAAAAAAAAAAAAAAATTCTCTTTCAGAGAAAATAAAATTGATTCATTGGTTACAGTGCAAGGAGATGAGCATCTTCAGCAGAAATTAAGGGCACAAAGAAGGTCACAATACATAAAATTTCAAGAAGCAGCAGACAGAGCTGGCTAAACTGACTGCCATTTTAACTGTAGTCATTGATAAAATGGTCACATTAAGAGGCAGCTGAAGGATGGTCAAAAGGTTACGCCAGGCAGGCTGGTAGAGAAAACACAAAAAATGTCTTCAGCCACAAGAAATGTCTGCAGATGGGGCTTCTCCTGCTGCTGTCCTCATGGGGAGGAGGGTGGGAAACTCAGGGCAAGTAGGGGTCCTGCTGATGTCTTGATCTCCAGTAGGACTTGTCATCTGAAGGCAACAAAGGTTAGTGGTACCAAAAGTCAGGCCTGGTATTTCTATTATTTCTAGAGCTTCTAATGATTTTCCCTGCAACATTTTCTCTCCATCTCATTTTCCTTCATCCCCAGAGGATATACTATATGCTTTTATGCTGCAGCAAAATATTCTACAGCTGTAAGTAAAGAAAGCCATCTGTTCTTTGAAAATAAAATGCCTCAGCTAGGATTTTTTTGGGTTGGATTTTTTTTTCAATTAATACAACCAATCTATCAGGTTACTTGCATGTCACACACAGCTGAAATACTAAGCATTTCAGCATAAGCTAGGAAAAAAATGTTCAGTCAATCCAAAGATCACTGCTTTTCTCCCTTCTGATTTTTGATTTGCAAGAAGTGTTGAATATATATGTTTACACCAGGAATAAAAATTTATTACTTCCCAACGTAAGCCTCCTTTCCAAATCTTCTTTTTAGGAATTAGTGGCTCAGTGTGCTTCTTTCTCTAACAGTAAGCACCATTTCCTTGCTAATTACTGTAAATTACAAGTGCAAGGGGCAGCATTCCCTTGTTTTCTGAGGAAAAAAACAAAATATGTGGGCTGAATGCTGCAAACTGGAAAATGTTCGATTTCCCCAGCAGAAATAAACTCTAACTGCTCTGTACATGGGAGCTTGACAGCTTGACCTGCGAGTGAACCAAACCTGATGCTTCAGACCCCTGAAAAGTCAAAAGAGCAGCAGGAAAATTCAGTTTGCTGCCAAAGGGGAAAATCTGGAAAGCTCTCATCTTCTATTTAACAATAGCACATTCTACATTCTATAAAACAATAGATTATGTAATGTGGCATAGGAGTATGAGGGGGAAAAGTCTTTGCCACAACTGAGAATTTTTGTACACCCAAATTTTTGCTCCCAGGGATAACCAGGTGGTGTGATGGACCAGGAATTTCCCCATGCCTTGCCTGGGGGTTCAGCCCCAAGGGGCTTCACGTAGGGTCACCAGTCTGCATGGCTCCAAAACTGCCTCAGGGGGAAAAGGGCTGAAGCCACCAGAGACTCCAAAGTGTCCCTCTACTAAGCAGGCAAACCTTTTCACTCCAAGAGAGAGGATATCCTTGAAACTCTGCCCCATCCCTCACATTCCTGTGCCACTGATGGTGCATTCCTCCAAACCAAAAAGTGCCAACAGTTGGAGATGGCCATTGTAACCCCCCTGGATGGCATAAATAAAATAGATGGATGCAAGCAGACTAATGATCTACTCTAGGATGGTTGGTTATGATGCATTGGAAAGAACAGCTGGCTGTCAGCAACTTATTTATCAGGAATTGAAAAGACAACAACAGCCATATAATCCAGAGGATTTAATGACAGAATGGAATGAATGCTGAATAAATGCTCCTTTCAATAAACTCACAAACATTTGGGTGATGCAACAGTGATTTATATTCTTCTGGGAGAAATAAACAAATTAAGGATTTCACGGCCTTGTGGAGACCAGATTTTGTAAATGTGAATTTCTGTGTACTTTCAGATTAACTTTATCTCTCTTGGTATTAGCGGAAAACAAACCATGGCATTTTTAACTTGCTAGAAACTCCAATCTTTTGCTATTCAGCTTGCTTTTTATTCTGTCCTCCCTAAATCACGTAAGGAATGTTACTTGCACACTCAAAATGTATTGTGGAACAGAATTTTGTACCTGGTCTATAGTAAAACCATGAAAACCATACTAAAATTTTACCTTTTTGAATGTCAAAGATGTTTTTGCAAAAGTTTCATTCTTACAGTGTCAAAATGTTTCTTTACAGCATGGTAGAATCACTGGAATTCATGAGGCAGAGTATGAAAGTTGCATTTAAAAATTACTAGTCATTCAAACTAATACAAATAGGCAGAACTACTGGTGGATAAAATAAAACTATTAGAAAAAGAAGTATCAAGCAGGATGATGCAGCTTTCCTGGATTCAGCAGCACTGCACAGAACACTGCTTATTCTCAACTCATTAAATTCAACAATGCATAAATTACTCCCTCCATGAGTTACTTTCCTCCTGGAAAACAAACCATGGAGCTTGAGACTGGAGAGAAGCCCTTTGGTAAGGCAGCACTGAGGGAGAGAATGATGGACTGCCACTGAATTTCATCCATCAGGTATGGCATACCAGAGGGCTCTAAAACAGAAGTAAGAGAACTCAGACCAGTCCCACCCTGTGGGTGCTGTCAGGATTTGAAGCATATCCCACATGGATCCCATTACTAGAGCAGACTCCCAGGAGAATTTCTCCTTCTGCATTTGTGTCTTGGTGTGGGGCATGGCACTGCCCAGATGGCTCTCAGCAGCCTATTGTGGGTCAGAAAGTCCTATGCACAACATAACATTACAAACCAGACATTGCCAACATCAGACAATAGGTTGTGGATCCTGGTAATTACTGACAAAATCTTTTTCTTACTTCTTGGCATAAGATGTTGCTGTCTTTTGCTGAAGTCCTTACTGAAATGCAACTCCCTTCATCTTGCCTCATCATCAGAGCTTCAAAACTTCAGCTGTAAACATGCATCATTTTCACAGTTCTGAAGAAAGTTATTCTGCACCCTAACTGCTACCTGCATTGTTATTAATCTGCAATTCATGAGCTTTCAGAGCTGTCTGGTTGCCATCCTGAGCCAGGACAGTCACACACATACTTAACCCCAAGCAGACTGCAAGGCTCACACAAATCAATGGGCTAAGACTCATGCAGCTCTCAGTGCCTGAAATTTAATGCTGAAAGCAGTATCAAAACTCCTCCCTTGCCCACAGTATTCAGCTACAGGGAAAGGACATGCTTTTAGCACTGACAAAAAGTTCATGAGCTCAGCAGGGGAATAGTGTTTCAAGTTCACCAAGATGCCTATTTCTCTTTCTGACTGCTGAAAGAAGCAATGGTCCATATTTCCCACCATAGGCTCTGTTCCTCCAGACAACTCACAGCCTCTTCCTGTTTCCCATACATGGACCCACTATTGCTTATTAGTTGATACATTAGCACTAGACCCAAAGATCAGGGGATTACTATAACAGATTCTTTAAGCAAAAATAAAAAGGAAAACAAACCCATACTCCCATCTGAGTATGAGGAGAAAAGGCAACTAATACATCCAGGTATAAGTGTGATGAGTCTTGAGTTATGGAAGATGACATGGGAAGAAAAAAATCCTTCTAGATTTTCATTACCAAATTCATTTGAGATAAACTGTAGAAACGGTAATTTCTTGGAGGGGGAATGAACTTTGTACAGTTAAGTCTTTGCTGCCAAGAGCAAAAGATAAGAATGACCTTTGCTTTTAATGTATTTGTCTTTCCATATCCGTTATAGACAGTGAACCCAGTCTATTAGCACCATTGGTCTAACACTAAAAGTCAATTTGATTTAACCATACTTGCTGGCACTGCAAACTGCCTGACTATCACTCAATTAGAAAAGAGACATTAGCTCAGGTGTTGCATAGGATCTAACTGCTCTTTCACCTCTGTAATGTACCTGCGATTCCACTTTAATTCAGTGCTCTGTAATCAGCTCACTTTAAATCAATCCAGCATTGTCAAAAGCATATGGGATCAAATGAAAATGCAAAATTTAAAATACAAATAACCATTGAAGGTAGATTTTAAATGCTAGTGGCGTATCATTATGGCAAAGTTGGTATCATTTACAGCAACATTAAAGCAAGTGTTATTAAGAGAAAATGAAGCATTTGTCAATGAGTGTTTTTTAGTGTTATTGGAGGTCTTAGAATTAGCACACTTGCAATATTTTGACTAAAACAAGCTCATTCAAAGGCTCTTTTTAGCATATTAGCATCTTGTTAGACTTTGAGGATGTTTCAGATCTTCCTTCCTCGACTAGTAAAGGAAGAAATTAAATTCCAGCCATCATATTACAAAACTGTGGAAGTGCACTATTTGTTGTTGCATGTACTCAAAATACAAAGATCAGCCTTTTTTTTTGCTGGGAAATATAAAATATAAAATTTTATTTCCAGGGTCCCAAAAGGAAATATGAGCCAAGTTCTGATATCCCCAGTCATTAGTGAGGAAATTTTTTATTATATTAATTACCCATTATCTTTTATAGGGCCATTTCTTTAGTGAGAATGCACCAGCTGAGATTAGAGGTCTGCCTCCAGCATCATAAAGTTAAAACAAGCTGTGAATATCACAGATGGGCATACATTTATTGTGAGAGAATTTTTCGAATATTCAATTTCAGGAGAAAACTTCTGAAAACCAATCTGAGTTCTTTGCAGAGTTCTCATAAATGTATTTCTCTGTCTCATCTCCAAACACCTCTAGTGTCTTGTCTATGTGATATCTCACTGCAGGAACATGCATGGAAAACCCCACGTACTGCACACTGTGCCAAGGAGGATAGATTCTCCCTTGCAGTAACAGACACCTGGATTTGACTCCCAAATACTGGCGTCTCAGCACCTTTCCTGGACCAGCCCAAATCCTTGATTTTCTCACCCTCTTTAATACAATGCTTCTTTACAGAGCTGCCTCAAAAAGGATGGCATTTTTTGTAGTACACTGCAGAGGGACAGTCTCACCACAGGTTTAAAAGCAGTTTAAAAGTTGATGTCTAGGTCTGGCTGCTCATCTTCTGGTGTTCCTATTAAAAGCCCACATTACACCCAGACTACCCCTTTACCAAACCTTAGAAATGGGAGTGTGCTGTCAGGGAAAGGGTCATGAGCCCAAGAGAGGTTTGGGGCACAGCTGTGGGCAGCCTATCTGCTGTTAACCAAAGCATACACCCCTAACCCCTGCATGCATTCATTAAGTTACAAAAACGATGAAATAAATAAAATTGTGCAGAATGCACAATTGGGCAGCTCTACCCTTCAGCTGAAGAAGGTCTGACTCTGTGGCTTTAGTGCTCAATTATGAAGTTAATCAAAGAACTAATTGAGCTTGCTCTGCTTGGTCTTTTGAGCCTTTTCTTATGGATTAGCTTTTATTAGAGCTAACAGAGGACATGAGGAAGGCTGTAAAGGGCAAGGAGATGATAAGGCTAATATTTGAGAGGAATGATAGTTGCATGTCATATTTGTGCAGACAAAATTGGGTTCTGGGAAGGAATATGACAGATCTATGTACCTTTTAAAGACCTATAACCTGCATGGCATTTGAAACCTTTCTTGCAGTGTTTTGCCCTCTCAAGCGTTCATTTTTTTAACTGTGCTTTTCTAGCCTGTTTGCAGCAAAGCATGAGTGCCTCATGGGAGTGAGATGTTGTATCTGTCTCTCACTGTAACAAGTAAAGACTGTTCCTCTTCTGTTACAACAAAGTGATCTCAAGGAGAAAACCTAGGTATCAATGTGATATTAAAGATCTGCATCTACAATAGCATTTACAGGAAGGAAAAAACTAAGACAGAAGGGGCCCAGTAGTAATATAGACTGTACAGAAGAGGGATAATTTCTTAAAGATGTCTTTCAAAGTGAATTTGCTTTGTTGGATGTGGGCTTCAAAATGAAGGCACATGATTAAGTTATGTGAAAAAAGTGCAATGAGTTATGGTTCTTGGTTCTATGGTTCTTTTGTGCTATTTTTCTCTAACACTAATATGGAGAAAAATATTGTTCTACACTTCAGAGCAATCAGAATACTTTATCGTTTAAAACTGTTTTGGAGAGTGCATATTCTGCAAATGTCTTAGCTCATACTGGATAATGACGAGTAAGTGAAGCAGAATTTCATGCTTTCTAAAATGTAAATATAAGGAGGCATTCTTTTCTCTTCCTAGTGATCATCCTATGCTACATCCTACGCTGAAATTACCTTCCTTTTGGCTGTAAATATTCTCTGAAATAATGTTCTCTTGATGAAAGGAAAGTGCTTATGGGAACTTCTATCACACGGTCACAAAGGAATAAAATATCTTTTTTAATGCACAACAGCCAGAATTCAAAGGGAAAGAATTGAAATTGAAGATGCTCCCTTACTATGGGATTTTTGCTCATCTTTGCTCTGGTACAAAGGCAAGAGCTACCAACTGGGAAATACCCAGGTAGTGCAAAGTTCAGAGTCAGGTGTTTGGGTACACACATTCACCTCCAAAGGCTGATGCAACATAAGCCATTTTGGCATTCCTGATTTTCTCCTTCCAGGAGATAGAGTGTGATCTTCCACAGAAGGCAACCTGGGGAAACACTGACTGAAGTTTAGGGGCCAGTGTTTCCCAGCTCTGTGCAAAAATACAAACTCAACTGGACACAGGTGAAGAATGATCAAAGAAATGGTGAGTTTATCTCTCAAGAGTGAGCTGTGAATTTGTTTACTGAACTTAGCAAAGCAGAGGCTGAAAGATATGTGCCTGAGCTCTGGTGCGTGTCTAACTGGGGATGAGACAGCATCTGTGATGGCAGCAGACAGAATTTAAATGATCCTTTGTTGCCCTATATTTCCACATTCATTTTCTTGGTGGGATTACTATTTATAGAAACTACTCTGCTTTGTGTTCTGGGATGTTATTGAAGCTTTCAAATAAATTTAGTGATGCCTATGTGTAAGAATTAAAGGGAAGGCCAACAAGGCTGACATCCTACTGGGAGTCTGTTATCATCCACCCAACCAGGAAGAGGTGGACAACTTATTCTGTGTGCAGCTGGAGAATGTTTCAGGGTCACCAGCCCTTGCTCTTGTAGGTGACTTTAACCTAACAGACATCTGCTGTGAACTCAACACAGAGGCAGCGCAGGAAGTTCTTAGAGTGTGTGGAGGACAAGTTTTTGTCACAGCTGGTGGGTGAACCCACCAGGGGAGGGGTTGTGTTACATCTGTTGTTTGTAAATAGAGATGGGCTGGTGAGAGATGAGGTGGTTGGAAGCCACTTGGGGCACAGCAATCATGAAATTATAGAGTTCTTGATATTTTGTGAAATCAGGAGGAGCACCAATAAGATTTGTACACTGGACTTCCAGAGGGCAGACTTTGGCCTGTTTAGGAGACTTATTCAGAGAGTTCCTTGAGAAGTTGCCCTTAAAAACAAAGGAGTTCAGGAAAGGTGGGCGAGCTTCAAAACAGAGATCTTGAGCGCACAGGAACACTGTGTCCCTGTGTGCTGAAAGATGAGTTGGTGAGGCAAATGTCCAGCCTGGATGGGCAAGGAGGCTTTGAAGGAACTTAGGAATAAAAATATATCATTTTTGGAAGGAGGGTCAGGTCTCTCAGGAAGTATTTATGGGGGTTGCTAGGGCATGTAGGAAAAAAAATTAGAGACGCCAAAGCTCAGTTCAAATTTAATTTGGCAACTTTGTAAAGAAAAAGAAAAAATGTTTTTACAAATATATTAACAGCCAAAAGAAGGGAAAGACCAACCTTTGCTCTCTACTGGATGGAATGTAACTTAGTAACTGGAGATGAGGAGAAGGCAGAAGTGTTTAATGCCTTCTTTGCCTCAGTTTTTAGTAGGAATACAGCTTGTCCTCCAGACAACTGTCCTCCTGGGCTGGTAGATGGTGCCAGGGAGCAGAATGGTCCCCCTGTTATCCAGGAGGAGGCAGTCAGAGAACTGCTGAGCCACTTGGATGTTCATAAATCTATTGGACCAGATGGGATCCACCCCAGGGTGGTGAGGGAGCTGGCAGGTGAGCTTAGGAAGCCACTCCCCATCATTTACCAAGAGTCCTGGCTCACTGGTGAGGTCCCAGAGGACTGGAAGCTGGACAAGGTGACACCAATTCACAAAAAGCGTGGGAAGGAGGATCCTGGTAATTATAGACTGGTCAGCCTGACCTCAGCACCTGGTAAGGTAATGGAACAGTTTATACTGAGTGCCATCACTCAGTACAGCACTTACAGGATGGCCAAGGTATCAGACCAGCCAGCAGGGGTTTAGGATGAGCAGCTTGTGCTTGACCAACCTGGTCTCCTTTTATGACCAGGTGACCCTCCTGGTGGATGCAGGAAAAGCTGTGGGTGTTGTCTATTTGGACTCCAGCAAGGCCTTTGGCACTGTCTCCCACAGCACACTCCTGGAGAAGCTGCAGCCCACGGCTGGGACAGGAGCACTCTGTGCTGGGTTCAGAACTGGCTGGATGGCCCAGAGAGTGCTGGTGAGTGGTGCTGCATCCAGCTGGGGACAGTCAGCAGTGGTGTCCCTCAGGGGTCTCTGCTGGGGCCAGCTCTGTTCAATGTCTTCACTGATGACATGGATGAGGGGATTGAGTCCTTCATTAGTGAATTTGCAGGTGACACTAAGCTGGGAGCGTGTGTTGATCTGTTGGAAGGTAGGAGGGCTCTGCAGAGAGACCTGGAATGGTTGGATGGATGGGCAGAGTCCAATAGGATGGAGTTTAAGAAGTCCAAGTGCTGACTCCTGCATTTTGGCCACAATAACCGCTGCAGCATTACAGGCTGGGGATGGTGTGGCTGGACAGTGCCCAGGCAGAAAGGGACCTGGGGGTGCTGGTGACAGCAGCTGAACATGAGCCAGGGTGTGCCCAGTGGCCAAGAAGGCCAATGGCTCCTGCCTGGATCAGGAATGGTTTGGCCAGCAGGAGCAGGGAGGTCATTCTCTCCATGTACTCAGCACTGGTGAGGGCACACCGTGAGTGCTGTGTCCACTTTGGGCCCTCAGTTTGGGACGGACATCGAGATGCTCGAGCACATCCAGAGGAGGCAATGAGGCTGGTGAGGGGCTTGGAACACAAACCCTGTGAGGAATGGCTGAGGGAGTTGGGGGTGTTTAGCCTGGAGAAAAGGAGACTCAGAGGTGACCTTATCACTCTCTACAACTTCCTGAAAGGTGGTTGTAGTCAGGTGGGGGTTGGTCCCTTTCACCAGGCAGCAACTGACAGAGCCAGAGGACACAGTCTCAAGCTGCACCAAGGGAAATATAGGTTGGATATTAGGAAAAAGATTTTATGGAAAAAGTGATAAAGTACTGGAACAGTCTGCCCTGGGAGGTGATGGAGTCACCATCCCTGGAGGTGTTTATAAAAAGCCTGTATGTGGCACTTGGTGCCATGGTTTAGTTGAGGTGTCAGGGCATGGGGTGAACTCGATGATCTTGAAGGTCTCTTCCAACTAGTGATTCTGTGATTCTGTGCCTCAGAAGGGCAAATGCTTGCATTGGTGGTACAAAACCTTTGGATTTTGGACTCAATCACATGCCCTGCACAGTATAAGAATATGCATACCTCAACCTATATGATTACCTTAAAGTCAAAATCTCTGCGTGGTACAAAACAGTGGTTCTCAGATACTAATGTCATGAACAGAAATATAGAGCAGAAGGGACAGCCCTTTATTCTTTAATTAACTCATATAGCTCTTCAGCCATATCATACATCAAGCCTGGCCATAAAAATGGCAATTTTATAGTGTGTATAAAAAGAATAAAATGATTCACAGAGATTGAAGATCCATTTACAGCAAATGTATATGCCTGTCTGAGTACAACAGATTCCAAACAGATACATTACTATGACCCATAAAACTACTTCAGTAGCTTATTTACTGTAACTTTGGGCGACATTGTCACAGATTAATAGTTTTGTAAAAGGTTTAGGTGCATAAGGTCATCATATTCTTCTTGAATGGACTTTTTTTTGGTCAGATATGTGATGTTGGTGTGTAGTGAATGACCACTGCAATTCCTTGATGTCCATTACCATGTCTGCATATTGTTAGGATATGAAACATCAGAATAGTTTGGGAAATTTAGGACAAACCTAATTTGAATATTTTGCACCTAAACTTTTGAACCTGAAAACTTGAAAGACAAGATTTAAATGCAACATAAATGTGACCAGTTAAAAAAAAAAGAAGTTTAAAATGCATATGGGAATAAGAATTTAAATGCCGTAATCTCTGAAGAGAACCAGCAATCAAAGTCTAATATCCTCATATTGTGCCAGATAATGAAATATTAAGCTGGAGATAATAAGATTTCTTTCCACTGAATAGTCTTCAGCATAGTTAAACCTATGAATGAACAGCTGAAGTGTTTTATATAAGCAAAAGGTTATATGTCAAGGATTCTAAAGACTAAAAAAAAATTCCAGTCAGCCCATTTACTACAAACTCTCATCACTCTTTCTCTTTTAAAACTGTGACACAATTAAAAGCATTTCAAGAAAGACAACTTCACTGGTTTGTACTGATGGGGACCAGGAATGCAGTGGACATTTTTTATTCAACTTTCCTAAGGAAACAAAGGCTACGTAATCACCCTCTTTGTGTGTGCATCTACATCTTCCTCAGTAAATGCGACTATTTCCATCAAGTTTGACAAAAAGGCAGAGATCTTAAAGACAGTAAATTCCTGAAAATGTTCACAAAACTGGGAAAGTTAATAGATATATTAGCTGCCTCCAACTGAAGGAACAGATGTGGCTGAGTCACCTCCCTCAGCCTCTGACAAGCGAATACTGACACAAAAAACTAGAGGAAACCAAACCAAATCCACCCCACCACTCCTGGAGTTGCCAGCTCTTTAATGTGCCAGTGAGGAGCAAGAATGGTGGCAAGGTAATTCCTGCCCTGACAAATTATGGCACTGAATTTCTGTGGCCATTCACCAAGTGGTTTTATACTTAGAACTACAAGGAGGGGGTGACTCCACTATGGAGCAGAAAGAATAAAAATGAGCTTTACACCGCAAAGGGAAGTTGAAAAGAGAAATATTTCTCCTGGGGTCTTACAGAACCCTGTGAGACCCTGTGAGACAAGCATGACTCAGTGAAACACAACTCCCTGCCTCCTTAAACTTCATGTGTAAATCTAAGAGAATCATCTTAGTAAGAGCTTTAAAATCAAAATAGGAATTATATGCACAACCTTTGTGGATCAATTCTCTGAGCTGACAGGAAGAGGCCCTTGCAGAGAACATTGATGAGGACATAGGCAGAGAACCCCAGATCCTCTGGGGCTTCTTCCCACCTTCCTGCACTGTGGACACTTTCTCCAAAGAGGCTACAAGTGGGCCACTGCATGTGGCAACTATCACAGCTACATTTTCTACCAATGTCTTCAATCCCTTTTTTTCCTTATCCTGCTTTATGACAGATGTTTTCTTATTTTTACAAAACTGGTATAGATGTTTTGTCGATTTTTAATGCCTTTCAAATGCCTTTGAAACCATAAATCATCAATACTATAATACTGTGCTCAGCAACCTGTCATATAAAGAAAGAAAAAAGAATAATCTCCCACACAATTTTTGAAGATGTAGTAAATTGTTAACACAATGAGGTAAACAGTGTTTATTCATGGAACAGTTTTTGAGTGTATGCTCTCTTTTACCTGTTTATGAATGCCTATGTTCTCTTTAACTAATACAAATATTCATAGCACATCTCTGCCTCATCACAAACTACAATTGTCCATCAATTAATCTCTTTTCTTCATCTGCATTTTTGCATGATCAATTTAGGAGACAAATTGTGGAGAGGCAGAAGTATGATTCCTTAAAATATTAGCAAAATTACTGTAGAAAACATGTGTAGAGAGTGTATATTTACACTTCTAACTGAAGTACATTTCCAGCAAAGGCAAAGCCAGGTTCTCTTGGGAACATACATGGTCTCTGCAAAACAGTGAATATGTTGGGATTTTTCTTCTCCTTCTAAAACAAACCACAGCAGTGCATAAAGAATGTGGCAGATGGTTACTTCCTAATCTGCACATGAAATATCTTCCATTTACAGAATTTGTTGCTTAATGTCTCAAAGTCCATATTAATTATACACACTAACAGAGAGGCAGTACTGAAAATGACTGGATCTGGTTGTGAGCCTGCACAGTCTTCATTGTGGAGTTAAATTGTCCCTCATAAAGCAGCTGAAAAGCTCAGACAATGAAATTTTGGCAGATGGTTGTTGATAACACAAGATGCTGGGTTGCTTTTTCTACTACAAATGACCAGGGGAAAAGCAGGTTGTAAAATCTCCTGTGGGTTTGAGGATTTGGAATTTTTTCAAGAATGGAATAGAATTTGTGCTTGTTCTCGAGGTGTCAACAATGTCTACTATACCTTATGAGACTTTAAAATAAGCTATAGGTATTTGATTGTCAAACAAGCTCTGTCCTGATCTTCTGCCAGGGCTAAATACTCAGTAGCTTACTATCAGTCACTGAACTGCAAGAAAATATGTTTTCAATACACTCATTAAGAAATCAGGTAAATTACACACCCACACTCTTGTGAAGTCTTAAACCTGCCATAAAGAAACCAGCGATTTTATGATGCTGAAAGGAAGAAAAATACCATGGCAACTTTCCTGTGCTATTTAATCATATTTACTTAAATTTTATCAGGTGCTTTTGAAGTAAAATGACAGGAAATAATCTATAAAAAATAATGTTCTTTTAAATACAGAGACCTTGAATTTGAGTGTAAAAGGAAACCAAATCTCTAATTTAGTGGAACCAGTATGATTAAAAATAATTACATTTGTAAAGCGAACATTTGGAGAAAAAATGATTAATGTGCTCAATAATAACATCCATCTAATTTGTATAATGAGCATTTTCATATAAAGCCATGTTTCCATTCAGGATATGAAGAGATTTAAAAGGAAATAACTTAGCATTATCTACCCACATTTATATCAGCATTCCGATTCTGAGTATGTCACGGCCTTGCAGCTCTGTTTGCCATTCAGTCTTTACAAAAAAAAACCCAAGAAGAACAACTTGTAATTAAGTGTTTTAATTTATAGACTCACATACACTCCATGAAACATTAATTGTGGCAAATCAAAAGAAATACTAGACATTTAAATACGGATTGCTCGCCATGTCAGCAAAACCACAGAAGTTAGCAATCTATATGGATATAAATTAATATTCATTAGAGCTTTATTAACTTCCCCTGATAACAACCCTAGAAAATATTATTTTTTCATTCTCCTTGTGGTTATAACTTTAGATTGTCAGCCTGTTTTTCTCAATGACTGACCCCGCTCTTTTTCTATGAAGCTGTCATTCATTGTTTTCATTGTAGGGGATGATAGAGAATGATGAACTGGAGCACTACAGCTCTTTGAGTTAGCTTCCTAACAGGATGCAAAATGAGGAGTCACTTAATTTAAAGAAAAAGAGGTGTTGTTGCTTAGAACATGCCTCAAAAATCCTGCAGCGTCAGACCTTCACAGTGTCTAGCAAGCCCTGAGGGCTCCGTAGGTTGTGTGGATTGACAGAACCCAGCACAGACACTGCAGAGGGTCACAGCCTCCCTGCCAGATCCCAAGAGGTGCTGCATCTGGCACACTAGTCTCAGAAACAGAGCACCATGCCTCACCTCAGAGTTTACTCCTGCTTTCCAGATACCCTGCACCTATATCTCATCCTTGCTCCTGCTGGAAATAAAAGTAAGAAGTGTTTGAAGGAGTTTTCCAGGAAAGCAGCCACTTAACTCACTAAAGTTTGTCCTCATGAAATCTTAAGGATTTATTAGTTCCCATGAGCTGCTTAAGAGAGTAGCTAAGAACATGCACTAAACCTTTTGAATTTATCCAAGTATGGTGGGCAGGGAGGAAGGGTGATCCAGAGAACAGATACAGGTCAGCTCTAACTTTAACATCCTTTTCTACTCCCTATAATTTAACTGTTCCTTATAGGGTGTGTCTCTGATCTAGTTCATTGCATTTCAAGTCAAATTCAAGAGAAGTTTCACAGGAAAACAGAACCACATTTATATTACTTCTCTAATGCAGTGGTTGTTTAGAATAACTTCATTTCTATTCATTCCCTAAAGGTTTTTCAAACAAAATATGTTTTCCATTTGCTTGCTTACTGAATGAAGAGGAAAAGAAAACATTCACATTCAATCCAAATTAATGTAAGGCACCAAAAAAGAAAATTCTGTTGTCAGTTCTTGGTTTTCAAGGAGACTTCAACAGGAATTAAAAAAAAGAGAAAAGGTATTTTCCACAAACTTTAAGTGTGTCACGTTCTGTTTTCTGAATGCTTAATAATACTTTCAAGAATGCAGACTTATTAAATAAGACAAGGACATTGAATTTCTCCTGTGTCTCTAGCATTGTCTATGCCAGAAAAGATTTAATTTTTATGTTGTCTGACTAAGCTGGTTATACCTGTCTGTGCTCCCAGCACTGAAAGACTGAAAGTGTACAAAAGAGTTGCGAAAACATAATCTAATATTTTATGTGTTAGATGCCCAAGGTCAAGGGTGCAAATCCCTTAGTCTGTGTGGTGCATCAATGGAAAATTAATGGGGCTGTTAAATGTTAAGCAGTGTTTTAGTCACATTATTATGCTTGCTAGCAGGGCACAGGGCTCAGATGCTATTGAGGGCAAAGCAGATGATCTAATAGAATAACCTTGCAAGGAGCTCTCCTTCCTCATCTGAGGGGCAACAATCTGCCACAGCCTAGCTGGAGGAATTTCCTTCCCAGAGACCATATCCTTCATGCATGCTGCAAGATAAACAGGAGTGCTCATTGCTACTAAAGTTTCTTCCCCTTTTCTTCACATTACCCTTGCAGAAGGAGAGGAGAAAAACCAGCCCCCACAGTTCTCAGCTTCAGTGGCTGCTTTGCAAGTACAGTTCCCTTTAAGAAAAAAAGGTCAGCCAGGATAGAAAGCAGACTGCCATTTCTAAGGTAAGACAACTAAGAATCTGTCATGACCATTATTCAACTAATCAGAGATAACATCAGCGACCTCATTCTGTCAAAAAATATGTACAACAATGACCTCTTCCTTTATCAGGAGCAATGGGATACGACAGCACAGCCATTATTACTGTGTAGATAAGAAAGCACCCCTCTGCACAGTAATGTGTGCCCACAGCTTTTTCTAATGTCTCCCCTTTCTCATGCCTGGCATATTTTGATTCTGATGACAATAATATATTTAAATAACCTTGTAAAAATTTGCAGATATACCTCACTGATGAGAATAATTGGTGATGGTGGGGCATGGGGTGAATTTGGGGAGGGCTGGAAACCCCATTTACTTAGGAAAGGACAGATGGCAAATGTGGTCTGGCTGCAGTTTAGCTGGGAAACCTGCACATAATTGAACCATCGTGTTGTACAAACTTCTCAGAAAATTGGTAGTGGCTTAAAGCTTTATTATTCTAGTTCAGAGTCTATGACCTGCATTTCCAAAGTGATTAAAAAAATTTAAGCCATTTTAATAAATTTGCAAGGATCATTGTAATTCTACAGGCTTGTGCTCTGCATAAAGCCAGGCCAAAGATCAATACCAAATAATCTCTGCATTGACCCCATAATTCCTGACTGAACACTTGAAGTTGCTCTAGAGAGATATCACAGAAAGATCATTCACCCCAGCTTGAGGTTAGCTGTTCCTTCCCTGTTAAACATTTCCACTTTATTTATATACTCATTTTGGCCAGCTTCATTTTCCAGCCAATTATTTTCATGATGCCATTTTGTCCCCTAGAGATTTCTGATATCAAAAATCCCCTGCTGCACTTCTCCCTGAGTAGAAAGTTTTTACAGCTCTTGTTTGTTAGGAGCTAAGTGGCAAAGACTTAATGTGAAATCAATGAACCCCAAATTGCCTTTTTTTTTTCCTTTTAACCCTTTAGTGGACAGAAAAATAGCTGGAAGTTTGAGAATTAAGAGGTATGTGCAAAGAAGGATTCCTTCATGTGTTTTAAATTAAGTTCTTTAATGCCATTCTCATTAAAAAAGTTTTCTCTTCAAATGTTGTTTGATTAGGGCTTCAAACTGCCTGCATTAATGACAAATAACTCTTCTGCAAGGTATTTACATGTTGCCTTATCACTGCCACAGACAGTAACTTCATCAAGTGTGAGAAAAAGAAAGAGGGAAAACTTGGGTAGAGAACTCACAAACTGCACTCTGTACTCACTGCAAATGATCTTGTGACATTGCAGGACAAATGCTTCCAGCACGTGGCTCAGCAACACATCCCTGTGCCCTGTTATAATGGTTTGCCACAGGCAGATGTTTGCAGAAGTCATCGTCTCACATTCTGTGGGCTGTGACTCTTGCAATGCTCAGCTCCTTCCCTGAGACAACATTCTATGGGACACTCCACACCACCTGCTGAGGAGGAACCAGGGTGTGCATTCCTGGATGTGGAACCTTGTGCTGATGGTGCTATAGAGGCAGTTCAAGCTAGGGGCACCACACAGTCTCACAGCACCCATATAATGGGATTGTGCCTATTCTATTTTTCATTCCACTAATTCTATAATTTTAAATTTAGTTTTGTTTTTTTTTTTGGTCAGAGATTGAACAGTTTCTTCCAGACTACAGAAACTGAAGAAAGAAATATCCAAGAAATTTGATATCAGTACAATCAGGTTCCTGGGGGACCTGTCAGATGTGTGACCATTTTGTTGCTGACTCTCTGTTTCCCAGTGCTTTTGAGTATCAGTAAACACACTTGCAATTGGTTCAATAACAGATATGTGAGAGGAATGAGATGAATGTAGGCATTTTGCAGCAATCTAAAGACATGCTGACACCAGGTATAAACATGTTCAAGCTCACTCTCAAAGAAAAACTCACACTTCTACCCAATGCTAGCAGTTCATTTCATCCAAACCCCAAAGTTCTTGGAACTGGGAGAGCCAGGGTCACACTGAGCAGAGCATGGCCAAGTAAGGAACAGCTCAGTTCACTGTGCTTTGAACTACAGCCCTATTCAAACCAATAGTGTGGACAGGGGTATAAATCTTGGGACTTCATGTGCTCATGCCCACCCCCACAGCTGTAGCCAGGCACCCAGAGATGCACCTTCTTGACATGCTCCTGCTTTTCCCTCGCCTCTCTCCTCCCTCCAGCACCTGCTATGCTAAATCCCAACATCCCAACAAGGGCAGCATCCACGCAGTTCATTTTGTTTCTACCCAAAGGATGCTTTGTAAGACCACAAATGCTTACAAAGCACATCTACAGATGAGTTCAGGCCTTAACTGTTCCCCAAAAACCTTTTCACAGAGGAAACACTGTCAGTCACTTGTGAATTCAAAGATGTAGGTCCAATCCGTACTTCATATAAAAAGTTTCCTGTTTAAGCTGCACAAAATTCAGCTTTGCTTGGAAGGCTAGATAGAAACTGAGATAAAGCCATTACAGATGCCCTAATAATTTTCTTTCACACCAATTATAAAGCTCCATGCCAACATGCAGTAACAACAGGTTGCCAATTAGGCACATTTAAACACTGAGCAGGAACTGAGGATATGTATTCTGCAAGGCTGGAGGTAGAAGGGAACAGTGAATACATAGGCTATGTGTGCTGTTGGTACAA
Source organism: Chloebia gouldiae (assembly GCA_003676055.1). Classification (NCBI taxonomy): domain Eukaryota; kingdom Metazoa; phylum Chordata; class Aves; order Passeriformes; family Passeridae; genus Chloebia; species Chloebia gouldiae. The sequence continues at coordinate 4,266,836 of QUSF01000025.1, forward strand.
TTTGTTTCAAATACATTGGGTAGAAACAATGTGTGTTCATGGAAGTCACAGTGGTCCCTGCTGCCCTGAGAATCTGTGAATCAGTCAAATACTTGGACAGTGCTTTCTTGGTTGTTGCACTTGGGTGCAACTTCAGAGCAGTTTCCATAAATTTGGCTTGGCTAAGCAGAGGCAGGAAATCCTGCCTCTGGGATAGATGGAGAGCTGGATGGGCAGAAAGAATCCTGGCTGCAGAGTGGGAGTGCATTGGTATAACGTACACTTGTACATATGTTATTAATTTTGCTGCTACCCTTTAAGCTGAGTACATTTGGAACACCAGCTATGTACCACCACAAGCCATGTGGAGTAAATTCTAAAGAAGGGAATTAAAAATGCAGTTAATTTTTCCATGGGTTAGAGCTAGATTTTACTTGCTATACAGATTCCCAAGGAGACTCATTTGAGAGAACTAATGAAACATTAATGCCTGCAAAAGATTTTTAAGAGTGGTACTTTAGGAACTATTTGGCTTTGATGAAAGGTTTGACTGCCTGATAACCCTAGAGCTTGCAGTTATAGTACAATATTTATAAATGGAAGAGACATTTACAGCCTCATAAAAGCTCCTGTTTATTGTTATCAAATTGCAGGGCTGCACTGAAACATTAATATGTAGCTTAACCTGTTTCTTGTAGCTTTGTTATGAGAACTTAAGAAGTAGCTGAGCAAGCACAATGGACAGGAAACTAGCAAATGCCAAGTGACAAGGACAATGCATGACAATGACAGGAGACAATCCAAACACTGCTGCCAAGTCTGTAACCTGCCTTTGGTTCTTGAGACATCCAGCTCAAAACCAAAGACAATGCCATGTTTCCTATGAACAAGAATTGCTTTACACTGACTGAATCCTCTGATATTCCAGGATATAGCACAGATCACAAATCTCAGTAAAACAGGTCTAATCAGATTATTAGGGAGTAAATGGGCTAATATGTTCCTCTGGACACCCTCCTGCTTAGCAGATATGCATTAATTTCTCCCTTGTATCCTGCACTGGCTTGTTCTGGAATCCTGCTCTACTCCTGCATGTGCAACTACAGGGACTGAATAAACCTGCAAGGAACAGCATCTTATTTGACGGAGTAGACTCACATCTTGATCCTGAAATGTGCAGGGTTTGCTGTGGAAGCTGGGTGATGAGCTGTCTTGGATATCTTTGAAAATTTCCAATGCTCAGACAAGTTTTGACTATGAAATCAATACCTTGGAAATGCAGCAATCAATACAGCAGGACAATGGAAGAAGGGTATGGCTGTGAAAACTTTTGCTGCCCCTGTTCCACCTGGTTGAGCAGCCCATTTGACAAAGAGCAGCAGCCTCTGTACAGCTGCTGGTGGATCAGAAATAGCATGGTACTTCATTTTCCTCTCTGATGGATATATACACACATGGCAGGCTCTGAACAAATGTATTTCAATTTAAAACATTATGAGTTCATCAAGGATTGCAGAACTGATATTGATGCTTTTATTGTCAAATCAGTTCAGCATATAACCTCTCTCCTTCAAGGAAAGCCTTGAGCAAATAGACCTTGCAATGAGATGTGAAGGCTCATCAGTGTAGTCCTTGTCTGGCTAGAACTGACAGAACAATGCTGCAGTGGCTGCTTCTTCATTTGAGATCCCCGAGGTGGCCTCTGGAAGTTGTAGTTCTTTGTCCTGCTTATGGCCCAAGATTCTGCTATGAACTATATCTCCCCTAAAGCACTGGATCTATTTTGCTGTCAGGCTGTGAGGTACAGCTCAGTTGGATGCATTTTAGCACAGTGCACATTGGAAATGCCAGTACTTTGGACACTCTGTCTAGAGGAAATAGAAAGGGCTGAAAATACAAGTTACCAGAAGAATGTACACCCTAGCCTCTTATATTCATAGATCCATAGATCCCTAAAGTTCAAGTATTGAAAGTGACCTGTATGGACTTTTCAGCTTTGCCACTGGAAATAAAATGCCTTTAACAATTCAGCAGGAACCATATTTTCCACTAAAGTATCTTTTGGATAACATTTTCCTGTCCAAGTCTATGAATTCCTAAAGAATCAGTCTTCCTAAATATCGCAAGTACTTTAAATCATTTAAAACTAGGAAATCCTATTTTTTTCTATCCACTGAGAGTGAGAATCTGGTGTTCCATATTTCAATCACTTTTTTTTTTTTTTTGTTACAGTCTGTTAGGGAAAACATCAGTGAAACCCTGTAAGGGTCCTCAAGGTCTTTTCACCATATACATACAGCTGGCACACACACTATAGGAGGGCTTTATGTTCTATCCTCAGCACTCTGGGTTGCAAATAGCAGCAGTGTCCTACAGACCAATGGGTCCCAGCATGGATATGGATGATCAGAATGAGTGATCAGATTTGTAGGACAAGAGGAAATAAGGCCAGAAGAAGCTCTACTTTTTGTCTATCCATCTTCCTTCCCATCCATCTTACATGCCTCCTCAACTACGAAATGTTTATTTTCCGTGCTTGTCTTCATATTTAAGGTTTAGTATCTTTTCTTCCTTTCCTTTGGAATCTTCAGACATTATGTTAGCCATTAAAAATAAAGAAGGAAAATATTATTTTGGCAATGGTAATGCAGACACATAAATCTTCATGGCTTTTTCAATTCACACACTGCATTCTTTTACACTTGCTCCCTGCTGAAACCAGCATGATAACTGCAACTTTAAAATTGGCTCTTAATTTGAAGACCTTTCAGTTTTGGTGCTCTAGACTTGCATTTTCAAACTTAGTGACATTTATGCAAAGGAACCAGGTTATTTAAATTTATTTTTCATTATCAGTAAAAGAGCCCTCTATATATTTGTCATTATTAATTTGAACACAAGTCTCTGAAACAAAAGAAATGTAAGGGCAGTGCTTTTAACTTTAAAGTTTTAGTACTAAGCGGTTTTTCATAGTGGAAAACTTTTGTGATGCACGATACCTTTTCTGCAGCTTACTGAAGAATTTTAGGAAAATTGAGATGAAGCTCTTAAGGTCATTGTCCATGCAAAAGGACATGTCTCTGATCATCTCAACCCTCCCCCCAAAAAAGGGTTCTGGTTAGTTTGTCTCCTAGCTGTCAAAACATAAAGTAAATATTTTACTAGCGCCACACTATCATCCCATTTTAACACTGAAAACAGCAGGCAATGAAGACCAGACACACAAAACTTTACTCCTAGATGTAAGTACAGTTCCCATGTAGTGCAGATTACAATCTAAATGCATGCATGGAGTGCCCAGAGATGCCTTCTTCCAGTTCAGACTGGTGATTTGATGCTCACTCACTTGTGTGCACCAAACTGCTGTCACGGATGCCTGCCAGCAGTATTGACTCCAACTGCACTCTGCAATTTCCCTCCCTTGGCAGCTCTGGGATGCCTTCCCTGCTGGAAAATGGGAGGCACAGACATCCTATCATTTCAGAACACTGAAACCATCTCTGCTCTGGCACTGCTGCTGAACAAACTGCAGCCCTCGGTGCTTGCCTCCCAGAAGGGGTGACAACAGCAAGAACACAAAGGTGTCACACCTTGCCATGCTCAATTCAACAGCAATTGCTGCTGCCAGCCTTGTGCCACATCAGCTGGCCCCAGCAGGCTGTACATGGAGCACAGGAGGAAGCTTTGCCAGCAGCAGGGTGAGCTGAGGCTATGCCTAGGCCTGGGTGAGGAAGAGATGGAACAGCCTCCACCCCACAAACTCCTCCAGCAGAGGCCAAAAAACACTTACTGCAATTTACAACTGTCAGCCCCAAACATAATTAATGTGCAGTCACAGCCAGACGAGCATCTTCAGGGAGAACATGGTCTACTTAGCTCACTTACTCCTAGTAAAAAAGACTTTATTTTAGGGATCACTGATAATGGCAGACAGCTTCTTGGGGGCCATCAGGGCTTAAGCAGATGTGGGAGCAGATGGCAGGACAATAATGCTTTTTTGGATGATTGACTAATGCCTTTTGCCAAATGCCAATGATAATAGAGATATTTTGCCAATCTCAGATCAAGCAACAAGGAGTTTTCATCCCAAGAGGTGACAAAAGTTGAATTCTACTTTTTGCTGTTTGTAAACACCAAGAAGTCCCCATGAACTATACTCAACAACTTTTTTTACCTTCTTTCCCTCCATCTAAGAAATTACTTTTCTTTGTATATTTTGAAAAGGTAATAACAAATATTTAATCAGTTTTGTCATGTCTCGACTCTGTTGAAAGCACGATGACATATATACCAAAGCAAGGGAGTAAAATCTGTCCAGCAGAAGGGAAAATTTATGGCTGCAATTTTGCAGAGGGGCCCCTATGATGCAGTAAACTGCAAGAATGAAGCATGAAGAGTTTATTAAAGCCATAAGAATCCTGAGATGAGATTACAGCCTTTATACTCTGCCGTGCTTCAGATTTGATAACGCATGTCTCTCACCGACCCCCTCCCCCTGCCAGCTCTCCTGGAAAGGCGGAGAGAGGGAAGAATCCACAGCAGATTGATTTTGATTTCACATGTAGCATTCTCATTAATTTTCAAGGCATCAGCTCACACAGATCAAAGTGGGAGAAGACGCTGACATCAGCTTTCATATCTGAGAGGTTATCACTCCCAGATGATAAAATTGCCAGATTATCAAGGAGTGCATCTGAAAGTCTATAGCTACTGTAAAAAGCATTGTGACATATAAATGCACAATGTGACACCATTACTGTATCATCTTTACTGGAACACTTAGCAAAACATTTTCAGTGACACCAAATGACAGTCATGCCTTTGATTTTATTTCTCATTTTTGTAGCCGTGGAAACTATAATTTGGGGGAGGGGGGGAGGGGTGGGAAGGAGGTAGCACTTTTTTTTTTCTTTGTCCTGACTGCCTCCAGCTCTAACATGACCATCTGTAGTGGAAAATGTGCCATAAAAGATCTGGACCATCATGGCCAAGGAATACTTCACCTTTTTCAGACCTGCTGATGGAGTGTTATTGCAACAGCAAGTGATCCCATAACAACACCATTAGAAAAGCTGATTTTAATGTTTCAGCTTTTGGGTGGTTTTTTACACTCAGCTTGCTCCTATGCAGAATCTCAGGAATAAGAGACACAGTGTTTTGTGGACTTTATATGAGCTGTGCTTTCTGGTTTTCCTCTTTTGTTAGCACAGGAGACAAGTACAGCAAAATACCATATCTTTCTTTAGCCTCCCTATTGCAGAGCACTGATACTGAGTCCTAAGAGCACTCAGGACATAAAATAAATAGGAAAACAATTTCCCAGTAACTGGGGAGCATATAATCTCTGGTACTTGGTTTTTGACAACAGAGATGTGCATTACAAATACTCTGTGAAGCAGGGATAAGAGTTACATTCACAGTCACTCTTTTCCCTCTTCTGTGCCCTACCATTGCACACAGGAGCCTTAGGGATGACTTCCTAGCAGGAACACAGGGAAAGGGTTGGACATCTAGCTGCATATTTCACTAAATGCCTGGCTGGTTGCACTGCTCTGAGCTAGTTTGAGAAAAAACAAACCTGCAACATTTCTTCCCATTCTGAGAATCCCAGAGGAGAGCAGATTCATCCTTTCTTGTAAATTGCAGTTAATAAAAACACCAAAATACATTCACATATAACAGGGATTGCAAAAGTAAGTGTAGAAAGTATACGTGGAGGTCACCTTATGTATATTTTCTTCTCATCAACCACTGGGGCAGCATGGAGGAGAGGGAAGGCTGTGTTCTTGTTCACCACAAGTCTAAATCACTCCAGAAGTCTTCAGTCACAATTACTGCATGAACACTAAACTTCAAAATGCAATTCTGGAATCAAGCTATTCTCAAACTGCTTATATTCAGTTCTCACCATCAAAATGTCCTGTGTGAGCAGTCCAGAAGAAAGTGATTTTTATGGCTTTAGCCTTGGCCAACCTGCCAACAACCGACCAACCGAGATTTAGTGGAAGTCTACCTGCTAGAGTCAGTTCTGCTCAGCTGCTTCATGTAAAGCACTTCCTCTCCACTCTGCCTCAGTGCTTTTCTAATTATCTTTGATCTGAGAGAGTACAAAAGAGTTACTAGCACTGGTCAGCATGTAAATCACATGCTTCAATGAGAAACTAAATACATTTGATTTGGTTTATCTAAGACAAAAGTGTGATTCACAAAATACTGCAAGGGGTTTGCAGTAGAAGAAAACTGAAATTAAGAGTCATGTCCTCAGGGCTGGGGCAAACACCATTGGCAGATGAAAGTGTTGGGATGGTGTCTGTGGCTTTGAGCTGACTGTAGGCTGAGGAACACTGCAAAGTATGCACACATCTAAACACCCAGGGTGTTAGCTCAGGATGTTGGCTGTGGTGCCTAAACTTGCTTTGAAATACCCCATATACCATATCTACTACCCCAGCTATCCTAAGGGGTCGGGTAGATGAATGACAAAAGCCAGGAATGTGAATAATCTTACCAAACGCTCCACAAACAAAACCAGAAAGCCCACATGGCTGACTAATGGGAATAGCTGTTTAATTTGTGATTAGAAATAATAACAGGCCACCCAGAGGAAACAACAACCAAAAAAAAAAAAAAAGCCAAACCAAAACAACAATGAACAAACCACAAAAACCAAATAGCAGAGTGCTATGCTAGGATAACCTGAATAGGAATTGCATCAAGTCCCTCTTTGGAAAGACACTGACCCCCTCCTTTGTATACAGTGTGTGGTCATGATGACTGAAAATTGAATAATGCATAACTCTTTAAAAAAAAAACAAAAACGAGTCGGTGATACAAGATCAATATAATGAGTACTTAAACACATTCTAGACAGAACTCAGACTGAAGACATAATGAAAAAATACCACCCAGTAGAAGTAATAATACATCCTGTCAGTACTTGTAACAGTCCAAAAGCAATTTATCGACTAGAACCGTGAAGAAAATATTTCTGTTCTGTGAGATCTTATGTCATTTTGAAATGCATTTGTATTGCAAAATAGTACAAGAGTTGATGTTTTTTGTGAACCTTAAAAATACTTAAAAATGCTCGCAAAACTTGTGAAACACCAAAAGGCTGCATTTTCATATAGATTAATCTTTTCTGTTTAAAAAGAGAAGAGGATGCTTAAAATGAACATTGAAGCAATATAAGAGAAAATAAAGAACATTTTAGCTTAAAAAGAATGTTACAGTACAAAAGTACCAATGGAATTAAATGAAACAGCATGAAAATTAAATGTTTTAACCAATTGAGAGAAACAATTCAGCGTTACTTAAATGACATGAACAAACTATTTGCTTCCAAACCCTCCAATTGAAAAAGGCATCAATTTACATATGTGCCCAGGAAGTTTCTGCTTTCTGAAACTGCACTATTCCACTGGAAAACCCTTGTTTTGACACGTTTTTTATTTGCATATATAAAATATGGAGTCTGTTACTGCAAAAAAAGGGCTCCACTGCTGTGTTCTTGGGTAGGCAAACTGGTGATGACTGCAAGAGCCTCTGGTTTTGCAACTCTTATCTGAACAATGGAAGCTGGTAAATGGTGAAAAACACCTTTCAAAAATGGTTCCTTTTAGCTCGAAGTGCAAATAGCTGTCATGAGATTCTCAGATCATTCCTGGGAAATCTCCCTGCTTAGTTGAATTTTGATAGCTACAGCGTTTTTAATGGATGCCACTGAGGTGTGTTGATGGGGATTTAGTAGCACCAATCTTTGTAAGTGTCACTAAAAGTCTGTATCAGTATGTGGCCATCCCAAATTCCAAATATAACATCATTAAGCACAATGCAGCCTATCAAAAGGCTTTCCTACAGTCTTGTACTTCCTTTTCCAACTCATCAGCTCAGGTGAGGCTTTTTGCAAATGTCCAGTGACATTACATTGATGAATCCAGTATCTCACTGATGTTTTTAGATTGCTTTATCCTACAGAGCTTCTGTCCACTTTAACACACAAGCAAATGTCCTCTCATTTGCCAAAATAATTTCATTGTCAGCTAGGGCAGATAAGGATCTCATTCTAAGCTGAATGAAAACCTGCCACTGAAGACACCAAGGGGAATTTTAAAACCTACACCATCCCATGTCTCTTCTACGCATCAAAGGGTTATTATTTAACCTATAAAACTGTATGTGATTAAAAGGTCAAGCTTCTAAAGGAGTTAATATTCTAATGCTATCGGCAGAGAACCTGTTGAGTTAATGCCCATCTTAGGTCACCAAGTCAAGTGTTCTGCCCTATTAATATTTATAGCCAAGCAACTACATGAAGAGATTTGGCACCTACACAGTGCATTATTGAGCATACACCCTGCATGCAGAAAATAGCAAATATCATGACTGTTAATTTACAGGGCAAAAAACCTCCAAGATGTAGAGGGGACTGGCTGGCACACACTTGTCCAAGATGTGAATCCCATGATGCTGGGAACTTGACTCAACAATCCTGGTGGCTGCCCCTTCTGAGACACAAGCTCTTAGCCAACATGCAGCTCTGACCTCAATGACAAAACAGAGCTTCCACACCTCCAGGCATGTTTGGTGGAGAAGGGATAGGAGAGAGGGGATACTACAGCTCATGGCACTACCATGAACAGACTGCAGGAGAGCAAAGGACAGTCATGGTAGCAGACAAACATAATTACTAACATTGACCCCTGATTTCAGACTTTTTTACATTGTATTTTTAGCCCCAAAAGTTGTGTCTTTTTAAAGATGCTAATAATACCTGCATTTTCATATCTTGTAGAGTTAAGAGTAGAAATGGTTCATTCTGTCATCAAAGTGACTCCAAACCAAAACCTTCAAACTCTAAGTTGCATTTTTTGTGCTCCATGAGTAAATCATTCTTCTACTTTCTGTCTTCCTCTCTTATTGAGTTTGTTTCTATACAATCCTTCAGGTTTAAAACTGGATTGATGACTAAAGAACCTTTCTATTTTTTTACCCTCTGTGAGACTTTTCAATGTGTTTGTTGACCTTAATTAATCTTGCAAGGATTTGTAATACATCTATCTTGGGATAATTAAGTTGCATTGTTTGAGGTGCTCTGTCTTAGTAACACTCTCTATAATTACTTCTGGAATCATACATCTCCTGTGAACCTGACTTTTGTTTCAATTTTGTTGCCTGTTTGAAAGCCATTCAAAAAGATCTTTGATAAATGAAATGCTGTTAAATATATATTTTAACCTCTTCTTGATCAAAACCACACATTTCTAAAAAGGTTCCATATCTCTTTTGCTTTGCAGAAGTGTGTTGTGATCAGCTATGATCTGATACAGTACTAGAATTTTAGCCAAACCACGTTTCTTACAATATGGCTCTAAACAAATTTTTCAGGATCCAGTGCAAATACACTACATCTAAGTTGAAAACTCTGAACAAGACTGTACAGGTGCCTCAGTCACACACAAAGCATTACTCCATTCCCTCAAGAAGTGTGTGGAGGCATAAAGCAGGGTCTTTCTGCCTCAGCTGATCTCTCCTCCAGTCCTTTTTAATTCAGCAAACATTTGGCCCTGCAGCCTTTGCCTGCAGCAGTTCCCTTCTCGATTTGGGCTGATGGCTCAGGATGGGGAAATCAAAATTACAGCTTGATTTCCATCTGCTGCAGAGACCCACCTTCTCTCCCAGAAGCTGTCAAGTCTGGTGTTGCATCCTGAAATCCTGTGCTCCGTGAATGACAGTGAGGGATCTATCACTTCCTTGATCAGCTCCCATATAGAATAATACGTCATACATCCACATGCACCAAAAAGTCAGATCAAATTAGAAATTAAAAGTGTTCAAGTCCCCCTTTTTATTTCTTGCCCTAGAACTTCATAGTCTGTTTTCATGCTGGGATGTGAGCTGGAACAAAACTGTGCCCACCAGGGATGAGCTGACCTGATCCTTTTACGGGGTACACACACACACAGATGTATAAATGAGCCCGCCCATACGCCAGACCCAAACCTCACTAGCACTGTAGCCCAGAGCTCAGTCTATATTTGTAGTTAAGGGTTATGAAAAAAAAAAGAAAGCAAATGTCTGTTGATAACTTGATTTTATTTCTATTATTTGAGTGCATTCCTTTGTGGCACCTGAGCGCTTCAAAGATCTCAAAAGATACTGCCAGGAAATGCCACCTGCAGAGCCCATACAGTGGGACTGGCAACAGTAAATTAATTTTTCACAAGAGCTATCACTGCTGAGGACTGACTTTGGCCGCATATAGTGGAAAGAGGAAAAGAATACCCTCAAACTGACCTGTTACCAGCCCTTGCAGCAAAAAGACCAGCAAATTATAGCACAGAACTGTTCCACCCTGCTTTTCATTTATGTTTACATTTACAGCATTGGTGGTTTCACAGCTCCCATGCAGGATAAAGCAGTACATGGAATTTCTTGCAGAATGCAAGCCAGGAGGTCCAAGTACAGCTCCACAGTGAGCTATCAATACACATAAGAGCTCCCTGTCTAAAACCTCAGTAACTCCTTATCCAAGAAAGCCTTCTGTATATCTTGTACAAATGCACAAGCATAGACTTCAGAACTGCAGTGTTTCACACAGCTAATGCATATATGCTCTCATCCATTCCAGTCTGATAGTCAGCCCTAAGGCATACTGTCACAATCCTGCCTTTTACAAGTAATTCACATCCAAGTGCTGCCCCTCCAAGAAGAAAATATCAACCAGAAATGCTGCAACTCTGCAGTACATTCTCCTTCTTTTACATTGAGGAAAATCCTCAAGCAGAAACTGAACCCAATGGAAACTTCAAATATTGATGGAACATAGGACAGCAAAAAAACCTAGTTAACCTGTTGAGTAACTAGAGAATTCACATGTGTTTGCAGTCTTTCTCAGGCAAATGCTTCCCCAAATGTTCTTATGGCATGAATTAAGAATGACCTGATACATCAGAGAGAAACAGGCTCTCTCTGTTGATGCATTCAAAGTGGAACAGTGCAATCAGAAGGAGGACAGGAAAAAGCAACTCAGTTTAAAGTAGATAGGTCAAGTGCTCTGCTGAGGTGCAGTGAACTGAAGCTATCTCACAGCTGAATGGTGTTTCCTACACCTCCTGAATATCCTTATTCACACGACAAAGAATGAATAGTTTTAGAGGTTTTTGAACACAAGTACACCTGCATACATGCACATGTTCATGCTCTCTCACTTCTTATTTTCTCTGTTTTATATTCCACAATGCAGGAAATGCATGCTCTTCACCGTATTTTCCTCTCCCCAGCATGCCAAGCACGACTCAGGTTTTGTTCATCAAGCCAAACAATGACCTGTGCTCCAGCTCACATCTACCACACTCCTGCAGCAGATCCCTTCTTAGGAGCAACAGCCCAGACAACTGCTATTTGATAACATCCCATGGAAATTATAGCTGCTCAAAGAAAATTAATCCAAAGATTAATGACACAAAAGTAATTGGAAATGCTTATATGCTTTTGTTCTTAATTTAATTAAATGTGCTCAAGTTTGCAATGCAAATACAAAGATTCAAAACCTCTATGTCTGAAAGGGCATAAAGTTAGACTAGATGTAAACAAGACTTTTTTTTTTTTTAACAATGTAGGGGGAGAGACGGAATCAGGTTGCCCAGAGAAATTGTAGGCATCTTATCATTGGAATTGTTCAAAGTCATATTGGACATAGCTTTAAGTAAACTGATGTAGTGAGTGACCTCCATGGCAGGGAGATCCTAAACTATTCTACTACAGTTGTATGATTCCTACTAAAAGCAGGAACACATATAGCGAGTTTGAACACATATATATTTTGGCTGCCAGTTTTTAAATGAAAATCCTAAAATTTTATATCAAGAAAGGTAGTGAAAGTGCATTTGCAGCATTTCCTACCCAGAAATAAGGCGGTTCCTGCATAGAGATTAAGGTGCACCTTTGTCACTGATTCCTCTTAGCTTTCTTATCAGATGAAGGTTTCACTCCAAGTGCTGAGCAGGAAAGATGATCAACATGCCTTAAGTTGATCACTAGAAAAAGAAGTGTTTTGCCTATTAAGACTTAGCTAAAAGTATTTTTAAAAAAATTCACATTAGAATGTTAAAAATGAAGAAATGTATAGATATTGTGGAAGGAAAGCAAAAAGAACAAAAATATGATGATTTTATTCCTGGAAGCAGTGCTGATCCATCTGATACAAATCAAAATAAAAGAACTTGAAATATTCTTCAAACAGTAATTTATGAACAGATTACTGTATTAATTCTCTCATGGCATTTTCTATCTTCCTGTGTTCAGTTTTCTATCTCACTAGCTCTTTTTCTGCAAATTTCTTGCAAATTTTTGCAAACTTATTTGTATTCAATTGAAAAATTTTCTGTTACTGTGACATGAGATGCCACATGCAGACAGACCATGGGACACACTAAAACATTTCTTGTTGTCAGTGCATTCTTTGAATGGCTAAAGTCCACAGGAGTCACCGTGAATGATCCTTGCAGAAACCTGATATACAATCTATCAACATGTCAAATTTGCATGAGGATACCTCACTGACAACATAAGCAGCCAAATTTGCAAAAGTGCTTGGGACACACAAGTTGATTTCCATAGAGATTCCTGGAAATCAAGGCTTTTAAAGAGGCCTATCCTTGGGGAAATGTGCTTGCCAGTGCTAATTATATGTCTTCAAGTTACTTGGCACTCTTCTCCAATCTCCCTGGCTGCTGCTAGGAGAACACTTTCAAGAATCAAGCCATTTTAATCCCCAAGAGTTAAATATGAAAGTATTTTTGGACACAATACAGAAGGAAAAAGTAATATTTAAGGGTAGAAGTCAAAATACAGTGTGTTATTCCAAACTATAGAATTGGTTTGCCATGGACATCACCCCAAGTTCAATTTTCCAGCTAATCAAGGACTAGGGTCTCTTTGGGCTGTTGGATAACTTTGTAGCTACCAAGAACTGGCTTAGAGGGCAGAACTTGGTTTTAAATAGCACACAAGATCTAGACTCCATGAGATGTATCACAGTTGTTACTACTTCTCTATCAGCACTGTGGCTGCAAATGGAAATCCATACCATGAATCTCATTAATATCACACTATTGACCATCCTTCCCTCCCCACAGTAATTCATGGATCTCTTTCCCTGCTTTATTGCTCTGCAGGTTCAGGTGACATACTGCACACAGTGACTGTGTGTCTGTTTCATAGTTTGTATTCCTCAGAATCATTCCCTCCCAGGCATTTTGCAATGTGTGACACCCTTGGCTGACCATTGTGACTTCCACTGATCAGCTACATAGTTAGGACTGAAATTTGTTCTGCATGAACTGGCTGGAAATTTTGCTTCTTTCAGTAGAAATTGCAGCTGGTAAAACAGGAGGCCCTGGGGGACCCAGACCCAAACCTTTACCTGGGCTGTATACAGGCATAAAATCATATATGTAACTTAAATCAGTGAAAAATGAACTAAAGGACTGCCTTCAATTTTTGCTGGGGATGAAGTATTTTCACTCAAAAGTGACATATAAAAAATCTGATACTGGAATTGGAGTATCAAATTGTTCATTCCCCTCAGTTGCTGGGGATGTACAGGAATAACAATGCATTTTGAGTAGTGGTGGTGTTTGGTTTTTTTTAAACAAAACATAAATCAATGTTTCTGTAGTGTATTGTTATTTAGACAACCACCTCAAACTAATGAGTAAAAGTGGATTTACAATAAAAATTTTTAACACTGAGCAGTTAAGGGTGAGGACATTACTTTTGGAGGCAATCCCCTCTCAAAGTTCATTACATTTCAAAATAAATTAAATTTTCTTAATCTATAGTTAGCATCTGTACTTAGTGCATCTATTTTTCTAAACAAAGATAAAATGTCATGTATAACAAACTAATGGTTTAGAAATAGCTTTGACATTAATCACCCAAGTACCAAATTGGTGCCAATACGTTTATCTTGTCTGTGGTATTTTCAGAAGAATGATAGATAAGTAAACTGCCACAAAATATGTAGGTGCTTAGCACGAGCAGAATAAATTCCAGTGTTGGCTAAAAGGAAAATATGAAAGAGGCCATTAAACACATGCTCACACATATTTATTTACATTAAAGAACGAGGGGACCATTTGCTGTAACTAAATGTAAGATAATTAAAAGTGGGAATTACCAATTAGAATCTATATATTATCAATAAGTACCATTAAAAATACTGCAGAGCTGAATGAGCCACCGATAATATCTGCTCATTTTATTTTTCAGCACTGCCAATTCTAAGAAGAGTTCTACACTGAACTTCTAGTGTACAGTATCATTTACTGATTTCTGGTGAGGACAAAGCACTGGATTTCCCCTTGAATTAAACATCTAGTGACAGGCAGCACATATGAAGCAGCCTCCCTTCTAAATGCTGCTTGCTCTCACTCTGCATTGACCTAAACATACATGCACCTAAATCCAACTTTTATGATAGCTTGCATAGATTGACTACAACCTGTATCAGTACCTACAATAATACAACAATAACCTGTTAAGAAACTACAGAACAGATACAGAGCAGAAACTTCAGAAACAGCCAGGCCTGATGGTTCCAGGCTGGTGCCCACAAATCTTGGTTCCCTTTCTTTGTCTCTGCTGCTTAGCAAGGTCTAACCCCTCAAGATGGTTACTCTTTTTCCACTGATCCCTTTTTTGTCCTTAAAATCAGGGGACACTTCCAATGTAAAAAATAAGTGTTCCTTTGAAACCAAACTGCCTGAAGACCTGTTCAGTCATGCCAGCCCATGGCACAGGGGGTGCCAGCCTGTGTTTTAGGCACCACCACCATGAGACTGATAAGGAAATCTGTGTCCCTGTCAAAGGGGTACAAACTTGAGGAGCACCAGGAGCAGGAATGAGATAGGATAAGTGACACATGGGTAACTTGCCATTTTTAACTGAAATCTGCAAACAGTTTTTGGGTAGGTAGAAATCATGGTGGTTCATAAAACTCTGATTCCCTGTAGCCCTGTCCTTGAAGGCACTTAATTTCTGCTAGTAACCCAGTTCACTCTTATGACAGCAGGCTTTAGTCCCTGCAAAACAATTATAATAGCCTCATAAATAATAAACAATTACAATAACCTCAACACTGAGGCTATTGCAGGCTCTGTTGCCTGCAGACTAAGGAAACATAATCCGTGAAGATCTCCTGGATCACAGTCCCCATCATGGCACAGATGCATATAAAGACAAGCAGGGAACATGCAAAATAGAGATGACACATCTTAAAATTTAGATTCTTTCAGAAATGTGATGCCCTCAGAACAGCACCTTAAGGCCTCACTAGAAATCTGTGCTGCAGGCTAAGAGGTTCCTTAATTTCAATGACCTTGTAATGGTCAAAATTACTAAAAAAGGTTGTCTAGGGCTGGATGGGCAAGAGGGGAAGTCACTTCTGCTTATGGTTATTTTACATTTAGGCTCAACTTGCAAGGCTTCCTGAGTGCAGGTTTCAATACTGGCATTGTCTGCAAAACAATAAATACCATCTCTTGATGCTTTCAGACACCTTGGGTAGCCTGGCCATGAACTCTATGGGAGGTAATGTTCACAAACAGTAAGATTACCTGTATTTATCTCATTTAGTGCCATGAATTGCTCTCAAATCAATGGGAATCACAGTTTTAGTTTTAAATTCACCCCTTTTGCTATCTCTGAACCCCTATATACTTTTTAGTATGATTTGAGGGACCGTAGCACCTCCATTACTCACGTTATTAAATATTTTTCTATATAGTTTTATCAGGACAAAGGTCTTCTCTAATACTGACAAGTGCTAAGCTTTCAAATTTCTCCAGGTCCCTTTCTGTGACCTTGTATTTCTTCTCCTTACTTCTGAACTCCATTTATTTCCTCACAAACCAACTCATGACAACATTTGTCAATGAATTTAATGCTCTAGTTAGCAAAGAAGAAGCTTGTTAGCTAACATTTATTATAAATTCTCTTCACTCAGTGGGCAGTGGACTATACAGGCATTTGACTAGGAGATAAATTACAGAAAATAATTTTAGGTATTTTTTTATCCACTCAAAGCAGTCGATCTGAACTGAATGAAACAGAATGATTTTCATGGCGACAGCTGTAGCAAAAAAGGCTCCTATAAAAGTTATGCCTGTACATAAAATATAGCCAATAGGAAGTGCTGCCTGTAGATAGAAGGGAATACACAGTAATGTGCATAAATCTCTTATCATGCCAAGCTAAGGCTGCTGGTCAATGGGGATATGAATGGAGACCTAGGACCGTCTGAAATATTTCAAACAGTGAAGGAAGGAAAAAAATCTAGGCAGCTTATAGGGTTATATAGAGTGCTTATAGAAATTTGGCCTCTGATTCATACTTAAATCAAGATGTCAGGCTGCTCAAATACTTTTGGAAAAACATATTAGGTATGTATCTCCTTCTAAAGGTGCTCATATAGACTGTAGTGTCTGACCCTCTATTGTGATCCTAAATCCAACTCCTGAGCATCTCAGAATATTTCTCAATTTCCATTTTCATAACACATTTCCTAGAGGAACTCTGAGTCAGAACAACTTTTGTTGGAAGCACCAAAAGAAAAACATTACTATGATGCATGGAGCATTAGTCCCATTGCAAAAAGAAACAAAATAATGGAATTGCACTGTAATGATTTTGAAAACTATTAACTTTGTTAATGAGTCATTAAAAATTTACTCCCTGCACTGATTCAGTGAGAGAACACAGTCATTCATTAAAATCTCATCCAAAAGGTTTTAATCCAGCTGCTTCTTGAAATGTGCGGACAATGCATATGTTTGGTTTTAAATTACCAAAGTTTGGGCTGCTGAGAAAAACCTATTTTGGAAGGAATAATGCAAAAGTTTCCTCAATGTATTTACTACAGCTTGATTGCAGATGTGTAACTGCAGCTAAAAAACATCAACACAAAAAAGAGATGGACTCACACCTGACATACACCAAATTCTCAGCTATTTATTATTATCAAGCACTTTTATCTCTTGTTAATCATATGTTTAATGCAAAATAATTACATGAGGTCACAGAATAGGAGGTATGTATTAAAAGACAGTGATATTTAATTACAATTATTATGGGAACAGTAGTTCAACTTTAAAGGGTTTTGTTTTTCAGAAGTAGGCAAAGGAGAGAAAGCTGGTAGTCCTGCCAGCTCCTATCACTTCATTACAAACCCAGTGACATTTCATACTCCAGTTGTGTCTCCTGAAGCCCTCTAACACGAAGGAAATTCTCAGCTTTTCTTTTAGTCATAAGTTACTTGCTTTTCAGCTGACAGGGGAAAGCTTGAAAAATATAACACTAAAGAAATACCCAAGAGAAATACACATCCACACACCTTGGAGTCTCGGGATTTTAAGGCAATCTCATGGTTTATGGAAACTTTTCTCACAATACTCTGCCCAGTATTGGAGTTTTCTGAAGTGATCTATGAATACGAATACACAATTACAGTATCAACGCCAGGCACTATTGTATTTTAAATTAGAACATTTTCCTTTGACATGCGGTGAGCTAACAGACAATGGTGCTGTGAGAAAAGCCACCAGGGAGTAAATAGTAGGCACTTCTCAAGAGGACACCAGAAGGAAGGTGCCCAAGTTTCAGGCTTCCTGTCCTCCATCATGCTGCCAGTTCTGTACCACAACAATTTAGGATCCAAGATCCAAAGTCCTTCCCAAGACAGAAACAGGAATATGTGCTGGAATATTCTAGTTAGACCAGTTGAAAGAGGAAGGATTGAAGAGACTTTTCAAGCCAAGGAATGGTAAAGACAAACAAAATCTTAAAGACATCCTTAGTTTATTTTACTGTTACAGCACAAGAAAATTGGAGGAATACCCTTTCCAGCATCAGTCTGGAGTCTCTGTACAAAACTCTCAGTACCCTCCACCACTCTGGGAGGCATTTAAACTGGTTCTCTCAGGAGCCTCTATAAGCAAAAGTGTGGTTTTCAATAAAACATCTGAGAGTAGGATCACAAAAGATTTATCTTTAGATTCAATAAAGAGAGAGAGAACAAATCACTAAGAGGCAGGGAAGTTTTATATATTAGTTTCAATAAAAGGGATGGTGATCTATATAAAAGCTAATAAACCTACAAGACTGCTCACAATATTCAATATGAATGTTCTTGTGGGCCTCAGAAATTCTTCCAATCCTAGTGAGAATGATTCTATGTAATTTCTAGATTAAAAAAAAAATTCATACTAGAAGAATACTAAACATCCAGAAAAATGTAGAGGAAAATATTAGGTGCAAGAGGCTGCACAAATTTCATGCAATGGTAGGAGAGTGTTAAGTGAAAAGAATTCTCTGGTTACCTGAAGGTCAAGCTACACAGCAGAGCTGCTTTAATCATTCTGACAAATGGATAAACTATAATTAATTACCCATCTCACCAACTCAGGCCAAAGATGAAGAAAATAATAAACCTTGCTAAAGACCTTCAGTCAGATCACCAGTGAGGTTGATTAAGAAAGTCCTCCCCTTGGCTGTACTTAGAAAGGTCTAAGAACATTTAGAGCAGGTGGGCAAGGCAAAAGCTCTCCCACTGCCATTGTCTGTGTAGCCAAGAAAAGGAAGACTTCAGAACCATTTATATGTGCTCATGTCACAGGCCAGAGCATATGGCTGCTGTGCCCCTGATCTTCACAAAGCATTTACGTTTGCTAAATAGCAGCAAGGCAGAATAAAATCCAACATCTTAATGGAATTTGCTGTTTTTATTTCCTCTACCATGAGAAACTGCATTGGTGCTAGCTCCCAGTACAACTTCTGGCCTCTCCCTTTGCTGCTGCAAGAGTTTATAAACCAAAGGCCATGAAAGTAAATGTAAACATTCCTAAAGTTTTCATTAAAATCAGAGTTTTATTTTCAATTCTCCTTCCTAGGAGTAGCTTATTATGAGCAGGAGGACAAGGTTTCAAAATCTCTTCACAATAATCTCCTCACCAAAGTTCAGAGGGTTTTTCTCCAAGATCTTGAGAAAAGCCCTCTGAACACACTTTCCAGCATACCAGCAGTCCCCCAGCTCCTGAACTGTTTTGTGGAGATCTCTCACCATAAACACACACGTGTGTGTCAGCACATCCAAGGAGACAATTTTCCAAAACAGCAGACAATCATTGGAAACATGGCAGCAACCGTGTTAATAAATCACGATTAAAAGCCATTATATTTAATTAAGAAATTTTCCAACACATTTTATTTTATTTTGTTGTGTTTTCAACTCCTTTGTATTGCTCTCATTGCCAGTGCACAAACTGATCTTGTCCATGGTGGGCTGATCCTGGAAGATGCTCAGGGCAGCTGTTGAGATGCTGGGGGCTTCTAGTTTCTATCCACATTGTGTGGGAACTGAGCAAGCTGAGCACGATGTAGGATGAGGCCCAAAAAGCACTTTGAAAATATATGTTTCTCCTCTGGCATCCTGCAGGGACAACACACCATCGGCTGGCACACTGATAATTATTTTTCCATTACTCTGAGAGCAGTTTCATCCTTCTTTATTTTCCCTTAATTGCCTTGACACTATTTTCTAATCTGATCAGAGTGAAGCAGATTTAAAAAATATATGTTTTCCATTCTAAACACGATGTTAATTGTTGACAAGCCTTAAGCAGTTTTGTTATGCCAAAAATGGCTGCTTGCTCTGCACCATTTCAAAATATGAGAAGCACAATGTTTCCCAACTGCTGTGTTCTGGTTCCTGTGCACATGAAGGATAATACAAGATTAAAGTATCCTACTGGAAATGAAGGTACTAGTGTTTGCCTCAGGGCTGTGCTTGCAACTTCACAGGTAATCAGGAAGTATCCCTCAACTTCTCCCCTATTTTCATCAATTGAACAAGGAAAAATAAAAATATTTCCTTTCTCCCAGTATTTTTGTCTTATCTGCTTATTTTAGCACATCTGCAGGGACAGGAATGTCTTGTAGTGTGTGCACAAACACTACAGCATCACACAGGATACCAGATCCTGGCTTGGCTGGAAGCCTCTAGCCCCCGCAGTAGTAAAAAAGAACAAGAATTATTGCCCATATCTAAAAGGCACTTGAAAACTGATCCTGCTGTAGCTCTGCTGAAAACACCCACTGCTTCTGCATTAGAATTAGTTAGGTCATCATCAGATATATTCCTCTGGAATTTTTCATCCCAAACTACAATACAAAATAATTTCTTATTGCTTTCTGCAATGAAGGTCACTACATTAGTCTCATCTTGAAAAGCACAAATGAGCTTTAGTCCATGTCCCCAAAAATACACTCCAGATGGACGCCCATTTTAAACATGAGGAATGGAAGTCCATTGAGGTCAAAAGGACAATTACAAAGTCACTTGGAAGTGGAAGCGAAGAATGTTTGCTTTGGTCTGAATTGAGTAGCATAACATTGCCTGTTCTTCCTGCCTGTTCCTGCACATAATATTGTGGCTTGGTTTTAGCATAGTTTTAACCTTCAAAAATAGTAGTATTTTCACATTTCCATAACCTTTATCTCAAGATATGTTTTCTAAACTATCAAAATACTCTAAAAACACCACCTTTGTTTCAGAATTTTGAAACAAAAGCAAAAGGGCAAGGCAGGAACAAATTGTTTGCAGGTTCGGGCTGCATTTGGTAGGTAGTTAAAGTCAACAAAAACCATAATTTTTTCATCAGATAAACTATTCAGCCAATGCCCTGTGCATATTTCTGCTGTGAACACTTTATTTGCTGCTTCCTTATTGGATTTTGGAAAGAGTTATTGAGTTTCCTTATCGATTTTTAGTGGGTGAAACTGTAGTTTTTGTTGGGATCTTGACTGAGCTAATTGATAAACTCTTGCCAATAAACAATAGCAGAGGCAAAAAGGTAAATGAAATGCAATCAATGCTAGTCAGAGCAAAAAAATGCCTTCAGAAACTTTCAAAATGAGTTGTTATAGCTACAAGCCAAGTGTTGCTGCAGAAAGGCTTGAGAACTGTTGGGGTAATGAGTGCTATTGGAAAAGTAACGATTGCACACTGAGTAATTATCATGTTACATGACTTACTGGTACATCTAAGGATGCATGTTTATTTTAGCTTGCTGGGCAAGATTAAGTAAAACAAAGTATTCTATAATTTATTTGGCATGGAGGTTTTATTTCCTACAGCTTGTTTATAATTTAAAATCGAAGATGCGTTTGCAGACATCCTCTGCATGCAATGCTGAGTCAGTAGGGGTCAACTTAAAACCATATCAAAGACCACAGCCTGATCTCTCATTGCAAACTATTGATAACTGAGAATTGACCCACTGTTCAAACAACTTGTGAAAGGCATAATACAGTATGAGTCCTTGTATTTTGTTGATCCAATGCCTTCTAAGTCACGCCTGATACAATCTTTGTCAATTCACCAAACAAGCAAAAAAAATCCCAACCCGTGGCTTCACACAAAAGCAGTAACTTTGCCAAGACAATGCAGATATAATGCAGCTGCTCAGTCACCTAAAGGAGAGTGCTTGCTTCCCTCCTTTTTCAATAAACATGTACTTTTAGATGTTATTAATGGCCATTATGAAATTGGCTACAGGTGACAGTTCAAAGCACTCATTCATATAGCCAAGGAGGTGAGCTTAATGCAGTAAGTGTTGAGCAGATGCAGAGTTCATCCCTTCCACACTGCTAGATAATCAGATTCAATTGTGCAAAAGATGTAGGCAAAGGCTTAGAAAAAAGATGTAGAAAAACATTTTCCACAAAAAAGAGGGTTTTTTGTTTTGTTTTTTAATGGAAAGTTGAACACTGTCAGGTGCCACTGATCCTTAACTGGGAGTACTGTTGTGGCTCCCCATGGGCATTTCTGTATCAGGGTTTCTCTCCAAGTTGAGGGCTTCTAAGTGGACTACATTTCCCATGAGATACTGAAAAATTCCCCTCTGCAAGCTACTGTGCCCTCAGTGTTCTGCAAAGCAATGGTCCAGAGGAGAAACTCTGTGCCTGAGAGGGAGGGAGAGGCTTACTGAGTTCATAACAAAAGTCACAGCAGACTGTGAGAAAAAGATGTGCCCTGCCTCTCTCCAAACCTGTGCAACAAGGCTTTGCAACAAGGCTTGTCTCAGACCCATTGACATATTTTTCCCTTTCCAGAGTTTCACGTTTGCTTGCTGCTTCTGCTCTCCTGATCTCAATTAAAAGATTCAAATGGATGCTTCTTCTGAAACCTTGAAAGATTTTCAGGCTCACCTTAAATGAGATGACAGATGAGCACAAAGTATGCTTGATAAAAAGACCCTTTGTCCATCCCATTAATTGTACTAAGTGATGCCTTGGAAGTCTGTGCAAAACCCATTCTTAATTTATCAAGTCGGCTTACAAAATAAGGAGAAGATACATGCAAGAATGCCCGGCAGTCTAGTTGCTGTGCATGCCTGACAATGACATCCTCACATTTTCCATGGAAAAAGACAGACAGTGGATTACAGAGTATGCTGAAACTACCCAAACCACCACACAGACCCTAACAAGCCAGAAAATTGAGACAAAGTGCTTTGGAAAGGAAAATTCATCTTAGTACCTGTGAGGCACCTGACTCAGCCAGGCCACCCTGCTTACCACCCAGGCAAGAGAGACAAGAGGGGCTGAAAATGGAAAAAGTGGAAAAAGAAGCTACTGTTGCTTGCTAACAAAAACATGAAGGGGAAAAAAAAAAGATACAAATCTTAAGGGTTGGAATATAACCTGGCATTAAAAGAGCCATAGTGGGTTAATAACCATACTCCTCTGAGACTTCAATTCTTAAATTCACAGAATAAGAGTTGAGGCTCTTTAGACAAGAGTGCTAAGTGCCCTTGCTCTGGCTCTTACTCACACCCTGTGCTGCTGTACCCCTGCACTGTTCAGGTAGAGCACAGCTTCTGGATGGGAAATTAAAGATGGCTTAAATTTCATGGGTGGCTGGAATCAACACTTTCATCTCATGGAAAGAAAAGACATTTCAGCCTTGCCAAGACAAGTCAACCCCAACTCACTCTCATCTCAGTGCCCCTGTCCTAAACTTGGCTCCTGATCTAACAGGTTTGCAAGAATTATACTTATTCCCTTCTCTAGGCAGGATGGCTCATGAGAAACTTCTACTTGACCTCATAGCCCTCCATAGGGCTCAGCCTGCTCAGCATCCACAAAGCTGAAGGAGTCCCTGGGGTGCCAGTGCCTGGATTAAGGAGTGTACAGATGTTTTAATTTTACAGACAATGAGGGCTTCCCCCACAGCTGAAGTATGAAGATTGGGCATGACTATAAGGAGAACTGGCTTTTAAGGCAGCTGTTCAACTACTTGTACCCTAGGTGAGACTTTCAAGGTTTTGCAAATATTCTTAATGTAATTTGTTGCCTTGCAGGGAGTGGGAGAGTCAGACAACTGTAACTATGGCAATAAGATCATTAGAGTGCAGAAGATCTGGTCGTTCCCCATGCTTCAGCAGCCTTCATCCATGATGCCAATTAGACAAATTCTGTGTGATTCCTTCAGGTTTCTACAGCACTGGATGCAGAGACTCAGCTTCTAACGAACAAGAGTTACTTAAAATTTTGTGGCAGAACCAATGTTGTAAAGTATGTTAAACAAATTTAGCCATTATTTTCCCAGGCTCCATACCCTTTTCCATTTCAGCATAATCTTTAAGGACTGACAGCTAGTTACTGAAGACTGAGACACATGTCTATGTTGTAGTAGGTCAGAGCATGTTCTGCCAGTTCACCCTGTGCACATTTCTTCATGATGCTAGGGGAATAGATTTTTCCCAAAGAGTACCAAGCCACTCTACAGAGCTCTTTAAACCATTATCCCTCTTGGAGGTGCTAAACACTTCTGAAAATCAGGAACAGGTGATTCACTGGATGGTATTTCTTACACCTAAGGTCATATCTGCCCATTCTTTCTTGCAAAGACTGGGCACTCATTCAATTTTTCTACAGTGAAAACCCCAATAGTCTTTTGACCATTTCTTAGTGTGAAATAGAGAGCATTGCTGAGGCGGGGTTTTTCTCTTTATTAATGTTTGTTTAGTGTTGGCTTGCAACCCCTCCTCCCTGGTCCCCTCCCCCACCCAGCCGCAGTTCTTCCCGGGTTTTTCCCTGTCCCTCCCCCTCTGTCCTCCGCCCTTTCCCTGCTCCCTCCCTGCCCACATTCCCTGGGTATGTGCTCTCCTGGGACCACACCCCCCTCTTGGGTTCGGGCATAAAAGCTGTGTCCGCCCGTCCGGGGGGGTCTTGGGGCTCACTGAATAAAACCATCCTGTTCCCCCCCAAGTCCCGTGTCGCCTCTGTCTGTCCCCACGTCAGTAACTGGGACCACAGAGCCAGGGGGGAATGGCTGATCCTTTTCTCCTCCTCTCCTGCCGCCAAAGCACGCCGCCGCTCGGGGATAACGGTGCGGGCGGAACGGACCCCGCGCCACAACAGAGCACGTGTAAACATCTCAGGGAGCTTATAGCTAACACTGAATAACTGTTTCTCAGCACTATGGTACCAGTAGAAACAGGTAATTGCCAGAACTGGATGGCTTTGTTGGCCACATCGCTTTTGACAAAGGATGGTCACTTGCTTTTTCCCTTCCTGGCTGGCTTGCCTTACCAGATCCTCAGCAGTTCTCCTGTGTGCTGTTGAATTTCGAAGTTCTCAGCTACATGGAGGACTTTCAAGGACCACACACATGCAGCTGTGGTGCTACTCATTCAATGCATCTGCTGGCCATGATGGAGCAGTCCAATCCCATAAGCTGGCTCTGACCTTAGACTCAGCATTGCCTCTCTACCTACACCTCCATTTTCAAGCTCTACAATGTTTTCTGCAATCTCTGCTCAGTGGCCAGTTCTTTATTTCCTCCGGAGCTTTACAGACAAAATGAGATGAAGGTGAAAGAGAGGGACATCTCAATTATGTGTGAAGCACTCATGTATTCCATTCCCCACAACAGCTTCCTCTCACGGTTTAGCCAGCCATCACTTGTCTTTTTAGTTCTGGCCCAAGCTGTTGTGTCACCTTGCTCTGTGCTGTTAAGAAGTACGTTTCAACTCTGAGCTACGCAAAACTTTCTCTCAAAATACCTTGAGACTACTGAGAAAGCTAAAGGATCAAGGCTTACAAAATGCTTTGATGCTAATCATCTGATAAAAGATGCCTTAGGAACAGAAATATCTTACCATAAACAAGAAACAACCTTGAAAAATACTTTCTTTTAAATAGTTTCTTCTGAATCTGGGCAGACAGAGCTCATGCAAAGGGAAGATACTTTGGATGGGGCAAAGTTAGGCATTACTCCCCTTAAGATACAACAGCACTGTAATGGCAGCTTAAAAATTTATGGAGAGATAAAGTGTCAGCCACAAAGGCTGATGTAAACCAACAGCTTATTTGAAAAGCCACTGCCCCCACTATTTAACTGTTCTGAAAGAATAGCACAGCATTCTGTGGAGGAAACATTTTCAAGAAAAAGTGGACTAGGAGAATGAAGTGAGTGATTTAAAATAGAAATCTAACTCTCATCAGGCTTGACTTGATTACTGTGCCATCTAAGCCAGTGGAATTACTATGATAAACTCAGGAGTAAAAAGTGAGAGGAACTTGTAAACATCATGTTATTAAAAAAACCCCTGTATTTACTGCAGATCTCTTTGAATCACCCTTATTAATGGTGCCTTGCACTGCCTGTTTCAACAGTTCTTGTTTACTGTCATCTACATTCCCCTTTTAAAGCAGATTATTGCTCGTACTGATCAGCTCTTGTTATCGTGTGAAAGTGTCCTGATGTAGGCAGAATATTAGGTGTTTTTTGTAAATGTTGTCTTTCTGTAACTGTTCGACAAGCAGATGTTCATAATTCCACAGCTTAACAACTACACTAATTTTTAAACTAAAGGTTGGAGACATACATTTTCTCCAGTATTTCCTGCAGCTAAAGAAACACAGTAATCAATAAAAAGAAAGCACTAATAATATTTCATGACTTCTTTATTTTCTTGTCACACATGCTGCAATAACTTATGGAGATAAACAAGTGCCTGTTTTACTGATTTCATTTTGAACACAGAAATCACTGTAGGGCACACAATAAAACTTGATTTTTGGCTTATGCTCCACAATCAACAGCTAATTGTCAGCTGAACATCTGATACAAGGTGCTCTGCTTAACCTTTTGTCTACTGCCTCCCTCACCTTTTTGCCTGTTCTTTGATTTCAATTAAGCTGTGACTGAATATATCACCTCTGGGTATTATCTTTCCTTAAATTAAACAGCACTTTGCCTCAAGATCTTAATCAGAAGCTCCTTGAGGGGGAGTCTCTGCTGTTACAACTGTGCACAAAGTCCTGCCCTCCCTAACATCTCTCAGCAGAGCAGTGTTTGTGGTAGATCACGAGAAGAGGAATGGGGCTGCCACACACAGAAAATGCTCAGACATTGATGATAACACTGATTTTGATGCCAGAAATAACAACGTGTTCCAGGGAAGGGCAATAAAAATGCAGCTTTTCAACAAGCACAGTACAAATAAATGTAATTCAAAAGCTCAGTTTAGATAAATTGGATTGTCTGGTCTACCTTCTCTGGTCCAAGCTTTCTTTAGGGTCATCCAAAAATTTTCAGAAGCCAAGGTCAAATTATCCACTTGGTATATCTATATTTTGATTAAGTTAATGCTAGGTAAAGCATGCGAATTTTTCACCATAGTGGAAAATTATTTTCTTTGTGCCAGTATTGGTATTTCTGTGATCCTGAAAAATTACTTTTTTATGGACTGGGAAGTATCTGTGTGAGGCTGCCTGTGAAGCAGAGGGATACTGCTGCTGATACTGCTGTCACTTAAAATAAGTGACCACTTACTTTAAACAGTTCCTTGGACATTTTCTTCTAATGGAACCTGCTGCAGACCCACAGCTCAGATGGAAAGGTCAGCCAGCCCTAATGAGAGCTCCCAATGTTTTCATTACACCCACCATCATATTTCTTGTTCTGAGCCGGTGCAGTGCAAGCAGCTTCACAGAGCAGCCAGCCAGTGAGACAGACATCCTCAAACTACCACTACAACTGTCCTCTATAGCCACATAAAACTACAATGTATTTAAGTCAAGGTACTCAGAGACATTCCCAATCTGAATTCCACTGGGTCCTTGCTAAAGATTCCTCTAAAAACGTCATTGTTAAGTAAATATGTGACTTTAAGAAAGCCTTGCAAATGATGACAAGGGGCAGCAAAGGGCTATTCAGATAGCCTGCATTAAGCAGCTTCCTTCTGATGCTTAGCCAGGAGCCTGGGCTCTGCAGGCTCTCTTAACATCAAAGGAGGGAAGCTCAGAGGCAGTGACAATGACACCGCCATGGCTGTGACACTTCATTTTATGTGTGTAGATTCAGACACCATAGCAGGTGACTTAGAAAAACAGCAAAGGAGAAAACGAAGCCTAAAATCAATGTCACCTCACGTACAATAATTAGAACTCCACAGACCAAATTGCAATGTGTAAAAATTGCATCAAGCGTGTTGAAAGCTGTTACTGCAGTGCAGACAAAGTTGCCAACTAGGAAACATGCTCTGATTTGGGAATATATATTAATTTTATGACTGATTTTATTCTTTTTGGTCAAACAATGGTCAAAAGGAGCGGTTTTAGCTAGCTGCTACACGAGAAAGTGAATACTTCCTCCTCTGACAGAGGGACCCTGTGATCTCTAGCTAATAATTATTACCGAGTTGCTGTAAGAGAATGCATCCAAACACTGCAATCTCCACAGAAAAGGTAGTGATGCTTCAGACATGCAGTGCTGCTATGAACACAGAGTTCTGGCTTTTTGTTGCCCATTTCTCTGCTTGCACAAAACAAATGAACCCTGCTCTCTGCAAAAAAAAAAAAAAAAAAAAACAACAAAAAACCAAAAAAACAAAAACCAAGCCAACAACAAACTCCACACAAAATCCAAACCCAAAACCCAAGCCAAAACCCCCAAAAGGCTTCCCTATCACTAAAAAAAGGTTTGATGATGCAATATATGCTGTGTGCTTATCTACCTGTCAAGTCATCATCCTTTCCATTCTCCTTACACATCAGTAGGGGCACTCCACTTTCCTCCTAAAACAAATATTTTAGATCTCCTGTATCCTTAAATATCTGACATTTCAGGGTCTCTGTGGGGATGTGTGATGGTGAACTTGTAAGTCAGTGCCCTTTTTGAGGCATCATGGGATGCTCCCTCAACAAATCCTGCCTCTGTACATAGAGTCTTGTTCCTTAATGCCACATTGAAATGTGCACACAAGCACATGGAGGGATTGCACCTTATTCTCTGAAGCAGAAGTGGGGCTGCTCAGAAGCAGGGGAAAGCCAAGGGATCCCCATGTGCTGGGATGATTTTTTTTTTTTTGTGAATGCTTGCAGCCTGTCCTGAGAAGTCTGTGCTCCTCAGATCGATATTTGGCCTTCTTATACCACAATCCCCCACTGCACCTGAATGTGAACACAAACATGTGCAAGTATGATTGCTCTCTTGTGTCCTCTGTGCTTGTTTCTTTCTATAAATGCCAGAAAAGTTCACCTCCATTTCATGAGTGGAATAGAAAACACTGAGAAGCTTTGCTCCCCAACAAGGCTGTTTGTTCTCGGGAAAATATTATCTTGCAGATGCCATCCCTCAAACATGCATTTAGCATCCACTTAAAGGTGCATGTGGCTGAAATGGGGGAATAGTTTTGTCACATGGGCTTTGCTTAATCATTTTGCTTATCTCCCTTCTCTGGAGCACACCGTTTACATTAACTGCCTAGAAGTAAACTACGAAAAAACCATTTGTTTCAGTTAGCCTCAGTCTTAGGCAATTTATTACATTTTGCCTATGTGTGTATGTTCTTATTTTTGGCAGCAGAGATTAGATCTCCCTTCTGGTGCAACCACGTGTAACCTTGGTCATATCTGGCGATTGTTGCACCAGTTCCTGGTAAGAGGGATGAACATTTCCTAGCCACAGTCTATCATTGCTGTAGACAGCTTAGGAAAAGGCTGTATTTTATTCTTAATGAACTCTGTGCTTCCCACATGGAGAAACAGCTCTCATTTAAGAACTTAAGCATTAGTATAAACAGATGAGACAGGAAAACACCCTGTGCTGCTTAAAACTTGTTAAAAGGTTTCAAATGCTGTGGTTTTTTTATATTCTCCTGTATGAAGACTTATGGCAAGAAGAAGATGGTATTTCTGCCTGGAACAGTCTTGTGCCTTGAGTTCGAAGTGACAAAGCATTAATGTATGCAAAATATGCAGCCTACAGCTTGTTCATTAGGAAAACGGAGAAGTAGAGGAGAGTATGTAGATTAAATGTCACCAAGGCATATAAAACTCTTTGTGGCTATATAAAACTCTTCCCCATAGATGGGAAAGTGCAATGTAGAAAAAGGAGAGAATGTGAAACTGCTCCACTGCCAAATGACTAGCGATGGGTAAGTGCAACACCAGCCAGGAGCACACGGAGACTGTAAACCTCGGTGATGGCACCTCTGTAGCAAATTTGAATCTTAAGGATTAAAATTGCCTGCAAGATATGCTGGTTTTACTCAGGCTCTTGATTCATAAGTTCATTCTGCCTGGCTGTATCTGCTGCACTTCACAATGCCTTGTTCCACCCTTCTCCATTCTTCCTCTGAGTAGGTTCAGGTTTGCTCACTGCTTTTAGCACCAGGAACATTGGGGATGTTGCTGCAAAGTAGAGACAGGTCGTGCCAAAGAACAAAGACAGTACAAGGAACAATGAATTCCAGTCTTGTATTAGATTGCTGTTTCTATGCCACAGTGTTGGGTCTCACTTCTCTCAGCAAGTATCTCCTGAAGGAGTTGGGTTTGGCTTTCCTCTCATCAGACTAGGTCACAATCTCTTCCTCCTGCTCCTCCTCCTCATCAGGACCTTAAGTGTAAGGTTTTCCACTTTCACGGCCACGTGCAATACACAAAACAAGAACTGAAAGCTGAACGGTGATCCACCAGTTCTTCTAATTGCCAAAAGGGGGTGAAGAATTATATGTCATCCACATTATTAAAATTTAAAGACATGTTTCCGAGCCTATCCAAACAGTCATTGAGTTTTAGTCAGGTTCAGAAGACGGTGGCAGGAAGAGGGAAATCAAGTTGCTCATTTTTAACATTTCTAAAACAAATTTTTTAAGTTTAGATTGTATTTAAATTACACAAGCTAGCCCAAAGTTTCAGTAGTGCTGTTGTATCAATTCACAATGGAAAAAGAGCAAAGGAGTTAATTTTCAGCTGACCTTATGTATGCTTATACTAATTCTCACTGCCCTACTTCCAGGCCCTCATGTTCATGCAAAATCAGAGACAGCACAGCTTACTGCCACAAGCCATTTTATTTTTCACCAAAAAGATGTTTCATCCACTTACATCACTTATTTTCCTGAAAATGTGAAGCCTGGCCTGTTGTTTGAACAGAACAGTTTCTTTTTATTTTTAGCATTGCCCTAATTTTTTCTCTTAAAAACAAACGACCAAAATCAAAACAAAAACTCTGCCAGATTTAACTCTAATTGCTGATGAAAATTAATTTCAGAATTCTTTTTTTTGTTATCCCAATTGGAATAAAAATAATTCTTTACTACAAATCAACTACAGAACAGAAAATCTAGGCCCAATGACTTTCTAATATAAGCAGAGAAAAAGCAATGAAGGAAGAAAATGCCTTCTATTAGTATTGACTTTTATCAAAATGTGTTATTTGTGAAGAATTAGCTATACCAGTCCATGAGTATTAGAGCTGGATAGAAGCTTTGTTCCAGGGGTCACATGACAAGAACTATAAATCAGGAAGACATTGCAACTCAGATATAATATTTAACCTTTCTCATAAAGCTTTACCTTCTGCTCTCAAGAGATGGAGGTGAGGTAGAGGGGAATTTCCCCCTTTTTCCTAAACAGTTTTTAGCTCATAGATGAAGAAAAAGTCCCCTAATCTCTAAAGGCATTAAGTTCAGAAAAACAACCCTCCTTAAAGAAATGAATCAAAAGATAAGGGCCTTCTCTGTTATAGATAAAATCTATCTCAAGGGAGCTAATACTTATCTGTGTGCTTGGTTCTATGCTTATGTTTTTTCACTAGACAAAATGCAAAATCACAGACAAGACCTATTTCATTAGTTTTGTCTTGCCAATCACAGAACCACCAGATGGAGCTGAAGTTCTGCTTTTAGCAAGGAAGAGCACAATTAATTTCTGGAAGGATTTCAATGAACATTTTATGTATGTGTATAACAGACAAATACGTGTAGACACACTGCTGTCTGTATAAATTACATGTATTTCAGGTTTAAACAAATAATTTTAATGAGCCATATGAACTAGTAAATCAGGTTCCCTAGAGTTTCTTTTGTATCCTCTTCCTGTTGTCTAACAAAGGGTTAGCTTTCCTTGACTGTGGCTCCTCTAGAGCTACTAATCCTTAAAAACTTGTAGGAGTGCAGTCCCTCTGACACCTCTGCTTCTCTTCAAAATATAATTGAAATTGGCCACCAGCTTAAAAAAACTGTTAGACAGACGATTATACATGTCCAGACAGCAGAATTATTTAAGCCCTACTACCCACCATAGCAACCAAGATGTAAAATACATAAAAGACTTCAGCATTAAAAATTGGGTTTGTGCTCCATAATACTTTGTATATGAAAAAATACAAGCTTTTCTCAATAGATTAAAAAATATAAATAAATAAAAAGAAAAACACACACACACACACAGAGGGAGCAGTACTGCAAAGATAACAGCCAAAGCATCAGTGGGAGTCTAAGGGAACTCTACCACTTCCTTCTTACATTCACACAGTGTGCCAGAAAACCCAGACTGAATCACTGGGACAACGGTAAGTGTTTCAAGTCAAAAGGTGTATATATGCCAACACCATTTAAAATTACTTGCTAACGTTTTCTTCCACCGTTTTAACGAAGTTGGCTTGAATCCCTGGAGTTTAAGGTTTTTAGAACTCAAATGTGTCAAACTTATTATATATACAGTTGTTGTTAATGCCTGTTACAAGATATGTGGCCTGAATTAGTACTGTAGTAGACCCTGGAAAACTTGATGACAATTACTACTCCTTTCCACTTCACAGTTTACATAGGAAGAAGTCTTTCTTTTCTGAAGTGATTTCACCCCAGCCAGTGAAGATTCAGGGTATGAGGAAGACACTGCAGTCTGTGCTATGTACTGACTCCACCACAGCCAAATGTAGAGCACCTGAACAGAGCTGTCCAAAAAAAAAATGATGAACATTTGGTTTCATCAACAGCTTTGAGATTTCCAATTCTAAATTCATTAACAGGCAAAATTAAACATGACATTTTAGGAGAAAAATAATTGCTTTGGACTGATCTAACATTGTGCTATGAAATAAATTAGATTGCATTTATACATTGCATTATAATGATGAGACCATTAAAAAAATCAGAAAGAAAACCCAATAAAAACCAACCAAACAAAAAAACCCTCCTCCCAAATGGAGTCTTTGCAGATTCAAAATGGGATGTTTTGACATTAGTCAAGATTTTTCTCCCCCACTGCTTCCAAAATAGCAGCCCAGAAATCAATTCACTTTCAGGAACTATTTGGACTGTGATGAAATCATAAGGAGTATAACAGTTTCACATAAGTTTCTCCAAACAACTCAGTCCTATTGTCCAGTTCAACCCTTGAACCTTCAAAAACTCATTCAATGTCATAATTATTGTATTTCACCAAGACTGAAAAAATGGCCCAAATATCCAGAAGTCTCCTTGCCTTGCTCCTGATGGCACAAACTCCAGGACACTTAAAGCATTTGGCTATACAGGACTCATCACCCACACCTCCCAGCCACCTTCAACAATTCTCTTTGCTGAACTTCCTCATGTCCTATGCTTCCTTTGCAATAAAAGACTTTTTCATTGACCCCTTTGCCTGACAAACATTTCCTGATGATTCACCCAGAGCTTCACATCCAGCCAGACCTCCTCCCTCCCACAGCTGGTGCTCGGCTAACAACACAAGGGCTGCTGACTGCAAAGGAGGGACCAGACTGTGGCCTGTGGCTGGGAAAACCTAAAACAGCCAGCAGGGAACAGCATCTCCTGGGAAATTTTTCTTTCATTAAGCAAGAAGGTCATGCCTTTATTAGCCTCCAAAGCTGATGTGCAATTCCCCTTCTAGGCTGGAGGCTCACGTCCATGCAGCTGTGGCCTTTTGCTGCACAGCAGAACCTGCTATTGAAGTGAGTTCTTCCTCTGTACTAACGTATTCATGCTCCACATAAAAGGTACATAAGGATGTGCCTCCAGGAGAAAAATACACTTTTTTTTTAAAAGCTATTTTCCCCATAACCACTACTGTAGATAAGCTTTGTCTTTTCCTCACATGGGAGAGGAAAAGACTCTTGGTGAAAGGCACTTCTGCAACTTGCATGATCTGAAGTTGCTTCTGGCTAGCAGATGTCTGAGCTGCTGAGACACAAGAGTTTTCCCCCTCCCTTCTATTTCCTCAGCCTAGTGCCCAGACTACAGTGGGCTTCCCACACCATTCCAGATAGTCTGCTAAATGCTGCAGTGGGGCCAAGAACTGTCAACCCTCACCCTTCTGATACCTGCTTGTGAAAAGGAAATGCCTTCCCTACAGAACTGGGTTTAATTGTGTCCTCCTGCCCCTGAGCAGCAGCATCATCTGTTTGCTCTGCAGTTCTGACAGCTTATGAGAAGAGAAGCCCTGCTGCCGACGGAGTCCAGTCAAGTTATGTGGATTTTTTATCCCAGCCTCAGGAACAATGAGAATAGCAGCCAAGACAGAGGCTGCACTCCTAAAAATCCCACGATTTGACCAGAGTCAAGCTAATATTTCCAAGGACTTCAGCAAATCCATACTCTACACTTTGAAGCTGTAAATTACAGATGGAAGATCCTATGCAACAATGTCACCCATCTTTGGGTGACACCCAAAGTGGCCTGAGAGTGAAGAGGCACCCTAGTCTCAACATGGATTTCTAAGAACTGGATTCTCTTTTCCAACACCATGAGCAGGTGAGGGACAAGGATTGCAGACATGTAGAACCATCACCTCCTTTGCCTTCTTTATGTAAGATGTCATCAGTTCCTGTACAAAGCAGTTTCCCCATCTTCATAGGGCTTTAATGTGAAGATTCTCCATTATAATCACATAATCACCACTCAGTAAACCATGACGTTTGTGGTCCATAGTCCGTTTTTATGAACAGGCAAAAGAGTAATACAAGAAGCTGAGGATATGAGTCAGAATAAAAATACACGTGATGATGCACACATTCCAAAGTCACAAGTTAGCAGCTTTGGTGCCCGGTCCATTCCTGGATCCATACGGAACATAGAACTGGCCTAGAAATTTCAGTGCCAGCTGAATTTCGGAGGCCCATCAGGACTTTTTAGATATGCCAAACCCAGATGGGACTAAACTACTTTGAAACAGTTTCTCACTAAAACATTTCCCATCCCAAGGAATGCATGAACCATAACAGAACAAAGACTGAAGTCACTGGAATACAATTCTACATTAAAACAGTTTCCTGGGCAACCAAATGTCAAAGCAGCCTTCAAACAATTCAGATACACAAACCTTTCACTCCTAAGAACTTTTCAATTAAAGAGGAACAAACATATATTTAAATTATGAAATGGTAAAAGCTTTCTAAAGAGCCCAGTGCAGTTTAGCAAGCTCTCATAGCAATGCATTTCAGTTAGGTAACAACATCTCCTGCAAGGTTTCGAGGACAACCATAAGACATAGAGCAAAAAGAAAAGGATTAACACAATATGCTTTTACACTGCACTCAGTGCAAGTATCATAAGGTCTCAGTTTCTGAGTCCATCCCTCAAGATCACAGTTTGGACAAACTGTGCAGCATACAGTGACAGTTTTAGACCTTTACTTTGATGTGAAATCCAAGATCCATTGCCTTCAGACAGATTCCAGTCTGATAATGGGCATGGCAGTAGCTCTAGAGCTATAATCCCTGTATCCCTATAATGCAGTCACAGAGCCAGGGTCCCCAAAGGCAGACAAGAACTTGTGCTAAGCCTGTGGAACAGCACTGGGTGAGTCAGAGCTCAGTTCATCCCTTGTAGCAGGGCCCATGCCAGCTGGCTGGTGCTTTGGGGTGGAAGTATTAAGTAGCAGCGCTGTCTGCTACCACTGGAACAAAGGCTCATTCCTCAATTTCACAATGCCTGTGCAACCATGGATTAGAAGGAAGCACACTGCTGACAAAAAGCTGCTGTGGAAAGACAAGAAGTTGCCTTGGATTCAACATTCAGGCTGGGAAACCTCAAACTCCAGGAAGAAGAAAGGCAGAGTTATGGTTGATGACATGGTCTGAAATGATAATAGTGAATCCACTGATGCCGGAAAAGTTATGCATCTTCACACCAGGAGGAGATGGAACAAATGCCTCTGAATCACTGTTACTTTACATTGCCAGAGACACCATGAAATCCAGTCCTTCTCCTCACATGACAGTGTGGGGTACACAATTCTGTGTGCTGTGACCTGTCACTGCACAAGATGAGACTTGAAGCTATGCAGATGAGTTTCTCCAGGTGCATACTCTTACCTTCCAAGCCTGGTGAATAAAATGGATGGGAATACAGGCATTCATCCATGTAATTAATACAGGTGCATTGCTAACAATGGGACTGAAAATACGCAGCTTCAGGCAGAGAACAACATTTCATGTAGATATTTAAAGTCTATCATTAAGAAACAAAGAGATTAGTGCATTACAATGTGTAATAGCAGGCATGCTTTGAGCATAAAGCTCACCATCAGGATCAGGCATTTGCCTGATTCCATTAGGATCTATAGTCTTCTGTGTGTATGAATATGCACTGTACATTCTCATTTATATGGAAGATCACCTGTCTTTCTCTTCCTTAGGATTTCATGTCTTTATGTACATTCTTGCTATATTAAGAATCCCACAATAATGTTACCAATGAAATTGTCTATGAATAATACATTACTGCATCACATAAAATAGTCAATGATTTCTTGAGGGAAAATGAAAACTACTAGGTTCCTACTGGGTGTTCAGGCCAGGCAATACACTGCTTACTAATTTATTTTAATCTTTGTTAAATAAAATATTCAATCAATTAATCTCTAGTGTCATCCATCATACAGAACTGAGCAAAGGAGCACCTGGAATGTATCCATAGCCCACAACTCAGCTCTGCTGAGGGGATGCTCAGGACACTTTGGAATTCTGAGCTGGAAGGTAGGTATCACTGCTCACCTTTCAGCCTGATACTCATAAAACCTGAGCTTGATGAGCAGTGCAGAGTCTACAATAGTCACTGTTGTGCCCACAGTCAAAGAAAATAAGAGAACAGGCCCAGCCAGCCTGATCTTCACAGAGGGGTGCGTTCAAAGTGGGGTATGCCCAAGATGATTCTGAGCAAAGTGGTGGTAGCCAGCTCTGGATCTCACCCCAAGTTTTCCAGGGTTCTTCTTCTACCTCAGCCACTTGCTATGACACTGAACACTCGACTATTCAGATAACTTTCAGTTAGTCTGCTTATGCTCAAGCACCTAACACATCAGCCCTGTGCAAAACAGGAAAACCTCGCTGTCTAGTGAGTGCATCAAGCCAGACTGGCAAAGAGTGAAGTATATTTCCAAAATACAGTGCTGGTTTAAGCAATGATACTGCAAGGTGCAAGAATTGCGGAGAAGAAATCAACAAAATAAGTCTGGTTTGGAGGGTTTATTATCATTTTCAAAAATAAGTACATACCGGAAAGCTCAGTCCTGACCTGCTGATAGCACAACAATAGAGATATAAAATCCTCAATCTTTGACTGCTAGATATCAGAAAATATTGAGAATTTTCCACTTGGGAAACAAAATGCTACCAAACCAAATAATCCCAGCTTATGTCTCCAGGAAAAATTGACACACTGTTATAATACTCCAATGATTACCCGGCTGAAAACTGGCAAGATTTGTCTATACTCTTCACATGCTATTTTATTTGCTTACAAATCATCAGCTTATTTTGTTATAAAATATTAAATTTTAAGCAATGTTACCTTGTTTCTAACATATCCAGATGACACTTTTGCCTTATACCCTTCATCAACAGTAAAGATGGCTAGAGAGGGAAAACCTTCTGACAAGCAAAGTAAATTATGTGCTGATAAAAATCAGAGAGGAAAATTCAGGTTTCAATTTTTGCAGTTTTCTTCTTTCCCTGCTCTCTCCTTTTCATCATTACAAAAGTGGATTGAGATAAGAGATAAAAACTAGAAACAAGGCGCAAATCTCAGGGGGAAAAAAAACCCAAGACGTCTCATCTTGTGCTAAATGAAAATGTTTAATTTCTGCCTAATTCTAAACCAACAGTTTTCCATTCATTTAACCAAAGAAACAAGGAACAAAGTATAACAAAAACTGAAACTCTTGTTTTCATAGTTCTCATATTTTTTTTCTGCGACAGCTCCACCCACTTTTTAAGGAGATCATAGTAAGAGCTGCATTTACCTTTTTGTAACTGAATAAACCATTGCAGTGCACTCAGCTCCTTCAAATGCACCCTCATGTGAACCATCTACAAAATGTGCTTACAGAGGACCTAGAAATGAATGCTTGGTGCTGGTCCTGGAGTGACTCTCTCTGATTTCAGCACCACCCGCCCTCCACACACACAGGAATTGTGCAGGAGCGGGATCCACTTCAAAGTGGACTTTTAGAGAATGCAGTAACTCAAAGGCAGAGCTGGACTGCACAGACTAAGGCATTTATTGGCAAACTTTTATGAGAAAGAGGAGGGGATATAATTTGGTTAGTCAAACAGCAAAGGGTTGTCTCCTTAAGAGCAAAGGGGAAGCAGGAAGGGAAATATGCATCCAAAAGGGTAATATGCAGGCACCTGAGGTTTGGCAGAGTTAGGTTAATAGTTGAATTCAATCCTAAAGGTGTTTTCCAACCTAAATGACTCTATGACTTTGAAGATACAGGAAGTGCTTGCAAGTGTATTTTGCAGTAGTTCAAAACAAAACCCATACACCACACAAAACAAAGACAAAACCATTAAGTAGAAGAGAAAATTAATCCCTCAAATAATGAACTCTGAAGCCGCAGAGAGTTCAGCAGCACCGAGGTGATATACATATATACACGATTTCATGCATGAGGAATGATGATGATCTTGTTTAAAAAAATGCAAAAGACAACCTCTAAGTTAGCAACTTGCTAAGCACTGTCTGCCAGGGAAAATAACAGAAACCACTTCTAGCATTTTTTTTCTGCAGATAGACTCTGTGATTCAGGGGAGGAAGGGAAGATCAGCAACCAGAAAACCTTTCACACTCATCTGCTCTATTTCCATTTCACATTATTATTATTCCCTTTCTGTATTGTGGTGCACATGCAATCTCATTCCCTGGGAATATGAACCTTGCAGTCACTATTTCTTAAAAGACAAGTTTCTAAACAGTCCAATCTCACTGCCTTGCTTTAGGGATATAATCTCAGTTTCTCTGGGTATTGTCTATCTTCCCAAAAGCTCATCTGTACTTTTAAATCCCAACAGGTTTTGTTATGAAGTTGAAACTTTCTGCTTCCTGTGATAATCTCTTGACTCTCTGGACAACTGGCCACTGTGCAAGTCCAAACTCGGCTATCTCTAATACAGTAAGGACGACTTCCCATGGCTGGTGACTCTAATGTTGAAAAATAAATGTTGGTGGTTTGCTTCAGACGACTATCCACAAATCCCACAACTTCCCTCAGAAATTTGGTCCTTCCTGTGTAAACCTGGAGATTGGCATGGCTACTGATACAGCATGAGAACAGAAAAGTGTCTATAATCTGTCAGGGTCTTAAACCCTGATATCTAAATCAGAAGTTTTGAACTAAAGTTTAACAGCTGTAGCAGCTGGAATGAGCTCACTGTTTCACCCTTTCCTCCTCAGACAATTTTTCAGAACCCTGAGTAAAGAGACTCAGTTGTCCTACTCTGCAGGTGGGCAAACTGAAGTGAACTGAAGAGGATGTGCCTTGCCCCTGACCAATGGACAAATGAGGAGTTAAGCTGAGATCAGCACGGGGTGTCCTGGGCTCCAGCCTAGTCTACCCACCTCAGGCAGACTGCTCTAACACACCAGAGAAATGTAAAGGTGCA
Organism: Chloebia gouldiae; assembly: GCA_003676055.1. Taxonomy (NCBI): domain Eukaryota; kingdom Metazoa; phylum Chordata; class Aves; order Passeriformes; family Passeridae; genus Chloebia; species Chloebia gouldiae. The sequence continues at coordinate 4,306,059 of QUSF01000025.1, forward strand.
TTTAATCCAGTAAATCTTTCCAGGGTGGCACTGTGGAAGTGCACTGATGGGAGCCCATTGGACAGATGAGAGCTTCCTGAAGGAAGCTTTTTTTTTGTCTGATGCAGCTCCTCAGGAATACATATCCATGAGAAATTGATTTGAATGCTTTCCAAGGAAGTGTGACACTGCCTGGCTATACACATTTCAGCATGGCCCTTTTGCTGTCATCTTCTAAATCAATTTCTTTCACTTGGTGCCAATGCAGCATATTAGTTTTTAAGTTGCCTTCTCACTGAATAAGATATGGCAAACCTGTGAATTTTATTGGTTATAAGAAAGCTTTGAGAAGGAGAAGAGTAGAGAGAAATATCAAAGCTAGACTTCAGACCATATATTGCTTTTTCTATCAAAAGCAAAGGGGAAGAATTCATTCTTTATCCTGTAATGGGATTCATGACTCTTTCTTTAAGGCATTGATAATGTAATTCATTAATTTGGCATTGGTAGTCTTCACCATTTTCTTTGTATATATTTCATGAGTATGAGCCTGTCCACACTTGAAAAGGTGTCCTGCCTTAAATATGTCAGCAGAAGAGCAAACCTAAAGCGGCTGCATAGAATATGGGTGTTTTTTGAGGGAAAATTTCCTGGCATTAGCAGGTAAAGCTAGCCAGAAATCTGATAAGGTGAATTCAGAGATTTGGGGTAACTTATTAACTTCATTGCTTTCTTCTTATGAAACCTCAGTTTTCAAGGAAAAAAGACTACCCCAATAGTTTCTTTTCTAGCCTCTAAAGCACTAAGTTTGCATGGATTGTGTTACAGAAATTAAATTTTGAGACAGCAAGCAAACAGAAAATTATTAACTAATAGATCACATCTCAGAGCACTTTATGGAGAAGGCCAAAATCATTGCTTTCTTTTTGAACCACAGCCAGGTATAAAAGTCCAAGTACAGAAAAAAGAGTCACTTGCAGCAGTCTAACAGCTAAGGCAGACCACACATTTCAGTGCTGTGCCCACTGGCCTTAAGATACATTCTTTGGAGATATAAAATTGCTAACAGAATAAAAATTAGAAAGCATCAGACTTACACTTATCCTACAGGAAATGTTAAAATATTAACTGATAGAACACCTGAATGAAGTAGCTTATCACCATGAAGTCAAGTTGCTCTACAATGGTGAAGGATCATATCAGCCTATAAAATTGCCCTATAGAAAATATCATGTTCAAACTATGTGCCTCCAACCCTACAAGTTTAACTGATTATGATTCATAAAATGAAGTATCTAGGTTGGATTTTCAAAGGGTGGAAGACATTCAGGCACACATTTCCAATCAACTTTCATTGGGAAGAATTTGACCCAGTTCTGCTTTGATTCTGCTTTAAATAAAATCTGCACTTCACGTTTTGGGTGATTAGGCTTGACTCTTGATACAAACAGTCAGCCTTGATATCCTGAGCACAAATAACCCTAGAGACCTATAAATGTTATTTGATGAGAATTTTTCCATTTATGTGGCAAACAAGAACTTTAACACAGGCAGAAAAATGTTTCTCCCATATTGCCTTTACTGACCAGTGACTCATGGCTGATATTAACTACAGTGGATCATAATCTAAACTTTCATATTTTTAAATGCTTTGAATATGCACAATGGTTTGTAAATGCCAAAAAACATTGTCATGTTTTAACATTACTGAGCCCTATTCATGCACAACTGAATATTGATTTGGATATAATATTTTAGAACCTTGAAAACTATAATAATTTAGAATCAATCTATAATAATTTGGACACAAGAACACTGTACTGCAAGAAACAAAAGGGAGCAGCTAGACATCAGTTTTCACAATAACTTGCCTAATTTCTAGCTAATTTTAGCAGATTGCTTTACCTCTTACTTGTAAAACAATTGATGCCTGACAGATAAACAAAATGCTCTCTCACATAATTTTATTGAGAAAATGTACTGTAACAAATACACTGTAATATTTAATGGCAGGTATTCAAGACTTACCTTTATTTGCCAGGATTATCATCAACATATATCCAATATCAATACAGTGTTTCTAAGCACTGAAGTTTCTGTACAGTGTGCCTTAGACCTATTTGAGCTGTTCACAATGGATCAAATAAATGTTATAGGACATAAAACAGTCCCCAAAGCAAATAGTGTTTTGGGACAGGTAACTTCTTTATCATTCTTAAGTAACCTACATTCACTGCTGGGAAAGCATTGCCATCAGGTACCAGTTGTGGTGTTAACTGATGTGGATTTAACTTCTCCACTGTTTTTGCAAGTGCCTGTGCTACATTCCCTGCTGTTCTGCATTTTCCCCCACATTGCATCACCTGCTTGCTCACCTGTCACACACTGCTGGGCACCTAGACCAGGAAGAGGGGAATGCTTTTTCCCTGCCTGGCTCCAGCTGCTCTGTAACCCTTGCACCTGCCGGGGCTCCCTCAGAGGCTGCAGCACCCACAGAGTGTAGATGGCAACAGCACTGCCACCTCCCATCTCAGCACTGACAACAGCTTGAATCAGATCCATTAAGCACAACAGGGCTGCTCTGTGAACACCAATTAAAACACCTGCAGGATCTTTGTTTTTGTTTCCCTATGAGGTCTGCAGACTGAGGCAACTAGCAGCAGGTTTTAGCCACTCACGAAGCATCGGTGTAAAGCTCTTCTTCATAGTCTTCTAATCAGGACAAACTAAGCTACTCTGAATTGTATGTGTACTACTAATTCTGCAGAGACTGTACCAGACCATTAGCATTCACTTCCATCTTTATTAAGTTCACATTTTCTAAGTCTCCTTAAATATATATATTTTTTTCCCCTACCTGATTTAACTCACTTTTGAGCTGTACTGTGCAAGTAGCCCCAAAGCCTGCAGGTACTGGGGACATTTGGGTTTGCAATCAGTTCCATACTGTCTTTATCTGAACTACAGAAGGTATGAACATACCTAAAAGGGAAGAGAAACCAGCTCACAATTTTACATTACTGCAGTTTGTTCTGAGCTGCACGAGTGTCTGACCCATGTAGGTGTACCCTGGGGGAGGTTACTTGGCTAATGCTACTCGTATATGAGAAGGTTTCCTGTTCCTACAGACAGCTTCTGTCAAGGATTCTCCTTGCTGCAAAGATTCATAATTTAAACAGAGAAGGCTCTAAATAATTTCTGAAGGTGATGCTTATGAAGTCAAACCATTTTTCACGGCAGAGCCCCAAACAAATGATTATCCATCAATAAATCTATCATGCATGACATCCGTGCTCCCACGGGGTTGGCCCCACAGTAAACAAACAAAAGGCTCTTTTAATGATTCACCATTGCCTAAAGGGAAGGAGAAAAGAAAGCACCAATTTTTCTTGAAATGCAGGTTGACAGACCTACACTGATGAGACATTTACATCCAGAGGATATTTTCCTTATGCAGGGACACAGCTCGTGTTTCTAACATTCTCTTTCTATTGGCAAAAAGCAGGCAGCAGCCTAAATGAAAATCAAGTGCTCCAAAGTTGTGGAGCATAAATCACTGTTTGTCCTTAAGTTTAAAGCTAAAGAACAACAACATTCCTCAGTAATCTGTGACTCCTGATAATCTAAAACTGTAGAGAGTCATTAAAAAAGCCCAAAAGTGACAATTTTCCATGAAGGAGGTTTCAAAGAGGACTTGAAACTCATTCTCTCCCTTCTGTGGCCACTTACTAGCAGACAAAAGGATGCATAAATTGTTCCACAGCCAGTGCCAGAATCTGACAGAGAAGCCCAAAGTGGGTCCAAGTTCCTGTGCAGCTGAGTGACCTGAGCTGGAGCTCACATGCACTGCTGTCTTCCAGAAATGAGAATTCACCATAACAGCCTGGAAAGCACTTGGGGATTTGGAATTTGATGTTCCATTCTGTCATACCTCCTCTCCATCACTTGTACACCAGTGGTCATACCAGCATCCACGGGGACAGTGCAGCAGAGGACAGGCTCTGCAAAGCTCAACAGATGGTATTTCATGAACTTAGCCAGGCTTTATCATGTGGAATACACTCACAGCTAAACATACAGCTTTCAGAATATATTACAATTGAAAAAAAACCATACACATTACAGCTAAAACAAAACAAATAACAAAAAAAAATATCACCCATTTCAGTCTAACAGGCCCCATGGTGAAAAATGCTGAGCAGAAGTTGCACTGCTGAAGATAAATGAGCTAGATTACCTACAGAATACCTCATTCAGCTGAGCAAAGGGTGCTAAATGGTGCATGAATATGCATAAAGCCAAGTGACAGAAGTACATAGCCATTTCTGAAAAAGGAAAAAGTAATAGAATAATGTTATACCCTGGCTTTCCAACACAGCTCAAATTAAGGGTGGAATTTCAGTCTATCATTACTTCCATTATAATCTTTTATTCGTAAGGGTTAAGAACTCAGCTATTAAAATGCACTCCTGGATGAAATTTCACAGGTAGAGCATTCCAGCATGAAAAATCAGCATTATATATCAGGAAGAGAAATTGTTTGTAATTTTTACATAAGAGTTGAGCACAAAACAATTTTCAAACTTTTCCATTTCTTTCAATTAAAATGTCAGATGTCTGTGTTTGTAATAAAGCTCTTAATGAATAAGCTATCAGCATATAATGAAGTACACACCAGGGCAGACACTGCAATTATCACACATGTTAAAAATAGTCTTTCTCCTCTACTACACACATTTCTTAGTTCTTCCAAGTTTCAGGAGGCAAGATAGAAAAAAAAAAAACCAAAACCTAAAAACCTAAATCAAAGAAGATATAAAGATGTGTTCTCTGGCCTGCAGATGAAGATTGTGGCATCTGTTGTTTTTGCTCCTGACAGAATCCAGGCACTTGGGGAAGTCTGGAGACAGGATAAGTTGGAAGAGCTCTGCACCTAATCTATTTAAAGCCAGGTACCATCTCTTCTCTCTTACCTCAAGGATATTAATCCAGCTTCAGACTTCACATAGGTGTTCAAACCCTCTCACAACAACAGCTACTGCTGAACTTACAACAAACCCTCAGTCTGCACAGCACTGGCTGCTCATCAGAGCTGCAGGGAGGGTGCTGACACCTGCAGAGAAAGTGCCCACCATGTGGAAGTGACAAAGTATGGGGACTGCCTGGAAAGCTTGTTTTGAAATATTGGATCAGCTTTAAAAAATGATCCTTGATCATTTGACCTAGTACAATGTTAGTTTTTCAGTTAAACAGAGGGAAATATTATTAAAAACTTCTACTATATTTTAAGATTAAAAAATCTTTTGGTCTGCTTATACTGCTATATTCCAGACTATTCAAGTGAGAGCAATAAAGACAAATTTCATTTGAGCAGGATCTCTTTAATTAGTTTGCAATGAGATTTGCCCTGTTAGAGGTTTATAGCAAATTTTGTGGAAAATCTTCTATGCAATTCTATTTAGTCTTACTCCATCCCATACAAATACCCCATAAAATATTTTAAAAGCCTACCATTATAGGAATGTGCTGCTCAGTGAGACATAATACTGAGCTGGTAGTGCTTTCACTCTGGAGAAATGCTGCCCAAACCATCACCGTTCATAGTTTACAGAGGAAGGAAAAATCATGTCTCCATCAACAAGGTGCAATCTGTTAATTTAATGTGAGCTCATCCCATCTGACCAGACCTGCAGGCTGCAGGAGGTCCTGATGCTTAGCTTGCTTGCAGAATGTCTGAAGACCGCACTGGAAGCCCCTTGCAGGTGGGGGAAACAAAGGCAGGAGAGGTGAAATGGGATGTCAGAGGACCCCAGCTCGTTTTTGTGGTAGATTCTGGAACTTCAAGTCAAGCAGTATGATCAACAAGATGAGCTTTCTCTAATTAAAGGCTTCTGTGAGAATGGTAGGAACAGCAAAACACAGGCTGAGTTCTTAAATCCAAGGATGCTTTGCGTTATGGCTGTTGCTGTGGTTCCATGCTGGTTTAGCCTCCAGTCTAACAGTGAGTGGCGTGGGATCCATCATGTTTGTTTGTTGGAAGCTAAAACCATGTGGATGGTGAAGAACAGCAGAGACAGCAGCAGGAAAGAGAAGGCTAAGACATTCAAAAAATAAAGTATGTTGTAACATATGTGAAATCCAGGCCACTTACTTCAAAATATAAACTCATGTTTTAAAATCTCCCCAACAGACATTCTCTGCTTCTTGAAAAGCAAAGTGAATGTTAAGCCTCAGAGTGGTTACTTAGTTTTCTTGAAACCTTGCCTTAAACTAGAGTAGTAAGAACTGACAATTCATAATTCTTGAGCCTCTGTGTTATGCCAAACTCTGCTTTGTGTTCCCAGGCAGGACAGGCCCATTCTCCAGTGGAAAGAGCAGTTAAGCATCTGAGGACCTAGTTTGGCTCCACAGACATATGTTTGCTTCAAAGCAGAAATATTTATTTCTCAATTTTTATGGTATTTTGATATGATGTCTCTACCACTCAGGAGGAATTGGAAGTGACTGTATCTGGATATTACTTCCTAAAAATAAAGTCCTTTTTTTATGCATCCTGATACTCAGCACAGAGATAAGATGAGCCTTTTCCAAATACAGCACTGTAGGATAAGCTGCACCAGGAAACAGCACAGAAGAGTGCCTACATATCACAGCCTGGGGTACAGGAAAAGACAAATCCCAACAGGGGAAAAAAGAATAGGAAAGGTGATGTCAAAGGCTTCACAGAAGTGTTTTATTCTTCCTTACAATATGAGATAAGCAACTACTTGACACTTGAATACTGATGTCCATGAAAATAATAACTATATGTAGTATTTGATTTTCCAGCAGCCACCTGAAAATAAATGTGCATAAAATCAGGACACAACTGGAAATCTACTTCATTATGCCAAATTATAGCAGTAAATGGAAACAGAGATAAAATAATAAACCTCAATACATAAGGAAGCCCTGGAGAACACATGAATTTGTCACTGTAGAAACAGAAGGAAAGGAGGTAGGCTGAAAAAACTCGGAAAGAAGTGACTATCCAGGAAACATTCTACCTTCCTGACCCTAAATGTAGATCCTGAAAATGAATCCTGAAGGCTAGATATTGTCCATTCCCTTCTGGAGCATGAATTCATGTCAGTAATCAATTTGGAGAAATGAACATTTTAAATTTGTTCCAAGGTACAAAAAGTATTTAAGGCTATCAAAACTGATGTGAGATTTGAATCTGAAGTCCAGCAGAACTCCTCTCCTAAAGAGCATTAGGACTAGTCACACAGTAACATTTAAAAGACCCTGCTGATATTCCCTGCTCTGAGGAAATCAGCTCCAGTGCCACATAAAAAGTCTGCTGCACGTGTGCTGCAATCCTTATCACACAGGTGAGATTAATTTTTTCATCTTCTGAATATAACACAGTGGAGACCAAACAGATGGCACACTCAGTCGCTGTTAATAAATGTTATTAAAGAAGGTGGTTTGGCAGGAGCTACTTCCTTTAAAGGATAGCTGAAAAATATATCTATCTGCATTGCAATTTCTCAACAGTCATAAACCAAGCAAAAAGACATAACACAAGCAACCAGCCAGATTTAAAGGCCTCTATTTTAAAATGTTGTTGTTTTTTAACACTGCCATACTGTGAAGGTTGTCAAGGAGATAACAAAACCTCAAAAAGAAAAAATCTAATCCAAAAGGTAGCCGATTAAAGAAATATATTGTGGGTCACTTGAAGACTGGCAATGAATGGCTTTGACAGAAAAGATTCTGGAGAGAAGTCAAACTGTCTTATTTAAAGGCACAAGCACGTTGTAAATCACTTTCCTGAAAGTAGTGGCGAGTATTTGGCCTTAAGCCATTGCAGAAGAACTACATTACAGCTCTTGCAAAACACGCAAAATTCATTGCAGAGCTCCTAACTCTGAAACAAATAGTTTTTTTTTTTAAGCCACAGCTCCTTCAAAATTATCTTTTCTATTACTTTGGACTATCTTCAAAAGAATTTTAGACTTAAGCTTTTCATGCCCAAAATTTTGAGCAGAATCAAATGGAGTTTTCTGTCTCACCATAAATCTTCCTGAAGCACAGATTTCAAAGGAAAAATTCTGCAGCTTTATTACTAATCTGTCAGAACCACAGTGCCCAATACAAATGATCCTCCTTTTTAAAAGAACTGCAGTTTGTTCTCTTTCAAAGAAGAAAAATACTCCCTTTTATGAATCTGCTCTCCTTTGCTATTGTTAGTACTCTGCAAAATCATAACAGATACCAAGAATGTTTACACTTTCTTGCAAGTGACAATTTTTCAAAGTAGTGCTGAATATAACTCTATTTTTTTGAAAGACCTTCCTCCTCCTCCTTCCCTTTCTCCCTGTAAAAAATAAAAAAATCAATACTTAGGAAAATAACAGGACAAGGAGACTGTCAGACACTTAATGCCGTAACATAATCAGTGCATATAATGAAGAAACAGAATGATCTGGGAGAGCAAAGCTGAAGCAATTTTTTTCAAAATATGATACCTAAGAAAGTCAACCTTAGAAAAGTTTAGAAAGAGTTCTGTATTCAATTCTCTGGCATTTCTGGAAATCTAGGAGATTTCAGGATGACTTCAGAGCTCAGGATTTATGAATATTGAGGAAAATCACTTAGTTGCCTGGAAATTTACTTAATGACTGAAGTGTGGACACCCCTCCTGCAAGACTGATTCAGTGCTGGAAATGTGAATAACTCAAGAACCACTTTACCTGGAGTGCTTTAAAGAACCCCAGTATTTCCTAAGCACACCAAGTTAAGCTGTATGGACTGTAAACCAGCTTATTATCTCAATATATATATTATATAATTAACCAGTTGTTTATAAACATTGTCCTTTAAATGGGAACATCTATAAAATTTTAAAATTGCTATGTGAACCACAAAATCTAGAAGAAGCCTTGCAAGCACAAAGATTTTAGAACGTTGTCTGTAAGATGATGTGTGCTACTCTAGCACCAAGCACAGAGCTTTCCATAGCTCTCTCAGGCAGTCTATAAACACATAAAAAATGCAAAATGTAAGAAGAGGAAACATGACATGCAGGTATTTGTTTTATGGCTAGACAGCAGGAACTGAGCAGAGAGATGTGGTGGTCATGGTAAAGTGCTTCCAGTGCTTCTTTCTCAAGGCTCTAACCCCTCACAGTTGTGCTGCTGAACCAATTCTGTCTTGAAGCAAGGGCTGCAGTATTTTGGATACCTGACAGCTGAGTGCCATGTGACAGCAGGTGACAGATTTAGGAAGGTAACATAAGGAACTGGAGCTCCTGCCAAGTGGAATATTTGTTGCTTAAGCATTAACATGCACAGATGCAATTTTATTTCAGATCAGCACTGCAATTTTGCTTGTTTTTTTTTAAAGCCATTTAACAACTTAGCTGTTTACATGGCTGAAAAGAATTTCCCAAAATAATGCCAGAGAGTAAAATCAGCATGGAACATGTTAAGAAAGGCACAGGTCCAGAATTACCTATAAGCGATACAAAATTACTTCCTCAAGATTCTCTGCAAGATCATGTCAGAATGGGAGTTAAAACTGAGCTCCTGTGAGTGCCAGGTGGCTTCCTGTTCAGTGATCCCAGGAAAACAGGGGGGCTGCCCACTGTTGAAAACTCTGCTGCTACCTAAAGCAGGTCTTGGGCTCTAATTCATATCCATCCACATTGTTGGAATGATGCACTGGATTTGAAGTTCATTCATTGGCATTTGCTTCCTAAAGGATGCCTTCAGTGCAGGTGGAGACCCAGCTGGGCACTGGGATGTTTCAGGTGGGTGAAGGAGTAGCCTCAGTGACATCGAAGACACAATTCGATGTACTAAAGAGCAATGTTTGTAAATTTTTCTGCAATTGCATATGCTCTTTGACTTTCTAATGAATTGTTGGCAGAAAGCAGCTCTCATCTCTGTGCAAACTGACATCCAGGTATCTTTCTGTGCCATGGCCTTAGCCATATCATTTATCACATCACCAGAAGATGTACAGTAATAAAAAGAGCAGATGCCTTTGGACAGCTGCAACATCATTAATGGCATAAATTTCTTTTGTGTGATGCTCTTGCATATTGCTACTACCTCAGGTTAACAGAAAAAGAATCTAACACTCATACAGCTACAGCGTACTGATATATGGGAAGTTCTCTTTATTTTAGATAATTAAAATAATGTCTTTATGACTATTTGAAATCAGCAGAAAACCACTATTTGGGAAGGTCTTTTATCAAGTAATAGATGCAAACTTCCAGTTACTTGTAACATACCTATGCCCTGGTGATGTGGAGAGAGAATTTACGTGCCCACACTTCAAAATATAAATCAGGATTTCTGTATGTTTTGTTTAGATTCTCTAATGTGACTTTTTCACCTCATTTCTGCTCTGAGAAAGGTCAATGCCAGTCCCCAGCCCCTGGTGAAAACAGATGAGATTTGAACTACAGCCAAGGGCTAAGTACAGATATCCAGTTATTCTGCTCTTCCCGTAATGAGAGCTCCTTTTCCATGCAAATACCACAGGAATTCCTTGTTGCCTGATCAAAAAATGCAGCAAGAAGTGGGAGGCTGAGGTGCCCATGGCTTCTGAGACCTACTAGTGACCCAGAGCTTGAGAGCCTGCAACATGTGCAGAGACCAGAACAATTCCTAGACCCTATAAAGCACATACCTGCACTAGGGGATATTCAGGGCAGATGGATTGGGACACACAAGTGGTGGTGGTTATCTGCAGGAGCCTTCTCTCTAGGCATGGGATGAGACAAGTTGACAAGCATATTCATAGCTAAGTATTTGTAAGTTAAGAGCAGAGAGATTGTAAATGAGTGAGATACAGAGAAAACAACACCCTCTTTTTCCAGGGCTGCCCTGTTTCTTCCCTGCCTTGGAAAGAAGCAAGTCTAATCTGGAAACATTTTAAACTAGAAAAAGGTGTGGAGTAAAAGTTTGCATCAAAACACCACATCTAGACAAAGAACCTTAGCTCAAAAGCAGCTAGATAAGCTCTGTATCCAGGTTCACTCTCCTCCAAAAATCCAAAATTTGTATTTGACCTAAAGCAGAGGAACGTTCAGGACAGAAACTTGGCTTTAAATTCAAGAAACCATCTAGGAACTTGTTCCTTGTATTTTTGAAAATTGAGGAAAAGGTTTGATCTGGGTGGTAACAAAGCAATGCAATCCTCTTCCACTGTGCTCTTCTTCTCCATTTCATCTTTTGAACTTTATGTGCTAACTCTTGGATTGTACAACAGAGAAGAAAGGAATTCTCCTTCATGTTAACACCTAGTTAAACACTACTTATTGTAATTGCTTGGCAGTAGACCAAAGTATCTCCCTTAAAGTAATAATTTATGCTAATAACTGTTGCTATTCAATATCCAAACACCACTTCGGGTATGGGAGAGGGTAAAAGTAGCTTATCACAGCCTCAGCAGTGCTGCAGAGCCCCTCCAAAGCATTGCTTTCTCTACCCTGAACCCTCACCAGCTAAAAGGTAGGGTCCCCAAGATGAAGGGAACAGCCAGAGCATTACTCTCCCAGTGTAAGCACATGCACAGTAGTCCTAGGCTTGCCAGGACCACGTTGGCTGTACAGGCACTCTGTGTTCAGCCAACACAGGGTGAAGACCTGTGTGTGTCGAGGCTGACATCATCAGCATTCAAGAGGACCAACAGTCCAACTCTTTCACAAATCAAATCACCATGTAATGGTGGGATCCATGCAGGATACACCTAATTAGTGGTTTTGGGGCTTAATGGAGCTCAGGCTGGACCCACAACTTTTGTAAGATGTATGAGGTACATTCATGCTATTGACAGAGCTAGACTTTTGTGTCTCATCAGATGCTGCATCCAAAATGTTTTTAATCAGATAATTAATTAGTCTCTCAAAAACTTAAAACAGTAGCCACGTTTCAAAACTAATGTGCACATCTAGGAAGAAGAGGATTGACTTGCTCCTTAACTTTCCTGAAAATTATGTTCTTAAATACTCTGACTTCTTCTAAATATTTGTCCACTGGTATTCATGTTGCAGACATAGCCTAAAACCCCCACACATTATGAACATTATAACTGAGTGTAATGGAAATTTCTTTTTTCTACCTGCCACAGAATATTGATCCCAATTCATCAACAAGAGCCTAGACAGTGGAGAGCCAAAGAAACTGGACTGAAGTGCTTCTAACTCATTATTCTTGGACTATACTAAATTTGTTAATTAACCATAGCAGTTTTCTCATCCACTTTGAAGCAACTCCCTGTTCCTAGAATAAGATGCTCTTCAGTAATTCTAAGAGAAGTGAAGACTACTTCTTCCGAAGACTCTCAACGATTTAAGAAGCATTTCTGCTAAGATCTAAAAGACATGAATACAAGCTGCCTCAAATCCAAAGTGTATTCTCCCCAGACAGCTTGCAAAAATTTCCACTTTCCACTGTGTCATCAAGCAGTGATCCTATTTCTTGACTGGCAAAAGGTGGTTTTGCCTGTGCAGATATATATTTTTGTAGCTGAAATAAAAAAGCAAAAATAGTTCTTAAAAAATAGCTCTGTCAAAAACAGCTATGGGAGTGTTAATATATATGAGAAGAATACCAGAAATCGGAGCCAGACACATGCATCAAGGGAAAGCCTCACATTTTTTCACTGGCTGACTTTAGTGGGTTTTAGGGTTTCAGATTGGAACAATTTGCTTCTCCATCAGATAAAACGGAATCTCTCCAAGCAAAGGGCAAAAAGCTGCTTGTAGCTGCATTTCTTTCCAATGCTTATGAATGTCTCTCTTCACTAGCCACTGATTCTACAGGGTCATAATTTTAATAGAAACACATATTTACTCAACTATGGCCCTTGTGCTTTCATGTCTGAGCATATTTCCCTTTCCCCCTTCTAGTCAATATTTCTAAACTATGCTATTAACAAGAGCAGAAAATCAAGCAGGTACCAATTTTGTTTTCTTTAATAATAGATGATATCTATTTCAAAAAGATAAAGATATTTCTTTGCTCTGGGATGTGTTCTTTTCCTTCCAGATAAGCCACTATTTTGCACATTACATTTGCTGCCTTCCAGAAACAGCAGATAACACTGAACAGATTTAATTAATATGTACCACAGCATGACCTCAATGGATAGAACATCTACCCTAAAGGAGCAGAGCTGTAGGAGGTAATTAGAGCACACCATGACATTTATTACTAATGCTCTTCCATTGACATTTGCTGTTGACAGGCTGCATATAAAGTTTTCCTCTGTTTGCACTGCCTTACAAATGATATAAACCTCCCAACATATGTAAGTGGGAATGCTTTTGCTGTTTACAGTAAATTAAAGCATAAGAGAACAAAATCTTGGCCTTTTGAGAGCATTGAGCTAAACTCCCACCAACTTTCTGGACCCAAATTTCTTCTCCAAAGAGTGTATAATGTATAAGTGCTGTTGGTATGAAATAAATCTTTTCAGAAGGGGAGAAGTCCCCATGTTCCTGTCCTTAATCTCTTCTGCTCTGTAGATTTAAGAAAATGATAACTGTTGAATGCAAAATGGATAAACAGAGACATAAAGAACATGGATCATGAACCCACTTCTAATTCCTCTCCGGGCCTACAAAACCTCTCTGCTACTGAGTTGCATTATAGAGGGGATGTCTGAGTCTTTATTGGCATATGCATTTAGATAATGAAATGATCCTTTCAGGCTTTAAAACATGCCTCAAAAATTAGTAAAATTTGGCAAAAAGTAGAGAATAACTTGAAGGCAAACTCTACTGATATCAGTAGAAGTATCTAGAAACACTGTGAAAGTCCTGGTAAAAATTTGACAAAGGTTACAACATATGAAACATTCAGTGTAGTAGAATGAAACTGGAATAATTTATTTTTTAAAAAGTCATTTCATCTGGGATGAAACAGCCTGAATAACTCAGCTAATCTCATTCAGAAACATTCTTCTTCCCTGCCCTCTTGCAGCACTCTAAAGCTTAGAATAAAAAAAAAAAAATCTGTTTTGTTATAATGAACACACTCTGCTTTGGAGCAGTCTGTTCTCACCAGTAGACAATTTTACCTGTAGCTATTGGAAGACAGCTCTGTCACCCAAAGAAAGACTGAAAATTTGAATTTGTTATAGTGTTATGAGGAAAGAAAAGTAAGAAAAGTGGGTACTTGTAACACTGGAGGCAGCATAGGTCAGGTACATATTCCAAATATCTCAGAAACTACAGGAATTACTCACCACCATGAAAAATATCTCATGCATACAATACCACAGCCTGTTCTTGTGAAGTCTTGCACAGTTAGAAAGTGGTTTATGTTACTGACTAATGGGAATGTAATAAGAGTTGTTACATCCCCCTTAAATTATGTTCTGTCTCAGAATATAATCTATATGTGTTTCAAATTTAGTGGATAAAAAAGATTTAGTAACCTCATTCCCACATAATATTTTTGCCTTTGAGGACATCCTGGATGTTCTAGGCAAATTATTTCCAGGCATCCCAGTGATTTAAAAAATACACTAATAGAAAGCAGCAAGGGGAGTACACACAAGTACATTGTAATTAGAGATTATTGACTTAGAGTGAAGAAAAAACAAACACTTTCAGACAAAAATCAAAATAAAGCCATGTTTCTATTTAGACACTTGCTACAGTTTTTTTACATTAAAGGAAAAAAATGCATTAAACTTCTTGGCACAAGCACCTGCTATGATTTGGCCAGAATTTATTGTGCTAATTGCATTGATCTCATTAGCAGACTGTGCACTGCTTACTGCCTATCCTGTAGGAATATCCCACTCTATCACATTACAGTTACAGGGTTTGGGTCTTAGAAACTTTTTGCCTGGATTTCTTACACAAGACCTTTCTCCCACAGCAGAGAAATAACAAGAATAACCAACAATCAATTACAATTAACTGTACTTTTGGTTAAAGTGAGAGAAAATTAACTACTGTACCCATGGTGCTAATTTGAAAATGTTTCTGGGTTTGTTTTGGGTTTTTTTTTGGTTTTTTGTTTTGTTTCTGTTGTTTTTTTTTTTTTTCCAAAAATACAAATGATTCAAAAACCCTGGAATCTCAGAATGTCATTTCTAGGTACAGAAAAGAGTTGCCTACAACTTACTGTGCTCTTCCCTACTACCTGAAGTGACAAACTGCTATTTAAGATGTCCAGCAGGCAGAGGGTTTGTGAGAGCTGTGTGACCTGGGAAATTCAGATAACTGAATTAAAGAAGCTGAATGAGACTTGTTAGCTTGGGTACAGCCTTAGTCCAAAACTTGTTTATCTCCAGCCAGGTCGGAAAAAAGGCAGAGTGAGCTCAAGTGTGCCAGCACATCTCCCTGTCACTGTGTTTCCTCATTTGCCCATGACAAATGGCAGTACACAGAGTCACTCCTTTCCTGTAGTCAGGCATGGCCACAGGCTGCTAAACTGGTCCCTTAGCATGCAAAAACAGTACTCTGACATGATTCATCTTCTACATTTTTTTAATACCCATTTTCTCCACATGTCATTCCAGCATGGTGCATAAAATATGGAAAGCGTAATTCAAAATTGTGCAGCACCTCATGGTTAAAAGCTGCACAGTGGGTGGCTGTGCAGACATTCTCAACTGTAGAACATTAAAGCACTCATTGATGTCATAATCTGAAACCATCAAAAAGCCAAAAGCTGCATTCTGAGCATATTCATTTCTTATTCAGTGACATAGCTACAGGAGTCAAGACCCAGCAAAAATAGATATTTTCCTAGGTTTCTTAAAAAGGCATATGAGGAATAGGTTTATTACTCCCCTCCCCAACTAATAATATTTTTGAAGCATATTGCTTAAACTGTCTATATGTATATATAATCAGGACACATGATGTACTCTAACAACCTTAGGACCATGAATAATACTGTCTTGGAAGGTAGTAGGGTCTAACTATTATGGAAAAATTAGAATTGGATCCTGATACACATTCCCCTCACCACATTTGATCTGAAAAAATGAAAAAGTGGTCACACATGCACTTCCCAGGAGTTAAGCTCTGTAAGAGCTTGGCAATATATTGCAATAAGACTCTAAGAAAAGAGATATCTTATTAAGTAACACATTATAAGCCCTTGTAATAGGTCCTCGATGGACTATTTTGCAATTCCTTCACATACATATGTATATAGAGACCTTTCCTTCTCCAATTTTAGCTCTCTTATTTCAGATTATGAATGCATTTTGCAATTCATGTGTAAAACTACTACCAAAAATAAAGAATTTGTAGGCAGTGAGAAATCCTTTGAGTATTCTTAAGTTGGTTTCTGTTTATAGTCATGGCCTCCAATTCTGCCAGAAAGATCTGCAATGGTAAAAGACTTAAAAAAGGCACTGCTCCATGGCAATATTCAGTGAAGTCAGATCAGCTGAAACTCTATAGACAACACACATTACTTACAGCATGTTAAACCCAAGTGGTTAATATTCTGCTTTCAAAAAAGCTGTAACTCCATGAACATGACACTGTGCAATCATTTCTAAGGTAGCCCAGGTGGAAATGGGGATCAAATGCTGAGTACTTTAGAAAAATTTAAAGTCCAGTCCTACATCAGCTTCAGTGACAATATTTTGAAATTTCATCTCTATGATTTTTTACATTAGCCTTAAAAAACCAAAATAGATACATGCACACACCCCAAAATGTTGTTTTATACCTCTTACACAGGGGAAAAGAAGGTGGATTTCGCTTCTAAATTAAGCAAACAGTGTAGAAGCTGAGTGAAAAGTAAGCAAGCTATAATAACTTGTATTTTAAATGAGTATAAATGGCAAAAAATTTGCAGCCAAACCACAAAACAGACTCCATGTCTCCAGTGTTTCACTCTCTTTGCCAGCTTTCTCACTGAAGCTCTGTGGGACCCCCAATATGTTCCTCCTGGAAATATAAAGCTAATGCTTTTCTGAACATTCAGAATCAAGCTGATTATAGGTGGCTTGTCACAGTTTTTCTTCTTATAAGATTTCAACTAAATTCAATTACACAGTGTTCTCCTTGCTGCCATGAGATGAATGGCAGGACAAAGATGAATGAACAGAACTGCTGAAACTGATTGATCCTAACATGCAGGCAAGTTGATTAAAGTGTCCAGAAGTAAAATGAGGAATAGTATTCATCTGTAACTAGTGGTTGGGTCTTCAATTAAATGCTGTTTTCACCAAATGCCAAGAAACAGTGTTATTCTTGTTGATTTAGCAGGAGCATGAGTGCAGCACCCAAACTGAAGCTTGATGAACTGAAAGAAAACTTATTTTTACATCAGTCCATCTCTATAGATTTCTTTTCAATGGCTACTTAGCTGCCACAAACATATACTTGGAAAGATTAAACAACCAAAGAAGCATGTTAACATAAGGTAAAGCTGAATTAGAAACATACTGATAGACATGCAGCTCACAGGTGAACAGACAGGCGTTTGTTGACTGTTCCATGTTTGCACAACATTCCTCTCTCACCTACCATGATAAAATGGGGACATTTGAAAATACTCAGTCACACATTCCAGAGTGGTTAGCTGCCCCTGGAAATATTTCCTAGTCTGGAAATACTGTGTCTTGGCAGTATTGATGGAGGCATTGATTAATGAGGAAAAAAAGCAGACACCTTCTGCATGTCGTGGCAAGAGCCCCTATAATCACTCTGAGCCAAAGGTTGACAATTCAAATGCATCTTGATTCCCAGCTGGATTTGCTCAGACTCGGCAGAATGCAGAAAGTTGATGAAAGGTGTCTGTGCACATCTTCAGGGGAACAAATATGTAAATCTCTAGTCTACTACTGCAAAAGCAGAATTTCCATATGCAACCAAGGACTTGTTTTGTTTCTAACCCACTGGGTTATCCATTCTCAGATGCTTTTACAAACTGTATCTAATTCACATTTTTAGCTGCACATTTTGTTCAAGTATTTCTAAAGCAAAGGCCAGATCCAAGCTGTCATCATGGACATTTAACTATTTTCTCTCAACCATCTGTGGTTTCTTCTGCAATGCTAACATGGTTTCTGGCACCATGTTGCCTTCTGAACCTTTGTCCAACTTCAAACTTATAAGTGTCCCTTTACTTTCAGGCTGACAGGCCATTTGTCTTGTCCTGGAACCCCATTCTGTTTGCTGAGCAATATTTCAAACGTAGTGGTATCTTCTCCCTGGACCTATTCATTGCACTAATGTTTGCACAGAGCAGGGCCATCTGTGCAGGGCTTGAGCCGTCTCAGATTGTTCCAATACTAGATTTTGCTAGGTATTGTAAACTTGGCTTAAGTAATTTGCCAGAATCCATTTTATGCATTTCCCCTGCCTTATGAGATCCCTAAAGCCAGACTTAACTGCTCAGATCTATGTTGCACCTGCAGAGACAACCTCTGGCCAAACTAACTGAAATATTTTTCAAACCTTCAAATACTTCAGAGGCTGCCTTTCTCTTAACTTACATTTGCTCTCTGCAGTTAGGGAGTAAACTGTAGATGACATGCTCTCTTACAATTTGAATTTTCAAGGAATTTTAACAGTGGTAAGCACATTGTGTTTCCATGCATTCCTTCCACTGCCACTCTGATTTGCTGTACAGAAATCACTGAGAGTCAAAGTCCCAAAGAAAAGAATTTCTTCAGTGCGTGGCTCATTAATGCCTTGCTCTGCATCCCATAAATGCATTCCAAAGACAAAATGCAGCCCCAAAAGCTCCTGGGAAAGTTTATATTCAAAAGATACAAGTCATTTCAAGAAACCTTGTGACACAATATACCGACTAACTCTGCAAAACCACAGAAGTAGTCATATACCAGCTTCACCCAAAATCTTGATGCTTGATCCCCTCATCATCTCCCTGAGTTGCTCCCCACCAAATGGCCCCTGCAGCTCTTTGCTCATTTCATTAATGCCTCCCAGCTGCCTTATCCTCCCTAACTCTGCACAAGATTAGGTTCTCAGCAGGCTGAAAGTTTGACATGGCCAGAAGTTGTGATGGTCCTTGGAAAGCTGCTCTATGTGAAGCTCTGAGTCAGAAGAGGCTGATGACCCCAGCATGCAGTGTCCTCCACAACTTTCTAATGGGCCAGTGTCTTTCCACAACAGGATGGTGGGACTTCCAGGAAGCTGGTGTCATGGATATTCCACCCAGCAACTACATGTACAGCTCCCTTTTCCAACTCACACCAGAGATGAGCTGAATGAATCACAGGCACACAAAGATTTTGACACGTGCCTTAGGAGTTCTGGGAAGTTGGTGGCCCCCAGACTGTCTCAGCTGTGAATCAAACAACAGACTTTTGGCTTCATGTAGCAGAAACATTCCAGTCTTGATGAATTTCAGTGACCGAGGTCTGAAACAGAAAATATGTAGGTACAGCCCAATGTCCCACCTCATGCAGGGGCACCATCCTGTCCCTTCCATCTCCTGCACCTGTAAGACAGCATGGTGTCTGCTCATTGCCCAGACTACAATTCTGCCTCTGCAAATAAGGAAATCACTCACAAAAACGGCAAGTAAGAGCTTGTTCACATAGAACAAGTCTGCTGATTTCCCCACACACATTCATGTGCTCTGCCTGATGAAATGAAACACACCATTAACAAAAATGATGTTGAAGTCAAATCACATATTCTATTAAAAGCAACAATGGAGACATTTCACTCCTCTTAGGGACTCTCTCCTGTACATGGGTAGTGTCAAGAGGGTCTGGCCACAGGACTAAGAAGCTTTTGCAAGAAGCATGCCATTAAAACTCCAGGATCACTTCCTGTAACTAAGTGGCAGTACTGCCACCAGGATCAGAGTCAAGCTCATGAGCCACACATCTCAGTGAAGTACAAACTGTTTTCCATATCCACCATCTGAGGCCAGAAGCAAGAAGCAAACATCACTGACACAGATATGGCTACATATGGTGCTGAAGAAATAATTAGTGACTGTGCAGTGAACACCCACACAGCAGATGCAAGATGTTACTGGATACAGCAGGCATCAGCTAGGTGCAAATGATGACAGCTGGGGACTTTGTGCATGATGAGACAGCAGCACATGCAGATCTGGCCTCCTGGAGACCAAGGCAACAAGGCACATGCTGAGCACTTCCACTATTCACATGAGATGTAATCTCATGAGATGTGAGGGTGCCCCTTCTTTTGCAGCTGAAAGGATTGGCTTAATACCAACCAGGAGAATCAAATACATGAAAAAATGATGGTCAGCCTTCTGGGAAACTGGTAATGCGTGCCTGACCCTGCTCTTCTGGGATGAGGATTCCCCTCCCTCATTTCAATCAGTGAAGGCACTTGAGCCTTCAGGAGAAACTCCCTGAAAAAGCAGTTTGAGATGAGAGAAAAACTAAACTGGAGGAACATTAAATATGCAGGTGATATTTTGCTGATGCATTAAGATTGTTAAGTCTCAGTTCACTCCTTTATTGAATCTTACAGCACAGACTTACCAAATCTCTGGTTTTAAGATGAAGCAGAAGGAAAATAAGATTTAACTGTGTGAAGACACTTTTCAACAAGGACTGAACATCAACACATCATACACATTTTAGTATTCATAACAACTCTGGGTGAGACAAACTAATAAATGTATTAAAACAAGCAGGTTAATTTTTTAAAGGAGAAGTTGAGTCACCAAAACTTTTCATTGTGGAGTAGATAAAGCTTTGTAAATATAATTAGCTGGAGAAAAGAAATTATATTCTGTATTTGTTTGGAGGAAAAAAACCTGTATTTCTATATTTGTTTGCTCTGGAGATATCCAAAATATATCTTCCCAAGCATGACTCAGTTCGTGAAAATGATCTTTTGGGAAAAGAAGAAAATTGCAATATCCTCATATATCATGAATTATATGACTCTCTATTAAAAAAAAAGTGACTGGCATTGTTTCCAAATTTGTGACTGTATGCAAGAATGAACACAGTTTTGGAGCAAATATATTTGCACAGCCAGTTGTTAGAGTCTTATTTGGGCAGAGCTGGAATACAACCACCCTGTGTGCCCTGCAGCACAGCAGTAACTTGAAGGCAACAGCAGCTATGAAAGCTCTCACAAAACATGAATAAAAAAGACAAAATATGGACCTTCAGTTCAGATTAGTCTGGTCTCATTCAACACAGCCCCCAGTGAAAAACATGTCGAGGAAAGTTATAATATGGGGATCAATGAGATGAAAAGATGGCGTATGAGAGAGAATTTATATACTTGGAGTCCAAGGAATTGATCAGCTTTAAAGAGCTGGAAGAAGTCAGTTAATAAGTTTAACTTGGTGAACAAATATTTCCACAGAGGTAGATATAGAAGAAATATCTGTGGATTAGGCAGCCTGTCGTATCAATAGGTCAGATGCAGCTGAACGAACCAAAGAGATTTACCTGGTTGAGAGGCTGATTAGAGATTTCTGACACCTAGCGTATTAACAGAGAACATGGGGTTGATCTCTCTGAGTTTAGGACTAAAGTCTAGCCCAAGTCAAAAGTTTGTGGCTGTGTTTTAAAACAGAGCTATTCAATTTTCCCTTCAAAATGGCATTTTTTGTCCCCAGATCAGACAGTTACAATTTCATTCAAAATTAAAGAAATTATTTCTGACTTGCTGAGAAAGCAGAACATGGAATTTTAAGCTGGTGCTAATTATTTTTGAAATTTATATTGTTTTGCAAATATTCAATTCTCCCCCCGCAATATCAAGAAGAAAATCTCCCTCTCAGGATAATAATTGAATTTTTTTAACCAACGATGTCTGTTGAAAAAATGGAAACCCCAAGTCTTTATGAAAAATGAAGCCAAACAGATTTCATCCAGTGAAGACCTAGTTAAAAAGAGTAAAGATCTAATGGTTGGCAGTCCCACTGAATTATGAACCCTAACACTGAGTAACCAGCATGTATTATAAAGAACTTGCATACATTGCCACAGCAGTAATCCAAGCTAAGTACACCAGTAAATGCTGAATCTAATTAATTAAATTTAGCAAAATGTCAAAGGTCAACCACAAAATTTCCATATCCATTCAGTTTGACAAAGAGGTAATTAAATAATTTCCAGCGGTAACTTCACTGTCAGTGCAAGGTATAAGCCCAAGATAATTTTGACAGGTTTCTGGAAGTCACACCTATAGTGTATTCACCTTGGTCCTTGTGTAACAGTGGCATTTTCACACATTTAATTATTTATTTTTATTGTGAACAATGTGAAATTTGATTCACCATTCCTCAACCATTAGGAAAAATGAAAATATTATATACCAAATTATGCAAATTGACATTGCCGATCTTTTAAAATACTGTTGGAGGTTTTTGAGATATATTACCAGGATAACCTCTGTACATCAGAAAAACACCGCAATGCTGGCTATCTCATTTCCATTTTATAGCCTATGTTACAGACATAGGTACATTATATTTCAGAGATATATAGCAAGGAGGCTTATAATTTATCCTTATCTGTAGAATATGAAGTAGGGTTTTAGAAACTCCTGCTTAAGGCTATTCTGCAGTGCAACTTCGATAAAATTGACAACCTATCTTTTTAGTCAAAGATTTATAGGACACGACTGCTTCCGATTTGCTCTTCAACAAGAAAGAGCATTTCATGTAGAAGGCTCGCCCAGCAGACTTTGGGTGCAAGCATTACTGTTGAGAGGGAAGGGAAATGGCTTTTGCTGACATAAATTAATTTCTATTACCTAGGTGAACCTCTCAGTCCCTGGGGCTGGCCTCTGAAGGACCAGGGTGTCCAGGCCCCCAAATAAATTATGGGCAGGGAAGCTCAGGGGAAGGAATGTGCCTCTCACTATGAGCAAACGAGACCTGCAGGGGCATGAGCTGCATTAAATTTAGAATATTTGATGTCACAGCAAAGGGTACCACTACATTTTCCTAAACCTTAAGGGCTCTAAGACAGAGATCACTACCTCCATCCACTGTCCACAGTGACCCTGTTCTTCTGGGACACATCTCACTTAGGCTAGCTCAGCTCAGCAGCCAGAGCCTTTATATTCCTCCATGTAAATTACTGGAAATTGGAGAACTTAAATGACTGAAGTCCTCTGACATCTTCCTGATACAACACCCCATGTGGGACATAACTGGGCACTCAGGAGCAAGCACGGAGTCCTGCAACTTATGCCCACTACAACTGTACCTGCTCAACAAGGGGGCTATAATGATTAATTAATTCATCTTTGCAAAGCACTTTGAAAGATTAAAAGCGGCAATTAAAGTGGTTGGCTTGTACAAAGCTGAGACAACAAAATACTTTGGAAGAAAACAATAACTGATAACTTTGAATATTAGCGCTGCCACTTAGAAAGAATGCACAGGCAGTAGTAAATTAATGAACAGAGTTTTAATGAATAGTATCACCTGAAGGGATGGAAAAATTGCAAAGATGTGCTAAAATATTCTGAATCACTTAACAACCCTGGATAATATCCAGAGGCTATACCTAGATATAAACAAAGGATGAGGTAGTGGGTTTTGCTAACTTTGCTAACTAAGTCTAGCAAAGTTTCTGGTATCTTAACATGCAATGAAGTTAAATTGTAAAGCAGATACTATGCTCTTCATCATGAAAAAGCTGTAATACAGTAGAAAAATTTGCTCTGCCTAAGAATTGGTTAAAACAATTGATGTAACTTCTGCTTCATACTCTAAGCCCTGATCAGCATACAGCACAGAAAAAGCCATCTTTTCACCTGCCAACAGTAATGCAACTCCTGTTCTTTAATTTGTACTTGGAAAGAAAACAGATTTGTTCTCTTCAGGAAGAAAAATTCCCTACAGTGAAAAGGCCCTTGAGTAATTTGTTTTGCTAGCAAAACAGGTTGGTATTGTGAACCTTGAATTCCACAGTATCTTTAAAAGTAAAAAAAAAATGTGACTGTAAATATATGTGTAAATATACTCAGACAGTGTTTTACTTCTTTCCTTCCTGCAAAAGAATGCAGAAATTGTGTATCTTTAAGATTAATGGAAACTCAGCACTGAAATGAGCTCTACTGACTTGCATCTTTCATCTCTCAGGGTACCCAGTTTCAGCCAGACTTATATGTGGGTATGACTCAGCATTAGAATTTCAATTCAGTTCGATCTGAAATTCATCCAAGGTAACTCTGAAGAAACTTGTTATATCTCATAACACTATGGTGTTTCTTATCGTCCTGGGGTGACTTATATATTTTGGGTTGGACCCTTCCCTGTTGTCACAGCTACTCTGGTGCTATGAAAGCAAAAGAAAACTGTGCTGCTGCAGCACTGAGGGATCCAGAAACAGGTGAACAGCAGGAAATGGAATAACATGGGTGGCAGAAATAGCAGCATTCCTCTCTGAAATGCGCATACCACAGTAATGACACACCAATAGAAAAGCAGAGCCTGGACAGATGGGCAGTCACATCTCTACACACAGAAATGCACCTGAACCACAGGTAAATAGCACTGTCCAAAGTTAGAAACATTATCAAACTGTTACACATATATGCCATCATGTTAGGTGATATTTACAAAACGTTGTATGTGTGATTGTTAGTTATTTGTAAAGCACAAATCGCCTGTACTATGTGGGATCCAAGCGTTGCTCAACACCAGAACATTCACTGCCTGATTTTATAGCCCAAATTTATTTGGCAGCCAGATTTATATGGACATGCAGTCAACTACAATGCAGTCAACTACAATCATATATCAGCTAGAGATGAAGAATCATAGTTGCTTCTTGCTCTTAATTAATCATAGATTAAGACTGAATTTCTCCAAGGATAGCAGGAGCAGCTACCACAAACCTCATTGGTGTCTCCAAGGCTTTTTACAGCATGACCATTCCTGGCTACAGTACAAATGTAAAAGGGGTGCCAAAGGTAGCAAGTTCCAATTTGCTCAGGTGACTGCAGTATTGCCTGCTCTTACAAAGGAACTTGGGCATGATGCCTACCCCATTCATCCATCTCATCATCAGATTTTCATTTCAGGGAAACACTGAAACCAAACACCTCCATGGCCTTAATGTAAACAGTCTTCAGCAAACACTCTCCCAGGAGGTTTTCCATTGGCTTGCCTCTTACCTTCCCTGTCATCCACTTAGTTAAACCAGTCTCAGAGCCAGCATTTCCCCTTCTCTTCCAAAATAATGTGCACACTTTCACAGAAAACCAAAAAATCTTGACCCAGAGTTTCAACTTCCTGCTTATTTCCTCAAAGCCCTGGTGATTCTACAATGGGTGTTGTTATCCAGCAAAGATGGCAATATCTCCATTACCACACACAATTCAAAGCTTATTTCAGAACAGCTGCACACCCTTCACATTTTTATTGACATAGCTATCACAAGCTAATAAAGTTTCATCACCTGTACTTAGAGACATTATTATCATGTTGTGTGTTTATATAATACAGAAATAAATCTGAAAGTAATCCTGCATCATTTTCATCCATAA
The DNA here is from genome assembly GCA_003676055.1 of Chloebia gouldiae. Lineage (NCBI taxonomy): Eukaryota > Metazoa > Chordata > Aves > Passeriformes > Passeridae > Chloebia > Chloebia gouldiae. The sequence goes on from QUSF01000025.1 coordinate 4,331,503, forward strand.
ATGAGTAGCCATATAAGGCAAGTATGCCTTATATTGCACAAAATGCAAAATTCCCTATACTTTCCCCATTATAAGATATAAAGAGGGACCATTCCTACCTTAGGGATGAATTGCTTCTCCATTCTTAATCTCTCATTGGCTATATTTGAAAAGGCCAAGAAGTCATTGGTGATGATGACTTCTGATCTGCATCCCTGAATGCTTAGCAAAAGTCCTCAGATATGCAGGAATTCCCACCATTCACAAACTTAATTCAGCATCTGAATAAACTGCCAACTGTCAAAATACTCGTAATGCACATATTTGTGCAAATATTTCATTTAATAAATGAAAATGGAACATGTTTAAAAATATCATGTTCTAATTCCTCATCTAAATTTCAAAGTAAAAAATTCAAAAAGCTATCTTTTAATGAGGTAAAAGGCTACTTCACTTTGATTTCTTTTATAAATGGAGTTTTAGTGAAGTCAGTATGTTCCACAAAATGTTTTGATCTTGTTGAATAAGCAGTTTCTGTTGGAAAATTGTATTTTCATCATTTCTTGGAGAAATTGGTATTGCTGTATTAACTGCAGTGATTTACAGCAAGTGAGGACCTGGGTTGTAACAGCAGCAATCTTTGTCAGTATCTTGCAGGCGCTTTTAAACAGCAAAGGTATTGTACAAAGACAGAGCATGCATTTTGGAAAGATTGAGAATACTGGACGTGCAGTAAATTACTTCATATTAATAAGCTTAGTTTCAATGTGATTCTTGGCAAGCAGAGCAAAAGATGAGCAAAGAACTGTTTCAATATATGCCCACAAATGTCTGCTGTGCTATTCACTTTAAAAACCAGATTTCAAAATACTGCCTAAAGCCAGCCAGAGGGATCAAGCAAGACAAGACAAGACAAGCAAGCAAGACAAGCTGCAGCTGCTTGAGAGAAGAAGCTGTACTTCTGTAATGGAGGGCTGACAGTCTTATGAACCACTAGGCAGTGGCAACAGAAACCAAGGACTTCTGTTTATGACTATTTAGCATGCATATAAGCTTCAGCAAATATACATATATGTATATAAAATATGCCTGCACCAAAGCAATCCTTAATTAAAACAAACCTCCCACTAGGTTGCTGATGACCTCAGATGACTCATTCCACTGTGACAATATGGCAGAGGTTTATGAAATGATCCTGGAGACTCATTTCAGAGTGTCATATCTTTAAGGTACACTATGGTTCCTTTGTACTCACTTGCCCACCTTCATATTTCTTTCATCCTTTCCTTGGTCAAAAGGAATGTTCTAATTCTTTCTCTCTGTGCAGGTAAGTACACTAAAATTCTGTGCCATTGGTGTCATTAGGAATACCAAAAATTAATTGCTCTGTCAGTTCTATTTAAGACCTAAGAGCAAGTCTGAGATGCTTCAGTAGCATTTTTATTTTTCAGTTATTAAGAAGCATTTCTATGGAAGTATAAGAACTGGTAGACACAGGAAAAAGAGAGAAATAAATCAAATAATAAAAATTACCCCCCCCCCCAGCCCATTTGTACCTAAGTTGCACAATTTCAAACAGGTGTAACATTCACCTAGAGAGAAAAAGAAAGAGGTAACCCCATCCTTAAAGTCAGACGCTTTTGTGCTTATTCACCATAGGGTTTAATGAACTACCCGAATGATTCAGTAGAGACAAACACCACTGAAGAGCATATAGAACTAGCAGGGACATTATCCAAATTGTCCCTGCATTGAAGTCCAAAATAATCCTGGCAAATTGAACATACTAGGTGGGAAAAAACCCAAAGGTGCGGCTAGACAAAATCCAGACAGGAACACTATGAATAATTCAGGTCTAGAAAACAGCACCTATCAACAAGACATAATGAGTTCAGAGCATAACCTAAAAGGAAAGGTCTTGAGGGGAAGTATGATAGCTTTAAATGTAAAATGTCCACATGTAAAACATATCAAGGGCTATGTCTTCCATATCTTTAAAGATGCAGACAAGTAACAGCAGTAAGTAGTAAAACAGCTTCAAGATAAATGCAGGAAAGGATTTCTAAATTATTCTATGAAAAAGTTGACTGGAAAAGGCGAATAATCCTGACTGCTGAAGGCTGTGAACAGAAGGATAGAAAAATATCCTCTGTCACAAACAGCACATCCCAGATCTCTTCATTTGCAGATGATTTCTCTGTATAAAATTTTGCAGAGAATTCAGATTCAGAGAATCTGTGAATCATAGTTGATCACACTGACCTCACCACAAGCAGCTACCAAAACAAGGAAATCTCTCTGACAGCATGGAAAGATACAACACCAATATCCACAGTATTATGGGTCAACAAGTGTGAAGAGCATATTTGCTGTAAAGTATGGTGCAAGAAAGTGAATTCCTATGTGAAAGCAAATTATATAGCACCAGTTAATACACCTTTATTCCAACAGAGAGATTATTTTCTTTTAGAATGAAATGCAACACCACAGGGATCAAAATTGAAAATTATTTAGATGGGTTACAAAAGGCAAAATATCATCTTGTAGACCATCACAAATCCAAAGACTGCAATGACACAGAAATAACACAGTAATAACAAATTTGATTCAGACCAAATTACAGGCTTTTACAAGGACACGAGACATTGAAATACATCAGTGTTGTATTGCCATGGCAGATATTTGAGCAAAATGCCTAGATGATGACCAGTTTCACTCCTTTGAGACCATCATTCAGTAAGAAACTTATAAGGAAAACAAGCATGGTCTTCCTTGTGGGAAGAAAAGGATAGCAAATTTTTTTTCCCCCCAGTTACAACTTTTCTTAGGAACTCAAGTGGAAACTAAAGCTTTCAAATCTACTGTGCACCTAAAAGTAATTTTTCCTCTTTCTGAACTGGAAAGAAATCTGCTCACCAACTTACTAATGAGAAAGAACTCCTGACTCCTGCACTAGCATTATTTTCCATTTTGAACTCTGATTAAGGAAAAACCCAACCAAGCAACCACCAACCCACAACTACAGTTTTCTTGCTCTGGTTGTTTCAGTACCTGAGAAATTTAATGCTTGAGAAATAAATGATTTCTTTCAGTAGCTAGAAAAAAAAATCTTATCTTATTGCTATATAGAACTCAGTTTGAATTAACAAATTTACAGGTCACATTGGTAAGGTCAAATATGCACGAATCTGTGTACACTATTCCATTCCAGCTGTAACACAGAGCAAACCCCTTCCTTCCTCTCATTTTAATTCCTTACTCCCCAGCTCCTGCCAATGCTCGTGCCCTGGAAAACAGTCCACAAAAAAGAAGTCCAGGCCCTAATTTCTAAAACAGGAGCAATTTAAGGTAAATCAATGTGCCATTAACATTGATTAAATAATTGGCAGGGTGAAAAACTGTCAACCCTAGTGTAAAGTAGTCACTTCATATTGGCAGACACAGCGTGAGCAAGTCACTTCAGGAGTGCTAACAGTGTCTCTGTGCAATGTAAACCTCAGTGTGGGAGATGTGCCATGCACAGGTCCCTACCTTCGTAACAGTCTAACAGCAGTGAAAGCACACACAGAGGAAAACAAAACAAAAAAGTGAACAATATGTCTCTAACACGGTGATACTAATAGAGAGACAAATGTTGATAAAGATTACACCTTATGGTTCAACAAAAAACATATTCTCTGGATTATATTGTGGAGATTTATTGTAGATGGGTTACAGTGATTCATTTTGCTAAAGTAATTAAATTTCTGTTGACACAAAAATCTCATAACTCAAGAGGTTCAGCAATCCCTTGAGTTACTTTGGAGAGAAAATGAAATTAAGGTATGTTGGATATAGACAAAGTGAAGCGAGCAGGCTCATAAAAGTAAGCTAATCAAAACATTCTGTGCCATAGACAGTCCCACACTCAACTAGTTCTGTAGCCACTTGATTACTCTAATGTCCTTCCTTTTATAGCTCATACCAGCATTAATTTATGGTCCATTGCACCAAAATGTCAGCTGTATCCAATGTAAAATTTTATAGTGGAATAAGTACTCCACCACTCCAGGCTCAGATGGAGGTGTTACGTCATCTGCTCTCCAAGGTAAAGATCACAAACTGAGAATAAACAAGCACTTGAATTTTAAAACTACTTCTACTGTTTCAACACTCTTTTATCTATCATATATATTACAGCACACTCCTTCACAAAGCCCAGCCTGTTAAAGTGCAGCTGAGATTGTGGCTGTCTATCAGACTGTGTGTCTGGTACCCTCCAGGAAATCAAAGCACATCCTGAGGGTTAGCAACCAAGAGGTGCCTTGTTGTGCCCTCACTCACAGGAAGAGTAAGGAAGAACCTCACTCCACAAGTTTCTCAGCTTCCAATAATCAAAGGTAGGCACTGGTTGTAAGGGAAGGCAGAACAACAGCTGCACAACTCTCACAAGAACTTCCTCACCAAAGGGACACAGCTGTGGTAACTAACAAACCTGCCACCCCCAGCTGCCCCTCTTGCCAACCAATTGTGCAAAGAAAAATTTTTCTTTTTCAGCAAGCTGTCTGGATGATCCATGTTTCTCTCTGATGTTTGCCTTTGAAAATACACAGCACAAGGCACTAACTTAGAACTCACAAAGCTGCAGATCTGACCTAGGAAACTGTGTGTAACCCACTAATTTAACTGTGAATAGAGATAACATGGAGATCAATATGTCTGACATCCCTCCTCTTCAACTACTGATCAAAGCCCACTAACAATGGAAACTTTACTTTTAACTTCAGTGGATCTGTAACCACACTCAATTATGTTGGCTTAGCACATCAAACTAAAGTTTCTAGAGCTGGCTGGCTACAGAGGCATTTTTTTGGCTTAAACACTAAAATTTAATATAAATGTGGTTGTAAGATGATACCTCCTTTTTTATTTGTTTAATTTAAGTTTGCCTTTATATTAAAAGAAAAAAAAAAGAGAAATAAGATTTGAATTCTATGGATACACTGAAAAATAATTAAGGAAAATAATTAAAAATCACTTCCAAATATTTTGAATTCTGGTCATCACTTCATGGGCAGGCTCCTGTTTGGTATTAACCAGGATTAAAATCAGGTCAGGTCATCTCATTTACCCATGATGAAAATGATGAACCAAACTCTAGATTTAATAGGCACTACAAAACAACAAAACAAACAAACAAAAAAAACCCCAAAAACAAAACCAAAAAACGTATTATCAATACCAAAGACTAACTGCTAAAAATCATGCCACATTAAACTCAAGAAATTAGTTAATTCCTATCATTCCAGCCTCAGAATATATATTCAAAAAATGTGAAAATTCTCTTCCAAGCCATCTCATGTGCTTTATCTGCAATGGCAAAGCTACAAGTTGGACTTCCTCTAAAATATGCAAGATTTACAAAAAAAAGTCTCAAGCTAATCAGAAATAAATAATTTTGAATTGTACCACCCAGAAGTCAAAGTAAATCTACAGATAATATAAATCCATAGTAACAGGAATAAGTCTGATTTATCCCAGCTGACTAATAGTCTCATGTGTTTACTTTCCTTAAGAAAAAAAATGATGTGGCAATGCTGCATAACTAATATGATCTTCCAGCTTGATTTGTTTCCTAATTAGTTTTCAAAGTGACGTAGTTGCTAGTCTTCAATGTCATTATGTCTTCACTCTACATTCTTAAATTATATTTAAGATGAAGATGAGCTTTAATCCAAATCCACTTAAACACTCCAAGAAAAAAAAAAAGATTCAGATTTGACATTTTCAAAAAGCTCCCCCCCAATATTAAAAAGCCACAATCCTCAAAATAGTTTTAAAAAACAAGCTCCTTTTTGGAGCAGCTCCTCGTTGGTGACAGAATTTTAGTTCAGATCACTTTGAATGTTTATAGACTCTGCTTCATAAGAAGAGTTCCAAGGCCACTACCAAATTAAAATATGGGTCTTAAATCTACTGTTTGAAGTCTCTCCTTAAAATTATATGGGCTTGTGAGAAATATGAGTACCTAACAATGAGAAACCAGACAAAACCTGATACTAATCTGGGCAATTAAAGCTAACTTTAATCCCTATACAGCGTGCAGTGCTTTCTCAGTCCTGACTTCATGTTCTGGCATAGGCTGTCCCTCTTAAGATATTACTGTGGGTAACTACAGAGCAGGAAGCATCTCCCTGGCTATTCTCACAAAATGTGATGAGCCCATGAGATCTCAAGGTGTGAGAGAGAGAGAGTATCCATCAGCTAAGGTGGCCTCTGTCAGGCTTCTGAGACACGAACAGTTCCATCTGGGACATACTCAGGATGAGCCTTCTGGTACTTGGAATTTTGTTACTGTGCCCTGACAGTGTGTCAGGAATCCCACAGACTCCAGGAGGAACAGAAAGGAATGAGGAAAAGGAAAATTCATCCTACTCACAGTAGGAAGAGAACAAGGAGTAAAGACTATGTGCAACACAGCTGCAATGTCATCAGTGTTCATGTGCAATGAAAACCTAAACCAAAGGAGCTCATCCCATGGGAAATGCGTTTTGCCTGTGAGGCTCTGGTCTGTCCAATCCCTTGGTGAATTGAAGGGAGAAACTCAAACAAATATCATCTTTAATTAGGCAATTTAGATTCTTGATATAGAGCAATTTAGGGAAGGAAACAAGAACAACCCCAAATCCACCAGAACAAACAGCTTCAAACAAATGACTGCTGCACATGAATGGCTGCTTTCTTTTGCTTATGAAAAATATACACAATATCCAAATGAAATTTAAAGAAAACTAAGCAATATGCTTCTTTAAGCCTTCAAAAAATTAATACATTAAAACAAAACCCACAAAAAACCCCATAACAACCTGCACAAAAGATTTGATCATAGTCTTTCCTGGTGTCTGGCACAGCCCCAAAAGAAGCATTTTACCTAAGCAGCCAGAGGCTACAACTTTTCTGATGCTTGAACATCCCTTTGTTGGTAGAGACCTGAAAGCCCCACTTACTGACACGTCTGACAGAAGGCTGTTTGTTCCAAGTGTTTTCTGAATCATCCATTTTCAGAAGAGCCCGTGCCCCCTTTAAAATCCTTTTGCTGAAGTCTTTAAGAAGTGTTTGAGAGTTAGACATACCATCTTTTTTTCAGGGAGTAGTGCCAAGAGCTGTCTCAGCTAATGCATTACTAACTCTACATTGCTGCTATTGAGGGGAGAGCCTATTTCTCTCCCTGGGGCACTCCCCACATCCACCCCATATCTATTGAATATATACACAATCCCCTGAAGGTCCAAGTCCTGTTGCCTGCATCAAATTTGGGAATTTAGAAGTCCCCAAGCAGTATATTTGGGGCCTTTTTGTTCATCCAGCCCTGAGTTTCCTTGGCAAATCAAAGGTTTGTGTGCACAGCCTGCTGAATCAAAAAGCCAGCAATCCATATCATTCAATTTGCCACACTGGGTGGAAAAAACCTGAAAACTGGAAAACTTATTCTTGCAAGAAACAGCAATCAAAGAGTGAGAGAAAAACAAAGAAGCTCAGCTCAGTCTCAAAAGGCATTCAGTCTCAAACGGCACTCAATCCCAAGAAAAGGAGAAAAATAAAATGTCAGTGCTCAGTGTAGGGAAGTTTCCCTAAACATGCAGCTGGCTCCTTTTAACTCTCAGTGAGGTGTCCACAAATTCCTTCTCTAAGTACCAGCATCATTGCATGGAATCCATGGTAGAAACAGGTGAGTGCTGTTTTCTGAAAGTTATTGCACATTACCACAGCTGACTTCAACAATAACTTCTAAATGAAATGTAGATAAGCCCTCTTAATTCCAATTAGCCTTTATTTTAAAGCTTAATTACAGTAGTACAAGACTGTCATAGAATGATAATTACAATTTATTTAAACATCGATAAGTAAACATTAGGTTTTATTTTCCTACTGTGAAATGTATCTAACCTAATGGGCTGATAATTCCATTTAATTGTGTGCAAAGAAACTGGGTAATTTCTGTCAGGTATCATAAAATGGCAATGACTGCTTTATCACAAGATATTAACATTTTCCAAAAGCAACTGTACTTTTAATGAATCAGCAGTTCCATTCAGCTTTATTTAGTTCTCAATAAAAGGGCAAAGGAAAAAGTTGGAGACTTGTGCAGTCAGAGAACAAGGTCTACTTTGGGCCTTAAAAGTAAAATGTAAATGAAATTGTGGCAGAAGTAATCTTGCATCATTCAGGCTTCAGGAGACAGGAAGGGACTGCCACAAGGTTGTGAAAGCTCTGCCTATATGGCATTAATCAGCAAAGTGCTTTACATGAGATAAAATCTTCTGTGGCCTCGGCCCTGATCAGGCAGATACCAGTCACAGACACCCTGCTGGAATTCAGGAGTCAAGATTTACAAATGTTCCAAGGATGAGAGTTGTCCTAAGTGGGCCTTGTTTTCCAAACATCCTGAATGTATTCCAGCACTACTTTAGTGATTACTGAAATGAAATAAAAGAATCAGTGGCAGATTTGCCTGCTTAATACTTATAACCAGGTGCTGCAGACAGCATGAAGGGCTCAGATAAGACTTCAGGGCTTCATCAAAAGGTAACAGAACAGCTGGATCAAACCCTTGGGCACTTTTACTTCCACTCCAGAAAAATTAATAAGGGAGACTTTCTCTGAATCCCACTGACCAGATGGTGGTTCTCCTTTTGCAAGCACTCTTGGGTCTATTTCAGGATATGAAAGAACAACTTTTTAATAGGGAAGAGGTGGAAGGGTGGATGATACAACAGCACAGGTACTGGAACTATGGATTCAAATAAAGCATATTAAAACTTTCTCTATTCAAAACTTTCCCTGCAAAGCCCAGAAGAATTTTTATAGCTGCAAGTCCACACATCCACAGAGAGTCTCTCCATTTAAGGCAGCTGCATGTGGAGTCCCACACCACATAAAATCATCTTTCCCAGTCTTCCCAGAGCTGCACAGTGTAAACACTGACTTCTAGTGGGGATTGGCTTATTTTAACACCAAAGAATCCAATGTCTACCTGGACAAACAACTTCAGTGATTCAGTATAACACCTACTCTGCTCTTAACCACTCAGCTCAAATGGAACTCAGCTCAACTTCTTTTTCCCGTGTCAGGAGGGAAACAAAGCAAACCAGCAATTGTGAAAAGTCTGTTTCTTGAGAAGATGGGTTTTGCCTTCTGAGACCCCAAAATTGCTCATGCACCTTTCAAAATGAAGCATGAGCAGAATGACCCAATTCCATTCCTCAGGCCTTCCAAGAAGGAATGCAATTTTTGCAAAGGGAAAAATACAGCATCTGTGACAATTTCCTCTGTAATGGTGACTTGGCCACACTGATGTACAATGTCTAGCATTGGTCTGTAGCCAACCCAGACACCATCACCTCAGTTTTTGCTTTCCCATGGGACCTTCCTGCGATAGGAGTGTGTCCAGGATCCATCTATCAGAGGCCTGGGTTACACAACACTGAATCCATCAACCACTTGCTGCTCTTCAGGGCAGAGCATGATGCAGTTGGGAACCCTTTCCAAGTGTTCTGCTCAGATTTATTCAAGCAACTCATTGAGATGTTTGCAAGCAGCCCAGAACAGCATTTGAATGCTAACTAACATCAGTTCCTCTTCAAAAGCCCATATTCTTATGAGGAAGCTGAAACTTCTGAACATTTTACAGAAAGAAAAACCAATTTGTAATGCTCCCATTACAAGAGCCTTCATTTTTCAGGGACAGAATTTTCCATGTCTCTGGACTAAATGTTTATCAGTGATTCAAATATTGAATATTGTTTGACCTAGCATATAAATTAAAAAAAAGAAGGGAAAAGTTTGGAATAGGAGACTCCTGCCCTCAAAATGTGGTGTCATTTTTATTAATAAACACAAGTGTATGCAGTTTTTACATGAGGTCTAACTAAGCTGGCAACAGTGTAGCAACACAATTGTCACAGAACTGTGCTGGTAATTTTCAGATTTTTTTAGGAATAGTTATACTTCTGAAGAGGAGAAAACATGAGAAGGGGGAAAACATCAAACTGAAATAACTACATTTTTTATTATTGCTGCATCTAAAATCACTCCGTTTACAACACTACTGGGTGCAGAGGCCTCTGCATGCAAATTATCCTGCTATCTAGGTCACAAGATGCTTCAATGTGATTTCTAATTAACAAGCACAAATTACCATTCCAATCAAATCTTTCATAAAAATGCTGATAGTGAACTTAACTAACCTTTATCAATATGATAAGCAATTCCAGAGATAAAACCTGGATGTTTATGCTGTCTACAAACTGTGTTAGCAAGAAAAGTCATTCCTGATGCCTACCATGCTCACAGACTCCCTCAGTTGCAGCTCTTTGGCTCAATGAGGCTTTTAATTGTCATGCAGGAGGAGATCAGGTTGAAGTAAGCAGGCTATTTTTGATTAGATACATTTTTATAACTTTGCAGCAACTGCATGGAAAAAAAGATATTCTCACCAAGCAAGGGCTGACTCTTCCTAACATAGAAATATAAGGCAAGAACCACAAAAAGAAAATTATTGATGCAACAAGACACATCTTTGTGTGGCCTAAATTATGTCCAGCTTCACCAAAACAGTTTTAGATTGTTTTTTTTTTCCTATAAAATCAGATGGTTTATTTTACCCTGCTCTCTTTCAAGTCAATTTTTTATAGATTGTTTACCTGACTCAAATAGATTTTTTACTATGCCATGAATGTGAGCACCCTTCCTTTCCCCTTCTCTTTCATTTAATTTCCCCTTCTCTTTCATGACTTACTATGAGGCAGATTCCCTTCTCTTTGAGAGCCATGGAGTTTCCACCAATTACTCAATTCGCAATATTGCTGATGTTACATTATAATCTCCATAAATTAGAGATATTACAATCAAGTACAAAAGTGGCATGCATTATTTGGTGTGCGTGTGAAATTAGCATAAATGAATAATTTAATTTACTTAGCTCTACCATATCTCTGCAAATTAAAACAAGGCATCAGCTAGTCTTTTCATCCATATCTTGTTTATGAGCATTTCTCTGTGGCTTAGAGTCACTCACAGGCAATGGAATCATGTACCATGAACAGTGCCAGTTAAGCAAAATGCATCCCTTTCATTAAGATAAGTGATAACCCCAAAGTCAGGAAAAAACCGTCAGCATGGTCTAACTTGAGCCAGGTATAAATGTTGCCAAACAATGCTAAGAGCATCAAGATAATATTCTTCGATGCTAGAGTCAAGGGATTGCTGCCTTGACAGCAAAATTAGGGGAGAAGTTCTCTCCCTGTTGAAGACAACAGAATGTGTATTTAGACATTACTCAAAATACCAACTCAATATTGCAAAGCACAAGAAAAAGCAACAGCGAGGGCAAAGAAGTACCCAGAGAACAGCAAGATGAAGGCAGACACTGAATAACTGCACATTTTTAGCTTTTCCCTCACTCCAGGAAGCAGCTTGTCCCAGCACATCCCTCTCTACTTGCACACATGCATGATAAGGTCTCATTTTATGCAAGGATAAGGTGAGGTGGGCCCCCTGTGTCCTCTGTAATCACACTAAAATAAACAGCACAGGAAAATTGGACTCCTAGTTCTTTGAATGCAGATTCTGCACAACCATCAGATGCTTCAGAAAAAAAAATAAAAAAAAAATTGTGGTAAATCTAACCTTTTCCTCATTTTCTTTCCATACTTGAAAAGCCCTTGGTCTCAGATCATCCCCAAACCAATTAACTGGCATACCACAGTGAGAAATCTTCCTTCATTGCCAACACTTTGACATTTCCATCCCTGCTAGCAACAAATAACTAAGCTGTGAAACTTCTACAAAGAGAAATCACCCCAGAAACTTGGTAATTCACCCTGGGTTTCATGATACATCTGAAAAGATAGTGAAGCCTGAAAACTGAAAATAACACCCCAGTGATGACTGGGCTGTAAGGTCAACCTATAGACAACCCTGCAGCTCACTTAGTGGTCCCCTAGTGCCAAGATGTGCACATGCTCCAAACAAGTGCACTTTAAGCACAGTTCTGCATCCTCAGACATCACATACTTTCCAATGCTCTATAGGAAATGCTATTAAATACGGCATAGAAATATAACATACATACTATAGTTGGAGTTGTGGTGGACTTCAATAAACTTCTCCTCCCTGGAAAGCTGATGGAGCACCTCATTCTGGAGGCCATCTCTGTTCACATGGATGGCAAGAAGGTGATTAGGAGCAGCAAACAAGTTTATAAAAGGTAAATTATGCTTGAGGAACCTGGCTGCTTGCTATGACAAAACAACTGCCTGGGTGGACGAGGGAAGAGGGGTGGGTGTTGCCCAGCTCAATGCCAATAAGGTTGTTACACACACTGGCCCCTCAGGCTTTTCTCTGACATCCTCAGGGAAACTTGGAAAGCATGCAGTGGATAAGTGGTCAGTGAGGTGGACTGAGAACTGGCTGAACAGCAGATCCCAGAGGCTTGCAGTCAGTGGCACAGGAGGCCTGTCACTAGTGGTGTCCCCTGGGGGTGAATACTGGCCCCAATATTGTTCAAATTGCTCATCAAGGCCTTGGGTGAAGGGGCAGAAGTCTCCTCAGCAAATTCACTGATGACACAAATCTGGGAGGAGTGGCTGATACTCCGGGAGGGATGTGCAGCCCTTCTGAGGGACCGCCATTGGTTGGAGACGAACAGAGAAGACACATCTGAAATTCAACAAAGGCAAATGCAGGGTCCTGCACCTGGGGAAAGATCAACCCCGGGCACCAGCACAAGCTGGGTGCTGAGCTTTGGGAAAGCATCTCAGTATAGGAGGACCTGGAGATCTGGTGGACACCAATCCATCTGTGAGCCAGCTGTGCCCTGATGGCCAAGCAGGCCCATGGCATCCCGGGGTCCACTGAGAAAGGCATGGCCAGCAGGTCAAGGGAAGTGACTCTACCCCTCTACTCAGCCTTTGAGAGGCCTCACCTGGAACACTGTGTCCAGTTCTGGGCTCCTCAGGACTAGAGGTAAGGAGCTCCTGGAGCAAGTCCAGTGGAGCTGGTCCAGACAAAGATGATTAAGAAACTGAAACATCTCTTCTGAGAAAAGATTGAGAGAGTCAGGCCTGTTCAGCCTTGAGATGCCTGAGAGGGGACCTCATCAATATCTATCGTCAAGGGAGGGTGATTCTGTTCCCTGAGCCAATCCAGAAAGGGACTGCAAACCACAAAAGTGAGAATAAGGCAGAATTTCGAGGAGCAGTCTGAGAGCATCTACATGTTTGAGATCCCTGGATGTGGGAAGTGTTCTCCAGAGAGCAGTTTGCAGCACTCAAGGAAAGCTCCATGGTGCTCCACATTGCTCTCCTGACAATATGAGGTCATCTCTATCACAGAGCTCAGGCAGCTCTTCCTTCTGGCTCCCACATTTGATGGTGCAAATACAGTTTCCCCTTTCCACCCTTTGCAGAGGAAGGGCTATGCAATACTGAGCAGAGACAAACAAACCCTCCCTGCAAAGTTTCACACTTTAACTACCACTCCTTGAAACTTTCTCTGAAGACACTGCTTCTGGTATCACTCAGCAGCCCAAGCCAGATGCACTTTGAAGGGCTCCAGGATCCATCCATTCTATTCTTGCCTCCTAGGTGCACAACATGACCCAGGGTTTTTCTTGCCTAGCATGTAGAGCATCTTGGATCAGCAGGAGCCACTGTCTTTCTTCCTACACTGTATACTATCCCCCCATCACCCATCCAGTGCCATATTCAATTATTCATGAATGAAATAACAGTTTTCAGCATTAATAATTTACTGCTACACCAAGGGGATGTGTAAGGTAAAGTGTAACTGATATGGGACTCTGAGCTTTGGCAGCTTTTATAATACTCATTCATCTAGTATTTTCCATCATTAATCCTTGTGCTTTGCTGACTAGAACATTTGCTCAATGACAGGCCTATTTCCCCACTGACATGGATCTGGTACACAGGGTTCAGTACCTGCAAACAGGAAACATATTTTTATTTGTGGGACTTAATTTATTAAAGTGCTGACATCAGATTTTGCAAAGTCTTGCTCTCAGGAGAAGTCACATGGATCTAAGTAGGTCTACCTGCTTAAAAAAGACCAGCTGATATCAGTGCAAGGTAGGATGATCTCAGGTAAGTATGTAATAACAATGCAATTAATAATAATTAATAATTTATTATCCAGCCTCACACACAGTCCCACTGCCTTTCTTGTCCAAAAAATGAGAAAGCCTTTCCCTTTGGGGGGTCCTGAGCTAATTATATTTACTGAGAGCCTCATCAGAAAACTCTAATTCACTGCCTGGCAGCACATAGGTATTGAAGAAGTGCAGGTGTAGGGAATTCCCCTGGACAGGCACTAAGCACAGGGGTGTTCACTACACTCCTCATTAAAGTCATGGTACACTTGGCATTTCATTGATCTGAACTCTCTAGCCACCCACGAGATGAAAGGAACAAGATCCTTAGCAATGCACCTCTGAATATATCCCATAAAATCAGGAAACACAAGTGATCATTTCAAATTAAGCCAAAAATCCAGAGAATAAGGTTCCTTTCCTCGCTGTTTCTTCCTCACAACACAAAAAACTTGAATAAAAGCAACACTGATTAACTTAAGCTGCTGTGTTGTTGCTTAAGCACCAGTGCAAGACTTGATTTGCAGCTCAACAGAGACACAACAGTTCTGTAACTCAGAGCAAGCATCAGGTTTGAGCTGAGTGGCATGGCATGCTGTCCCACACCTTATCACTGTTAAACCTGATCTCCCCCTCTCCTGCTGCATCTAGTTTAAAACCCTATCAATAAACCCCACTACCCTTTGACAGAGGTGAAATCTGTCCTAATTTAGCAAGCCTGGTGTCATGTAGGCCATCCCTTTATCAAAGAAAACAAAAATTTTGGCATGGAGCCATGTATTAATATACTAACTGTCCAGGGATCTGAAACCTTCCGTTCCTCTCAATGTCACTACTTGCATCTGGAAAAATAGAGGAAAATATAATTATGCCCCTGAGTCCCTCACCAACTTCCCCAAGGCATTGAAGTCTCTTCAGGAAAAATAGTAATTCCAACTAAATTCAATGACATGTGACTTATTTATTTAATTTATCAAATGAAGGCCTGAATATCAGAATACATTTAAAAACCAGGTTCATACTTATTAGATCTCTACTTTAAGGTAGCAGCTGTATTATTTGAAAAATGTCAAGTAACAAATTGAACTCAGGTTTTTTTTTATTGAGAGCTGAGCAGAGTCCTAACAAGCTTTATTAACTTGGCATACTGAGTACTTTCACAGACTTACAACATGCCAGAAAACATGTCATGGTTTTCATTCATTCGCCTGCATTTGCAACGATTTGGCTGAGTTTTCCTGCAAAAACAGTTTTCAACCTCCAGCTTGCTCTGGACTCATTCCTGGGTGAAAACTCACAACTTTGCTCATTTCCCTATCTTGGTCCTGTTCATTTTACTGGGTCATCTGCAACAGACCACATTGTTGGAAAGCAGAAGACAGAATGAGAAGCCAGAAGCTCTTTGCTTTCCAAGACAGCTGTACACTGGTCCTGGCTTTGCCAGCTGCCTGTTGCATCGAGCTGGTCAAGTCGCTGCTCCAGCTCTGCAACCCTGTGAGGTCACTGGCTGAGGACCTGTCCCTTACCATGCATTGCACAACCAATGGCACAACAGGGCCTTGATATTGATTACAGCTGCCTGCTGCCACAATTAAGTACATCTTAACAGCAATAATCAAAGCAAATAAGAAATGCTACATGAGGTTTCCAGTGCAGGGAAGGCTTTGTGTACTGCACAGTGTGTCAGCAGCAGCAGTGCAGTAACCAACAGCACTTAGAGGCACAGAAGGAACACATTCATTAACCAGATCCCACTTGCTGCTGCTTTTTACTGTAATCACAATCCAATGATACTGAGGTTTTAAGAACAGGTTACTGGGAAGAACAAATAAACAAACAACACATAATGCAATGGTTCTGACTCTCAGTGGAAAACTGTTGCTGTTCCACAACAAAGCTGGACTAATAATGCACTTAGTTCAATTGCACATTCCTTGCTGCACTACTGCTGCAGAGTACTCCTCCTCTGGGAGGTGACTGGAGAGCTTCTTGCTGAACCTTATTTACAGCACCCTGCATATTTCCCACTGCTGCAGCCAGATAGATTTTGCAAAAGGGGAGCAAAAAGTATTCATTTACTTAAAGACATGTTAAAGGAACCAGACTTTCAGAGAGCTTGTGATGCATACAGCTTATCACTAAATAAAGCATTCTTTTCTGAAAACCATTTCCCAGGGAGGGAGAGCTGATGTTCCTATTGCTTAAGACATACAAGCAACAAACCAGTAACCCAGTAACCAGTAACATGGAGGGATGTGCACTTTGCTAACTGAGAACTAAATCATGAAACAGACACCTGGACCCCAATTCCATCAGACAGTTAAGCTTGACAGTATCAGCACTTATCACCCACAATTTCCTCTTTGACTGGCATGTTAAATCAAGCTGAAAATTGCTTCCTAAACACAACATGCTTAAATAATCAAAACAATCTCAACATTAGGGACAGACTATTTCCTTTTGTTTCTAGCTAAAATCTTCTCATTTTGCACAGTCAAGTTTTCTCAGAGCTTCTGATACAATCTTTTGGGCAGAAGGATGACTGAGGGAGTGAACACATATTTGCACTGAGCCCTCGATAAAAATTGTTAGCCATGGTCTGCTGTTCCTAGCATGTGTTAGCCACACTGCAGGCCCATGTGTCCTTAGGACCTGTGTCTCTGTCCTTAAATGGCTAATACAAGCACTTGGAGCATTATACCCATCTCAGAGCTCAGCACTGGACTGCTACCCAGGCATCAGAAATGAGTTTTTCAGAGCAGATTAAATCTCATCTTGGATAAAGAAGATCAGGGGAGTCTGTGAAGCCAAACAAGCTGTTGTACAGATGTAGGAACACACAAACATTGCCAACAGGGTCTCCATACAGATATCAGAGTCCCTTTATGCACAGGGTTCGTAAGGATTTTGTATCCACACTGGAAGCCAAGCAGAAATTTCCAAGATGAGATGCCATCTCTTCCCAAACAGTGGGTTCAAAGCAAATTTGGATGTGTCTATATGAGCTCAGAGAACCAGGCAGAACTGGCACACTGAAATGCCAAGGAACTTAGTGGGCCTATGGCAGATGCTCCAGAAAAAACACACCAAGTCCCTCAGAAAGAAACCACAAGTAGTTGTGGTGGTTCAGGGACAGTTTCTCACCATCACTCACACCAGGATTATGTGAGGCTGCAGTGCTGCTTATCAGCACAAACAACAGAGCACCCAAATGCTTTACAAAATGTTGCAAGCAGCTGACAAAGTAAGCAAAGTTTGCAAAGACTCACCTCAGCATTACAGTGACACATCCTTTTCTTTAATGTAGCCGTATTGTTAGGAATGCTGCCTTTATCCTGCTAAGTGCTCACTGCTTACAAACACCTACCTGGCAGCTACAACAGAGGCCAAGCCTTACTCAAATTTGTCCCTTTAAGCCTTGTTGAAGAGGAAATGCCTTCCTCAAGTTACTTGCTTGTGGCTTCTGCATTATCCAAGTGGATCCTTTGAGGCTGTGCAAAACCTCGCCTCAGAAAAGAGCCGACTTTTCTCAGAGGAGAGCCAGAGCTTTATTTAATCACATTTATCCTTCCTGCATCTTTGCACCTTGACAGCTTTAAGCCTTTCTTGACTTATTTCCTTTGGGAATTATTAATTCATTCACACTTTTGATCACCTTCTCCTGCCTGCCTCCCATCTCACCAGCCATGAAAGATGTTATACCTTCCAGCTGAGAGTCTGTACAACAAAGGTCTATCCAGACCTTCTATGTGATACAAGGAGTTTTTTGGGACCCAGATACCTTTAATAATACAGAAGAATATTCTCCTTCCAGTGGGAAGAAGGGAAAAAAAACCCCATCAAGATAAACAGTTTAAAACAAAATGCTATGATTTAATTTTCTCTGCTTAAAAGATTAATTTAAAAATGAGGTGATCTCCTAGAATTCAATCTCACAATCTAAAGCTCTGAGATGCTGCAGAGTGCAATATGCACCTACAAGATATTTGAAACATAACAAAATAAATTCTGCCATCAAGCAAATGTAGACAGACTCCAGGAACCATTACAAGTTTTGTCAATCTATTCTGCAAATAGATACTCTATATTGGCAGTTCTCTTCATCAAGCACATTTCAGGAATAATACACTGCTAAAATACCAGATAGTATGTAAAGTGAATTGATCATGATGTCTAAGTGCCAATATAGGAAGCAAATAACCTGATGTAGAAGAGTTTTTTAATCCCACAGTAAAGTCATAGCATCATCTGTATCTGGAACTGAAGTGAGAACAAAGTAAAATAAGTCAATTTTAGGTGCACAGATTTAGCAGATAGGACACTTAATTTTCAGAACCAGCATAGACAAACAATTTGGGTGGGGTTCGAGTTTTGCACAGTCCTAAGCACTGTTGCTCTGCAAGGTAGCAACTGGAAAAGCTTCCTACAGCTATGATAGGACAATGACAGGTGCTCCATGATGGATATTTGTGTGGGAGACCAAGTCTGTGATTGACCAGAACAGCCTCTGCATCTGTGAGACAATTTCGGCCGCAGTTTGTGATAACCAGTTAATGTGGGATTAAGGGCCTCACTAAGTCCTGTATCCCTCAAAAGTGTAGCTGACCTCATTCATGTGACAGATCATTCATCTTCTGCTCTTCCTAGTTATCCCTCCTTCAGCTTCATTCATCTCCCTGCAGAGACAACTCCAGTTCTAGAGTCATCATGATCAATCCCAGCCCGAGGACTGCTGGAGACTGGATAACTGCAGTGTGATGGAGCACCCTGGAAGATGCACCATAAACTCTGTCCAAAAGAGCTCTGCCTAGTTAGATGAGAGGATGGGGTGCTGGGAGGGAGAAATCTTGGGCAGAGAGAGGTTAAAGTAGCTTGCTGAGATTTATGCAACCGAGCAAAACAGGGTAGATTGTACCCAATTCACTATTAGCTTCACTTCTCATCCATAAGAGAAACATTTATTGACAAAAGATTCTTTTAACATTATTTTAGTAGTAAGTCTAAAATAGGGACAAGAGAAACAGCTGCAATTCTGACAGTATCTCATCTGAAAATCTGACCTGTTCATCTCCTGTAGCATGGATAATCAATTTTCCCCACATCAAAATGTGTTGGCAGTTAATAGCAGCAACTCCTTTTTTGTTAATTAAGAATGAAGTATACCACAGATCATAATTTTTTAAGTTATGTCAATGTTAATTCAGCATGTGAACAGACAAAACATTTTATCATTATTTTAAGAAAAAACACAGGTTGTGTTCTTGTAAAAAAGCTTTTTATTTTCTAAGATTTAAAAAGAAAAACTAGAGAAGATCAGATTCAACAACAGTATGGTATTTTAGGAGATGTGAGTTAAAGGACCATTTTTTAAATTCATTAAAATCTGCCCTGTGACCCAACCTCAGCACTCCAAGGCCTGAAGTGCAGAGGTAGTGTAGTAATCGGATGGAGTGTGCAGCATCTGCTTTTTAATGAATCCATAATGCATGTACTTCACTGCAGACAGAGCAGATTGTGCTACTTAACACATTTTGGGTTTTTAACATCTTCTAGATATTTACAAAAGTAAGTATATTTACACAACAAGGTATGTAAATACCTTGTTATAAAAAAAACATTTGTTATAAAAAAACATTTGCCAGAGGACAAATTAGGTGCAACCTCTCCTGAAATGAAAACTTCATATTTCTTGTTAAGAGTTTGATTTTTGAGGAAAACCAACAATTGCATGAAAAAAGCCTCATCCCTCTTAACCTGCCTCAGCAGAGAATCCATCCTGCTTGCTGCAGTGCTGAACTCCAGCTAGCTGAAATAAATACCTCTTTGTTCATCTGCTTAATCCCCAAGGGCAGCAATCAGGTAAAGATGGCTATTTTTTTTTCCTCGTGACCTTTAAAAGCAAACCAACTTGATATGGTTCCCATACAGAACAAGCTCTGAGAACATACACACAGAACCATAGCCTGTGCTCCCCAGTCCAAGCCCAAACATAAAATGCCCATATGTCCTCCTGGAGCTTTGCAGGCCATTGGAATAACAAGTCCCTCAGACTGCCAGGCAGATGTTCTTATCTGCTCTAACTCTCCCAGGAAATGACAACCATTAACATAAGCACCGGATGGCCAAAAAGCCAACCTGAGAAATGAAGGGAGGTTCTTCTCTGGAAAGTGCTCACACATCTAACACTGGTGACAGAACCTTCTGGATTTCTCCATTTAGTCTACACTACTAATGACTCCAGCAACACATTTATAGCATAATAACTTAGGCACCATCTTTCAACTCTGTGCATGAATCTATAGCTTAGTCAGTTCTAGATGTTTGTAATAGTAGATTACCTTTTTATTCCCCTTGCTCTAATTCTTGAGGTGAAAAGTTTTTACAAAAATCACTTGCTAACTAATTCAGGTTCATCAACAATTTGCATTTGCTAATGGTGTTTAACAGACCACAGTGATTGCTGTCCAGAATTCTTCTAAGAGGCAAAACAAACATCTAAATTATAACTTTCTAACATCTGCTTCCTCTAGGGGAGGATTTGTATGAGGTTTGACAGATGCAAGAGCTCTGAAGAATGGCTGTTACAAATGAGCCAGATAGCAGAGTCTTGGAAAAAGGAGCCAATCTCAGCTTATTGAAATGAGCTCCAACCCGAGGCAGAAATAACACACAGCTGTTCCTTCTGACTGCTGTTCAGGAGAGAGATGGTATCTTGTGATAGTATTAATAGATCTCATTTTCCAGGTGTTATGCAGTGTAAAAGAGAGCTCAACGTTTCATCTCATTTAATGTTTTTTATAGTGTATTAAACAACAAAACCCCAGCCCCCCGCAATCTACAAGCTAGCCAGTGTAGCAATGATAGTGCTGAGCAAAACAGTCAACAATTACCCAAGTCCATACATTAGCTTTTCACTCAAAACATGATTTTGTGCATGCCACAGTAGGAGCTTTTAGGGTCATACTGTCTTCAGAAAAGTGAAGGACAGTTCTGTGAATATAGCTCTTCAATTCAATGTAATTCTTATTAAAATTTAGCATGAATTTTATTTACTAAGCCCATCGTAAAGAACATTTTACATTAACATAGTAGCAACTCCTTTAATAATAATTTTAAATATGCCTCTACACCCTATTCCCAAGACACTCTTAAGAAATAGCTTCCTTCTAGAGAGACAGGAGGAATGAAGAATATCTATGTTTACAAGTCCTACAAAACAAAAAGTACCTTTCTAAAAAAATTGTTGATGTAGGAATATTGTGTTTTTCCCCCTTTTTATAAAAAAAGGAATTAGTTTGTACATCTTTTCAAACAAACACCATGACCTGAAACAACAGTGCCATAAAGCTTACAGCTGGGAAAGAAAGCAGGAAGAGCAGATACTTTATGGCCAAGGAAGTCCCATGAAACCCAGTAACAAACTGCCTGCTGCCATGGACTGGTGGCCTTAATTAACGCTGCACTGATCCCTCCTCAAACCTGTGCAGTTGCATTATGATTTTGGGCCATGGGAGGACAAACAGCTGGGACTTGGGTTGATCTCTGCAGGACTGCATCTCCAGGGCCAGCTGCTGACTCTTCCTGAAGAGGTGGGCAAGGGCTGGGCAGATTTGTTCTACCAGGGTCCTGTCAAAAGGTGAGTTAATGTTCTTGGGCAGCAGGAGTGAGTAACTTGCATAACTTGAGTGCATAACTTGCAGAATTTTATGGCTGTAAGTGGTGAATAACTTTAATCAGTACCCAATCTGATGCTTATCAGATGCCAAACAGAACAAAAGTTTGGTGGGCTCACAGCACCAGTGCAGCATGCTGGGTGACGCTGTTGTTCCCAATAGTAGGAAAAACATGTTACCCACAGGAATATATATGTATTGCCTACCACCTAGCCAGGAGAGAGAATATAATTTGCAGCTGCATAGAACACTACATTATCTGTTTTGAATTTCTTTTTTTTTACTCAGTTTCCCTTAAGAAACCTTCAACAAAGTGTCTCAAAATGAAGGTTAAATATTTAACCCCCTTGTTTCACAGATGTATTGTCATACAGGAACAAAATTTTAATGCAGATGAACTTACTATTTTGTAAAGTTAACAATGCTATATAAGAGGCACTGAACATACAATTTGTGTTCCAAGACTGAAGTATATTATTGCACATCCACAACATATTTCCAGTGGACAGATGGAATACATAAAATCTGAATGAGTAGCACACACATGACACAGCTGATGTGATACTTTGGGACATGAAGGTGAGTAGTCTAAGCACTTAAAGACTCTCTTTCTAGTCACGTTTTAAAACCTGGAGATGTTGAAGCAAAAAAAAAGCCAGCCCACTGTGAAAATCATGTGGAGCTCACACTACTTGTCCTTAGGATGAAGACCTTTGACTCAAAGGCTCTGTGCTAAAAGCTGAATAGAGTAGCTGATCCTTACTACTACTGAATAACACTCCCCAAATATGACCAGACTTGTCAAGTCATAAGTGCCATAAAGCCTTTCTAAATAAGCAGTCATAAGAGTGATAAGAAAAAAAAAGTACTTTCTCTTAGAGTATCTTATCCCTCACAAATTATCAAGCACTGCCTGAGAAAATAAAGGGCAGAACACATTATTATCTATGATGCTCACAGACAGCACATTGCAAGCAGGTGCAGACATTTTTATTTTTCAAAGTACTGTGAGAACTTCTCTAACTCTATACTATAGTAACCCTTCCCCAAAAGAAAGGACTTGTACACCTGTCACTGGAACTGAAATCACCAAGGCAGCAACTCAGAAGTGAAATCTCTGCTGCAAAATTGTACCACTTGCAAAACTCAGCATTTTATGGCTACTTTAAGGGGTAATGGACTTCCTAAACACAAAATTAAATTCCTAAATTTATTCTTGAGCTGTTTTCTAGAGGAATGAGTGTCGGCACATCCTTGGGGATGTAGAGTAGAGGCAACCCCTCCATTAGCTATGCTCTAGAAGAAAGGTATTGTCCCTTTATTGGGCCACCTAGAAATAGGCAGAGCCATGTGAAGCTGACTCTGAACTGGGAACACACAAGTGAGAAAGCTGGAAGGATCATATAAGTCTTGGAAAAATGCAGAATTCCATATGCAAGGACTGGAATTACAGATAGTTTTCTTGCACCATGAGCACTTAGGAAGGAGAGAGCCACTCTTCCTGCTCTTCCTTTAATCTAGTCCACCAAAAAGCAAAATTTTGCTTTTGGGAAGAAGAGTTTAATGTCTGAGCAGAAGATACAAGACCTCTCATTTGATTTTCTTTTTCCAGAGTACAGCAAAAATGAAGTGCCTCCTGCAGAGATACTAAAGGACCTGCATTCTACTGGTGGCTTTTTATTTTTCAGTGATTCTATAAATGAGAGGGAAACAAGAATTAAGATGAGAATTTTTTTTTTTTCCTAACCACAGTAATGTAATCTGTAGGATGGACAATTCTTGCTACCTGCATTTAAGATGAAGTATTTTGATAATAATTTGATAAGGAAGGAAACCTTTCTGTTTAATTTCCTGCCCCCCCCCCATTTGATATAAACAGTAACATCAAAGTCTGAACTAATGATGTTACCTAGAGACAATGAAGTACACTGAACAGAGAGCAACTACTGCATGATGAACTGAAGACAAGCACTTCAATGCAATAAAATCAGGAGAATTACTTCCAAAACAGCTGTAAAGGGATGGAAAAGAGAGGAGCTGCCAAGAGGGATTGATTAATATTAGCACCCTTAGTGCTGAGAACCCTTCAAAATATTCACTGAAGATGTAGAACTATAACACTTCTCAGGTCACGTAGAAAAATAAGTGAAACTACTAATTCAGAATATATTTGCTCCAGGATGGTGATGCTTTCAGTTCCATGGATACAAGTCTCAGGGGGATCTAAGTTTTTGTCTGTATTTCAAATCAATGGTTGGGAAATAGTGCTCAGATGTTCTGTGCTCAGGGATTAAAGGATTAACAGAGCAGGGCAGCAGCTTTCAACCTCTCAAAAGTTCTGAATTCATGTTTGTACATGCTGAGCTTTTAGGGTTGCCCAAGCAGGAGATCATTTGAATGGGATTTTCAAAGGCAGACAGAGCATACCTAGCCCCTTTCCATAATATAAAGTAAGTCAAAAGCACACATTTCCTGAAATTAAATCTTGATCCTCCAATAAACTCAAGGAGACAACATACCTCTTCACCAATGTAGGGTTCATGCAAGGGCCAGAGCTTATTGGGTAAAGGTTGGAGAACAGGGAGTTCTGTGAAAGATTTATCATCATCTGCAGGGCCTAGAGATGACAAATAGGAGTGCCAGGATTCTACCAGCAATCTCTGTCATGAAGATTTCCTGAATGCTCAGACGTGAAAATAGTCTTAAATTAACAATTGACTGGATTAGATACTGGATTATCAAGTATTTCCAACCCAGCTTTGAAAGAAAGATTTAATACTGTGTTTAAAATGCATCTTGAGTAAGCCATCTCTGTTTTGTTGAAACCATAATAAAAATGCTCATAATTACTTGACACAGCTTAATTTTCTATATGGTTCACATGCTTTTCAACAGAGGAACTGCTAGAATATTTTAAGCCTGTTCTACACACATCAAGTGTCCTGAATCTGGTCACAGCAGTGCATTTCTGCTAATAGGTAAAGCACAAACCCAACACGACTGACAACAAAGAATAAACCATTTATGGGGGATGCATCTCTGCAGTGCTTTCAGCCAGCCCCACTCCCAAAGCTTCTCAGTAAGGAACTGTCACATTATAGTAATTTCTCATTATCCATGAAGCTCCCTTGGCTTCATTGTAGTGTCTAGCATGCTTCTAGTCCCTCTGCTAAGGCACCATCCCCGTTTCCATCCCACCTGCCCAATTTTTGACCTGTTTTCTTCACAGAACTGGGATTTTTGCCTCACAGGCAGACTTGAAATTTTTTTTTTGTACTTTAAATATGAAGTTAATTGGGCAGTTACAGTTCAAACCAATCAACTGGCACCTCTTCAGCTAAGTACATTAACTATGAAGCTCTCCTCTTATTCTTAAGCTCTGTCAACTTTAGCCCATCTTAAGAACTTGACACTACCTGGACATCCTTATAAATGTATATTTTCATACTAAATTAAGGTAGAAGGTTTCTATCCACGCTCTTAAAGTGCTTTCATGCTAATTACTTTATATCAGTTCTTGTTTCTGTCATCATTTATTCAGCCATTCTCTAAAACAGTCCACTGAACCTCCTTAAGAAGCACGTTTCTGCTGAAAGCAAACACAAGTACCTGGCAGCAGTAAAACTTCTGCACTGCTGATGGTCTCCTTGCCAGTTTGGGGTGATGACAGATAGCAGATAAAGCAGTTGAGTTACAGGAGGAGAGGACAGACACAGCCACAGAGATGATGGGACCAGCAGGTACCACAGTCAGTGCCACCCTCCATCCCTGGATTATCAGTCCAGCTATCATGGCAATAAGGTTGAGCATAGAAGGTTCACAGGCTGGGGCACACACCACATCTGGTAGTGACTTCTGCCTTCAGAAGCAATAGGGAGACACCACATCACTGCACGGTGCAGAACAAGGTGTCTTCTCATCACTACAGAGAACAAAGGCAGTGGTGTGGAACACAGAGGAATAAAACCCTTTTCCCCTAGCCTGTAACTCTGTATGTGGCAGAGTATGAGATTGCAGGCATGAGTATGAGGTTGCAGGCATGCACACATCCCAGAAACAGGAAATAGATTGTTTAATCCTCCTTAAAAAAAACAGGCTGGGGACATGTTTCTGAAGAGATGAAAACCACAAGATATCACATGGATACTTCCAGCAGAAATGATTTAAATGCTCAGAGCTGTGGCTCCCATTCTTGCATGTTAAACAAATACATCTCTGAGCTTGTGTGCTGTTTGGTTAACACTGGATCCACAGCAGAGAAATTGAAATTATACTCATAGTTTGAGGAGAGAAGAAAAATACTAATTTTGCAAGCTAAAGCTATGCCAGCCATCCAAAGCTGTTAAGCACTGTGGATCTCTGAAGAAGTGTTTTTGGCACCAATGCAAATAAATGTAAACTGAGTAAAGACTATATGAAAACAGCATGATGAAATTTAAATGCTAGTAAATAGTGTTTTTGCTCAAGAGGAATTTAATTTAGAAGACATTATTTAAGTTACTAACTACCATATAATTTGCAACTAGACAAAGAAGAAAATCCATGGACATTTTTCTTCATGGACCAGGGTATGTTTGTATGTATAAATACTATTAATATTTTATTGCTACTGAGAATCTGCTATCACTATGTAATCATCAAAATAATACACAAAGGAGCATATAACAAGTGCATGATAGTGTGGAGTGTTATCTTCAGCAAGCTGAGAATGGGCCACAAAACCCAAAAAATACAGAAATTATCTACTCTCCCTAATGTACTGGAGAGTTGCTTATTCTTGACAAACCACACATTGTGGTTTTTTAAAGTTTTTTTTTTTTAAATCAGACTCAGAGATTTGGACCTTTCCACCCACAAAGCAGTACGCTCTCAGCCTTTGAGGATGGGCAAGCATTGGTTAAATTAAAGCAGTTCTTCTAAGAGAAAATGAGCACAAAATATTTCTATTCAAGCAATTCATAGTAGTGGCTTTAAAATACAAATTATGCTAGGAAATAACAAGGTGCTGCTTGATGCCATACTAACAAACAGGAAAGGACTTGTTGGAGAGGTGAAGGCTGGGGGCAGCCTTGGCTGCAGTGACTATGGGATTGTGGAGCTCAGTATCAAATCAGGAGGAAGCAGGACTGCAAGAAAGATTACAGCCATGGACTTCAGGAGAGCTAGCATTAGCTTCCTTGGGGATCTTCTTGGGAGAATCTTTCTGGACAACAAGCTCTCCATGGGCCAGCAGTGCCCTGGTGGCCAAGCAGGCCCATGGTATCCTGGGGTGCATTAGGAAGGCCATTGCCAAAACGTTGAGGGAGGTGATTCTGCCCCTCTACTCAACCTTGGTGAGCTCTCACCTGGAGCATTGTGTCCTGTTCTGGGCTCCTTAGGTCAGGAGAGACATGGAGCTCCTGGAGTGAGTCCAGTGGACAGTGACAAAGACAATTAAGGGACCTCTTACATTAATTAAGGGCATGTCTCTTATAAGAATGTGCTTAGAGAGCTGTGCCTGTTCAGCCTTGAGAAGAGATGACTGAGAAGGGATCTCATCAATGTCTATGAGTATCTGAAGGAAGGTGTCAAGGGGATGTTTCCAGGCTCTTCTTGGTGGTGCCAAGCAAAAGGACAAGAGGCAATGGGCAGAAACTGAAGCACAGGGAGTTGCACCTGCACATGAGTAAGACCATCTTTCTTTACTGTGCATATAATTGTGCACTGGATCAGGCTGCCAAGAGAGGTTAAGTCCCTTCCCACCTTACCCATTCTGTGATTATGTGAAATGTTGGGTCAACCCTCTCACAGTACTTTCTACCCTTCAGCTCAATTTGCCTTGACTTCAAACTAGACCTCCTTCTCTAGGGACTTTCCCTTTGCTACAGCAAGTCAATTTTCTATTTATTTTCACCTGCAGAATCTTCAGGCCTTGTGTGGCCAGCTTTTGTTTTGTAGCCTGCCCCACACAAGACCAGAACTAACATTGCTCTCTGCACTCCTAGAGGCAGGAATGGCTGCCTGGCTTAAGAGATTGTTGCAGCCTTTAAGAGTTTAATGTGTCTCAGCTTTCCTTCTCCATTGCATGAATAATGCTCTCATTGCCATTCTTTTTGTATTTTACCTGCATATGATAATTTCTTCAAGCTGAAAGTTCCCCCAATAATCACAATATTTCATCCATGCTCACCTGGTAAATGTCTCATTTGCACTAATCTAGAAATGTGGCAACACGTTGCCTAGTGACCAGGAGCATTCCCCTCTATCCTTTTCTCTCAGAAAGTGAAGTTTTTTCTATAGCAAATAAGTGAGTATTTTAATGTTATGGAATTAAGTTTCATTAGATGTCAGCTTCCTAATAACATTGGCAAGATCTATAAAATAGAACTCCACACATCTGCTTGCCAAATGACTTTTTAAGCCTCCTAATGTTTCCATTTATGCAATACAATCCCATTTTATATGTCATTTTACAGCTCTAGGAAAAACACTTTCCAGTCGAAACACATTCCAGTGCATACATTTGGCTTACAGGAATATGTACAGGAGATAGTCCCATGTCTATCCAAAGGATTTGCTCTCCAAACAGTCATGGTCTGTATTTCACCTCTGTCTTAACAGCCCTTCCATTACACAGGTAATACTAAGTGCAGGAACAACTGAGAGAAGTTCTTTCATTTGTGATCTGCAGGTGGTGATAATGGTCCCTTTGGCTTTAAACACCTGGGTGTCAGATTAACACAGAGAGAATGCAGGATGCACGGAGCAGGATGTCAGCTGCAGTGCTGCCAACATCCAGCTCAACAGATCTTGGGCCCAGTTCCAAGAATATACACAGCAGGCTTAAAAAGCAAGGATTTTAAATATAAAAATGCAATTGCTTGCTTGTTTTAGTTGCCTCCATGTTCTTTTCATGCTTCCCCCTTCACATGTGTCTTCCATCAGTAGATAGGAAGAGGGCAACAGTTAAAAACATGCCATGGTATATTTTCAAATAAAAGTTGCCAGTCTCACATAAAATTCCAGTTTCTGAAGTCTTTGAGAAAAATGAAGTACTGCAAAATTCAGTCAATTCACCTGTGGATGACTTGGAAGCAAATTCCTCTGCCATCCAGATAGAACTTTGCTGGGGCACCACATGATACTGCACCATCTTAAAGCTTCTCAGAAGGAGACATCATCCTTCAGATGACCCTCCACCCTGTTCCCCTTGAAACACTGCACTGACATCTCTGGAGAAACCAACCACCAGCATCTAAAAGTTTATCTGTTTCAGGGACCAAAAGGAGACATCAGAACTTCACCCTAGCAATAATAACTCAAGTTCATGAAGTAAATTCTGGCATTTTCTTGTGCTTTCTAGAGCAGATACAAATACTGACTTAAACACATCTGCAAGGGATATTCTCAGCCAAAATGAATAGAAGATTAAATGTGCAAAGGATGAAGCAAAAACTCTGTAAGACGACCCAAGAGAAATAATTGGTCCCATCACATACCATGTTGTCTAATGTTTAGATCATTAAAATCCTTGAACGCTGCCACAGACAAACACTCTCTCTTGTGGAAAAGAAATATTATCTCTCTTGTAAGGAAACAGGAGAACAGCCTTAAAAAATGGTGGAAAAAAATTCAACCTTTGGGTTTTGGTTATGGAATTATATATACTCCATCCTTTTCTGAACTGAGATTTAACATTTTAAAAGGCTCTAATTCCCAGTTTCATAAATGACTTATTTTTTAATATGACTGGCTTCTAATTCAGTTGAGCATATCTAAAACATACACAGTTAAGTAGAAACCATATAAATATTGTTCAGCTTCCAGGAATCCTCGTTGCAATTGGCAAGGGTAACAACCACAGTTCAGCTTCAGGACAGCCAAGAGGAAGGACAGAAGAGGCAAAAGTGAATTAAATGGGAAATTTCAGAAAGAGGGATGAAATAATGCTGGACATTATTAGTGTATGGGAAAAAAGAAAGGACTTGCAGACAGCCTGGAGGAATTCAGTTGTACATGGCCCAGGTACCTACGAAAATCCACTGTCTGAGGTGCCTTAGGCTGTGAGCAAGAAAGCTTTCCTACTATTACATTCCATTCTTCCTAAGGGAATTTGGAGTTTGTCCACACATGTGTAAATGAGCAAAATTCTTCCAGCTAGAGAGAGGATCATGGATGGAACCATAGAGCTGTATTTCTACCTGCTGAGTTGTGTGTAGCAGTGACAGCTGACAAAAAAATTGCTATGGGTTGCATGTTTATGGTCTCAGATTTTATTAAAAACTGGTGGAACATGTGCCTTATAAATCCTTTCTTGGGTGTTATTTACAAATACCAAAGGGCAAGATTTATAAAGTGAATTAGGGATTACTGTTCTTTTTGGCTGTAAGCAGCTCCTCATGTTATTGAGTATAGGGGAGAGAGGAGAAGGCAGGTATCTAATATGTACCATCAAGTTTTTGCTTCTTACTTGAAGCCTTCTTCCATCTTTCTCCCCATTTTGCCTCCTGTTTCATCTAGGATGGCTGTTTTGAGGAATTCAGCAGCCTTCTATAACATGAGACTGAAAACAGGTCCTTGAGCTCTTACACTGACCAAGGAACACAACTTCATTTCCTACCGGCATCTGAAATGTGGCTGGCTGGGTCAGAAAGTCAATGACTGCAGAGAACTTGGCAGACAATCCATGTATGGATACACAACAGAATAATTTTCCACCCTGCACCAGAGCTCCATGCATGCCAGGGTTCACACCTTTCTAATTCCAGGCCTGGAGACCACAGACCGAGAGTCATTTGGTGGGGAAACAGGAGTGGGTTATTGCTCTTGAGAATACAAGCAAGCCCCATTCCATCTGTGCTGCTGGCTCTACACCACACGCATTATCTGGCTAGGTACAGACTCCCACTTCACCTAAGGCAAACCAGCATTAGCTGCCTCATGTGAGTGCTGCTGTAAAAGCATCTGTAAAGTGCTCTGTGCCTGTAGAAAAACAGAACAGATACCCTGAGGATCCCTCTGGGTCTACAGCACTGCTGCTTATGGGGCAGGAATCTTTCCAGTCATTTCCTCCTCCTGAAGCATTTATAACAGAGTGAAGAAACAGAAATAAAGTACTGAGTTTCTGGCTTTAGAGTGGTGTGCATCCCTACTCCAAGTTTCCCTTCAATCCAGTTTCTCTTTCCATTTATACTCTGAACTGCTCAGTACTTAATGCTGCAGTTAAAGGAATCTCTACACCTCTTAACACAGTATGGACTGCCCCATATTGGTGCTTTGTCTAGATCCTTTATGCATTTTTAAAAACATCACCACATTTTCCCAGTTCAAAAGTCACATATCAATCTCAGAAAGATAGAAATTATTAAGAAATTACCTGAAAACAGCCACAAAGTGAAACTTCTGTTTCTGGTTGCCATCAATTTTTTTTTTAAACTAACATAATTTTTATTACTGACAATTAAGCTGTCATGAAGTTCTGGGATTTGGAAGTCAGTCCTTAAATAACAAGCATAAAACTCACAGGAGGGAAGGGGAAGCTGAACACTAAAGACCTATTAAAAAAACCAGAGCAGGCTACTGGGGAAACAGTGGAGACAGAAAAAAATTGAGAAAAAAAAAGCTCCTGAGGAAGTGGTGCCTTTGTTTTACTCCCCAGATACGTGGAGAACCTGCAGTGCTACTAGGTCAGTTTTCTTTGCCTCCTTTTTAAAAACAGTCCAGAAAGGTATGGAAAAGAAATACAATATTGTTCTTCAAAGCCCAAGGGCTACCACAGCAAATCAAATCTTTTTTAGTCAGCAGGACAGTATGTTTGATAAAATACTGCTCAACTGTCAAGTTTGAGCAGCATAACCTGGACCAGTATGATGGAAAAATATAGGCAAGAGTATGCCATGGGAGCCAAGCTGGGATGGAAGCAAGGGAACTAAAGTGTGAACTCTGTTTCAGAGCAAAGAAATTTTTAAGAAGCTTCCCAAAGGCAGAACTAGATACCCATGACACGCATTATTTAAACATGAAGGGGAGGAAAACATCAGTTTGCTATAACATAAGGGATATTTATACACTTGTAAATGGGGAAGTGCTCTGATTTACAAGGTAGAACAGCCAAAAGCCTTGCTTCATTACACCTGTGAGACCAAGAAGGGATGTCTCTTACCTACTTTGTATTTTAAAGGCAGAAACTATCCAAATATTTCAGATTAGTATAGAAGCATCTTTTTCAGACACTTAAGCAATATCTTCAGTTTTCCAAGATTTCACAGCAAAACAGTATTTCAATATATTTTCATGAATTCTTACTGGATTCTAACTGAATTCTTCACCAAACAATTTTGAAATTTTTAACTTATTTTAGCTTGGGGCAAATATTTTTTTCAATGTTTACTCAATGTCAACACCGTTACTGGGTCTCTTTGCACTGCCTATGTTCCTCATTTATGGTACTGATATGACTTTCCTTATCAATGTCTCCTCTCTTTCCCTCCTGTTCCCCCAGTCTTTGGACAACAGTCTGGTTTGCAATGGCAGATGGACACAGTAACTTTCTTAAAGAAACAACAACGTATTAAGATCAGATTTTGTATATTCTGTATATTTGAAGATTTTAAATACATGTCACAATATGGATGCTCATCTGTAAGACAAGAACAGCCAGCATGGTTTCTTTACATACAGGGGACAAACTCCATGAAGATCTTCATCATTAGATAACTATGCTAAAGGGCTCCTTATATATACACATATTTGCAAAATGCAACTAGCAGCAAACACCACTTTCTTCCTTATCTTCTACTCCTTCCCTCCTTTTTTATTCTATTTTCAGGGGCAGTCATTTAAACTCAGACAGCAAGGTCATCTGACTAATCAGATAAGAAAAAAACATAACAAAAGATGAGCAAACAATTTATTTTGATTTTCCTGGGAAACATAACTAAATTACCCTGAACACACCCCACACATACTTTGAGTAAACCATCAGTCATATTTTATTTTTATAATCTAGTGAAAAGAAATGAGATTAACCTATGGCTGTTGTGGCATGTCACGTTTAAATAATTTTTTAGTGCTAAATGCAAACAAAACACAAGATATCTCAGTATTAAAAATGAAATATTTAATGAAGAATAATTACAATGTATAGTTCTCAGATTTGCTTCTCTACTTCCTGCAACAGGCAATGCCAAAATGTGTCTTTGACAAAGGGACCTTTCACCCAGAATTTATACTTGGCTATAATAGTTAGAATGAATACACCAACTTATTCCAAAGCTAAAATAGCCTTATTGATGAACTCCAATATTATTATCTCAAAAAAAGAGTATCATCTTACAGCAGCATGTCTTCACTACCTGCACACACTCAAAGGAACATGACTGCTGGTCATGTAACCTCTTTTAAAATCATCGCATATTGAAAGAGGTGATTGAAAGAAAGCATGAGACATGCATGTTGGAGGAGTTATCTTGCAAAAAGGAAGCATGTCTACAAGCTCCACAAGGCAACCATATTACTGTTCCACCCCATTGCTTTCATCAGGGCCATTATATTACTGCATAATCCAGAGGAGCTGCTGAAAATGGAGCACACTGTGCTAAGGACCAAGCACTCTATGTAAGTACAGGCAACTAATAAGTCCCTGCAGTGCTATTAGCTAAGCCTGGAAAATGAAACAAGACCAAAAAGGGGTAGGCAATGCCTGGCTCTAAAAGCCAGTCAGTGGCAATTTAGGAGCAAAGCCCCAGACTCCTAATTCCCAACCTAAGATTTAATTAATGTCAACTACGAAATCTTTCAGATTGCTTTTACAATCTAACCAACAAGAATGAAGAACATAGGTTATATTTGCAGAAGTGACCTGAAGCCCCATTGTTTAGCATCCCAAATGCCCAAGAGTCAAACTGAAATCAAAGTCTCCAGGAACTATGATTACTTGAAGCAGGATATTGCTGGCCTTTGCTGCTAAATAGCAATTTTTTTTCTAGTATGAACTTCTCATTTAAGCATCTATTATGGGATTAAGGAATGCAAATAAAGAAAAATATCATCCCCAGTGAAACTTCAAGTCATTCATGATTAACCAGTGCATCATAACCCAAGAGTGGAATGACAGAAAATATTTTATATTTTAATGTGTACCTTGCTTCCTTGAAGACTGCCCAACTTCAGCTAAGTTTAACATAGATTTTTCTCTTTAGGAGAGGAACTTCACGCCTTTTAATTGCACTCCTTTCAAAATGCATTTGGGTGTTTTTTAAAGTTTCTGGAATTTTTAAATTATATGCTTTTTCTTTTTTGGTTTTTGTTTCCTGTAATATGATAGAAATCCTAATCAAGAAAACATTATAGCAGAGGAATAATTTCATACATCTGCTACTCTGCCAAACTCTCCCACACAGTTTTGATCCAAATACTGCTAATGAAATACTTCTGCACACCCTCACAGATTCAGTTTGGCTCACACCTTTAAGTGGAGACAAATATTGGTGGGAAGGTAGAAGAGAGAAACTGCTAAGATTCCATTTATCTTCCTAAACATGGCACTCAGATCTCCTAAATCATTGAGCTTCACAGGAAAGATAAGATTCCTGCTGCTAAGCAGCCCAAATATTTTCCCATCCTCTCTTGAAAATGGACAATTGAAGTGCTTACTATGAGACCCAAAAGTGAAGAAAGGATGTATTTGCAGTCATACACACCAACTCCTGAAGACAGAAGACAGCATGGCTGCACAGCTCAGGGTCTGCTATTTGCAGCACTCCTTGATGCTGAGAATATTTTCAATTAGAGAATTAGTAAAGATATGTATTAATATAAAAGTAATAAAATCTCAAATACTGAAAATATGCAGAACTGTTAAAGTGCCTGAGAGAAGGCCAGGATATAGAGAAGGAAAACTTGGCAGAAAGGAGCCTAAATTTTCATGTTCCCTACTGATTTAAGAAAAAAAAGGCCTTTAATTATTTAACAACAAGCATTTCCTTTGACAATAAAATCAGAGCCTGTAACCCTAAAGAAACAGGGCTCAGAAAGGATGAGGTCAATCTAATGGTTGTTTGGGTTTTTTTTAAACACAATACAACTGGATGCCCTGAAATCTATGCAGGAATTTGCAAGAAAAGAATGAGGTATTCTTAAATGAAAGTTCTATTATTCTAACAAATCCCATAAAATGTACCCTGAGGTCATTCTGTACTTTGAAATATAAGTTGATGGCTGGGATGTCACAGGTAAACAAATAAAAATGAAGAACTGCCCCAATGTCTACAACATAGAAAATTAGTCATTAAATTGCAATATTGTTTTAGACATGCACAGTGTAGAAAGAAAACTGCAGGGATCTTAACTGTGTCAATAATTACCCCAAAGGCCACTTATCAAGTTGCACTTGTTTTCAAGAAAGCAAACAGTGAACATTTGGAAACAGTATTGTCTTTTTTTCTTTTTTGCCCGTAGAAGAAGCATCTGGTCTTGGCAAAGAAGGATAACCACAGTGAGACACAGCCCTCTTGCACACACGTTAGGGAGCAGTGTGAGTTCAGCATGGAATGCTGACGCTTCACTCTCCCACCAAATAGAAAAATCCCATCAAAGCTTCTGTCAAATGGAGTTCTGGGGAACAGCACAGTGCTAAAACCATTCAGTTTTAACAAAACAATAGTTCTGGCTTCCATTTATGAGTACAAAAAAATGTTTAGAAATACTCTTTAAGGATTGAAGGAAAACAATTATAAAAGGGCTTGAGGGGGACTCAAAAAGTTCCTTTTGAAATGGCCAGGGGGAGCTTGGTGAACTTCACTAAACAGAACCTTCCCTAATTTTCTCCTAGAAAATACTTTGTGCAAACTGACATCCTCAAAATGTCTTTCATCTGATATTGCTGACTACGAAGACACTTTGCCTCACACCCTGAACTTAAACACTGTGGTTGGTAGGATGTTCACTGATGCAATTACTGTAAGGAAGTGCAGAAGGCATGACCAGCTTAAGAGGAGGCTGAAATCTTCCCCCTGTCAGTCCTGTATTGGAGGAGAGGAGGGGAAAGCAGGAGGAAAGAATAACCAATACCTGAGACTGTCGAGAAGGAGACAGGCAGAACTTTGCCTCTCTAATTTACCAAATGGCAAGGCTTTAACTACCTTTCTTCTCAGGGTCTGCATGTTTCTCACTCTTCTCCCATAAGTACAAATGGGTAACATTTTCTTACTATAAAGGAAGGTATTGCCCTGCGTATACAAGACTGCAAATGGAGAGGACAGTTCGCCAAGAAAAGATGAATTACATGCTCTCCATTCAGAAAAAAGATGTGAAATTCAGCTTTACAGTTCATCCTCTCCTTACTAAAGGTAAAACCCCTGGAAATCCAGTCCCAAGAGCACAGGCTGTCTCCCGCCAGCACTTCCCAGTGTGTCAGACTGCACCATTCAGACTGCCACAGTTGGCTGCTGCACGCCCTAAGCACACGCACCTGTTCTCCCCTCACCAGCAGAAACCAACATCTTCTACAGGTAAAAACCATGTGGGAAAGACATCCCTTCTCAGATGGTAAGAATCTGATTTGTGAGCAGCTACCACAACAAAAACAGCCTCAAAGAGATGTAAAACCACACCAGATCTAATTTTTTTCAAAAGAATTATTTTACTCTAAGCTGCATTCCACTCTCTAAAGACTTGGCAATACACTGAGAAACAACCCAAAGCCAGAGTGGTTCTTCCTTACCAGTCTCCCAAAAGTTGGCTGTCACTTCCAGGATCGAGAGAAAGAGGACAAAAATATCTTTATTACTGGATGTTTCATGTTTTAACTGTTTTGATATGGAAGGTGCAGCTGAAAATAGGGCAGGGTCACCACTAGACAAGAATCTTCACATACAGGACGCTCCTAATTGCAGAGCTTTCTCACTCTTTCCCTGCTGCCCATCCCCACAAGCCATTACAAGTCCCACCAAGTCAGTGTTGCTAAACTTGTGTAATAACTCACCATCACCTCTTTTCCAAGCCAGAAAACAGAAAAGTCTCTCCCAAGTAAAAATGGATCTAAAGCATTTGCTAGGCTATGACATTCTTAAATCCTGCTGTTCCATCTGCCTCTCAAGCCAAGCCCACAGAGCTCTGAAGTCCTTTGTGCTTTCATCATTACACAGATCCACTCATTCCCTTTACCTCATTTTTTAAAATACATTTTTATTTCTTTTCATCTTTACCTTATATCTTCTCTTTTCATTTTAGAAATGCTCTGTTGTCCAGGCTACTCCATTGTGGATTCTGACTCAAATGAAATATTTAGGGCTCTAAATATTCTCTAACATCCAGCACCACAGGCCATATCCATGGCTGTAGACTTTCCTCTAGGTTTGTTACATTAAGGCAGTGTAAACCTCAGATCACAGATTCCCAGTCTCTTTGTAGTCAGAGCTTGGTTGACATGACTGGAAATTATGTCTACCACTGGGGTAAGCTCTTCCTCCTCTGCTCAGGTAGTGTAGGGCTGCAAACAGCTCCTAACTTCCCACTCCCTCCAGAGTGGCTTCTCCTCTCTTACTCTTTCCAGCACTGAGGCTGCTTTAAGATATCCAGCGGGTGTCCAGAGCTAGGCACAGGTTCTGCTCTGTACTCCTTCACCCAAAGGGATGACATCCTCTTAGGAGACAGATTTTTACATAGTTGTGATGCAAACAGCAAACTTTCTTCCAGACCTATAATCCTACCTCAAAATTAATATTTTCTATTATGCATCACAGAAACCTGACACCTGGTAAGTCATTCTGAACAGGACTGGCCCCCCCAAAAGGGTGGGCAGCACCTCATGGATATGTCACAGAACATTACAACAGTGGTCTTAAGAATTTTAAAGCAAATGTTAAAAAGCTTAAACTGTTCTTGAATATAAAAACACATCTCTCCTGATAACAGAACTGTTTTTAATGGTTTAACTAGTGTCAGAACCAGTGATTTCATTCATGGGTGCAAACCACTGATGCACACACCATGTAAATACTTTTTGAAGGAATTTTGGCAGGTATTTTCAAAGAACCTGCAGGACTTTTGATGCAATAGACCAGCTCCCTCAAAGAGCAGCAGTAACTTTCAACTTTGTCACATCCAGGATCAGTAGAAAACTAGGCATTGTTCCTACAATCAGTGTTTCAGCAGTGTCACAGTTTGATCACAGCCAACAACTAAATACCACACATCCACTTGCATGCCTTCCTCCACTCTGGTGGAGGTAAAAAAAAAAAGGGTAAAACAAGTGGGTTGAGACAAGAATTGTTTGGTAATTGAAATGAAGATATAATAATAATAATGAGGGAGACAGCTAAAAGAGAGAGACGTAAAGCTCAAGAAAAATAGGTGATGCACAACACAGATGCTCACCACCTGCTGACCAGTCCAGGACATCTAGGACAGCTTGACCCTAACAGTGAGGTAGAAACTGCTGGCCAACTGCTCCTAGTTAATACACTGAGAATGGTGTATAACAGTGTGGAATATCCCTATGGACAGTTTAGGTCTGTCCTGGATGTGTTCCCTCCCAACTTTTTGTACACCTGCTCACTGGCAGAGCGTAGGAAACTGCAAAGCCCTTGGCTTGGGGTAAGCACTGCTGAGCAACAACCAAAACATCAGTGTGTCATAAATGTTATTCTCATACTAAATCCCAAACACAGCACTGTACCAGCTACCAGGGAGAAAATTAACTCTGTCCCAGCAGAATCCAGGACAAACAGGAAAAACACCCTTTTGACTTTATCTTATAAATAATTGATCATTTTCCATGGGAGAAAATAATTATGAAGCATAAAATGCTGAAGAAAGGCAAACTCCACACATCAGGCATGAACAACTTCCAAAGATTTGCCATTTGGAATAAAAACCAGTGGCTTAAATCCCTCACGTAACGAAAAATGCCTCTTTGTCCTTTCTTGTCTTCAAAACCAGCTGTAAATATTTGCTAAACATCACTGATAATCTCTATAGAAATCCTCACCAGAATTTTCCTTGACTAGATAATAACACACCATCTGAGAATGAGAAAGCAGGATGGGCCACCTGATACCATACCATCCAAATTTGTCTCTTGCTTGGACCTATGCACTCCTCTGTAAGCCAGTCCTGTACTCATTCTAGACTCTTTGCAACATGGCCAATCCTTTTCCTTTGACCTTCATAGCAAAGATCTCTCATTTGGACTAAGCTAACACTTTAATGCAGCATTTTATGAAATGGACTCCCTGGTAAAATTCAGCATTTCAGGTGAAAACAGCACTGTCTAATTGTTTATTTATACTACTTCTTTTTTTTTTTTTTTCCTAGGTGTTATTCTGAGGAATTCAGGACCTCTAGATCAAAGGAAGTGCACAGTATCTTATCATTTTAATACAATTTTTTGGGTACTGCTGCTCGCTCTTTTGTCAATTCCCTGTCACGGTGCACTTTCACCCTTTCATCATTCCTTTCTCTAAAAAAGAAGGGGAGGAAATGTGTAGCACCTCAGTTTCCCAGAACACACTCCTGTAACATAAATTTAGAAACAGCTGACAAGCAGTTGAATGACAGATTTGTACCAAAGCAGTTTCTTAGAAGGGACAAGATCTTACTGAATTTTTTGTAAGAAAAAAGAGCCTGTCCTTACCTTACAGCAGTATGGCTTGTGCACATAAATTAGTGCTACTTGTTGATGGTTTGGCATCTGAAGGGGAAAGTTGTTGCTCAGGCAATTTACAATAAGTCTCCTATTTCAATACCACTTCACAAGGTCTCTCTTATTTATTGGGTTGACAACACCAAGTTTATTGCCTAAATCAATTTTTATTAATACTCAAGGAAACAACACAAAATCAAATAGAAATACCTTGTGGAAACCCCCAAACTATTGATGTGAAAAATAATTTAAAATTATTAGCTAAATCACCTAAATAGACAGCCACCAAACTGGAAATTCATAGGCTGATACGATTTACATATCCACTGATTCAAAGGAGATAAATGAGTGTACATGGATTTAAAACCTTGCTTTTTTTTTTAGGGGAGAAAATGTTTATTTTCTTCTACTTTAAAAAGCTAGAACTAAGACCTTGTGCTATACCCATCATCCATTTCCCCTTTTTAAAGCTTCTAATTTGTTATGTAATTAGGAAAACAATTATTGTTGCACTGTGGCCTTGCACACAGCAAATTCAGCATATCTAGCAGCTGATGGTGTGTGGGTTGAAAAAGCAATAGCATCTTACTCTTCTGGCCAAAGCCCTTTCTGGCTTCACTTCTCCTAAATGCAATGTTTCCGAGCAGCCAGAGACCTTATGCAAAAACTGGTTCTGAGTGGCAGGTTTTCCCAGCCCTTCCCATGCTGACTAGAGGAGATGTTCACTCCAAATTTCATGTCCTCACTCTCCTCAGTGGCTGCTTCCCCCCAGCAGCAGGACAGAGGACACGCCTCTCCTAGGTACCAAAAATCCTGTACACTTTTTTTTTAATGCAGCAGCTTTTTGCTGAGGACATCTGCATGTGTGAAGGAAGGGGTGCTATAAACATGGCCCATCTCTGGTGAGGTTTGGTGGGATCCACAAGCCTGACAAATCAACTTGGACTTGAAGAATCCTCCAAACTCCTGAGTGTGTAAGAATCCAATCCCTTTTGCGAGGTGGCTGCCAGGGGGTCAAGGCTGGATACACTTTGCATTCCTTGCTTTTTTACTGTATTAATGCAGATTTTATTTCCTGTACAGAACAAAACAGTCTAGCTTGCTTGTTTACTTAAAAAAAAAACCAAACAAAAAAACCCCCAAAAACCCAATGTGCTTATCAAAAAAAAAACAAACAAAAAAACCCCCAAAAACCCAATGTGCTTATCTAAGTCAGGCCATATGTCAAACATTGAGAGAGCAGCATAATAAAAAGCAGGTGCTTTGAAAAGCTTTCAAAGTTTCCACAAAAGCTGGAACTACAGCCTTTTACTATTTGTAGCTACAGATCAACCCACTTAGCTTGTTTACCAGCAATTAGTCCACCTGTGGGTCAAGCACAGGCACTAAATTGAGCACTTTCTCTTATCCTCTTTGTCGCAGTGGTTGTTTGCATACTCTGAAAAGACCAGTTCTGCATTTGTTGTTTGACTAGGACAGAGAGAAGGACCACAGACAAACAGGAGTTTTGAGCACTGTCTGCTAATTTTGGCTGTGAGAAATGGAGAATAAAGAGGAACAAAATATTCTGGAACTGCCCCTGCCCCCCCAAATGAGTCCTGGAGCCCCTAAGAGATTAACATAATCAAAAGTACAATTTATAAATGCTGAAATATTGTTATCACTGCAAAATAATGAAGTAAAAGACGTCTGTGGTCCTTGAACTTTCTGTTGATGTATTTCAACTCTTTCCCTGACTTGAGATCAATGGTGCCAAAAAGCTGTAATTTCCTGAGACATTCGGATCCTTTTGTCATTGCTGTATTTTTGACATTGCTTTATTTTTGACATTGAACTGAAATTACAAAACTTCCCTTTGTAGCTCTGCTGAGCTCCTTCTAGTTTACATGGAGAGAAACAAAAGTGAAAAATTGACCTCATTTAAGTGCCTAACCTGAGAACTGAGCTCCTCTGAACATCTGGTCCTCTATGCCTGGCCAGAACTCTTCTCAGTAAGGTCTGAGTAGAAGAGGTGACATTGCCTTCACTTAAGTTTAAACACTTGAGCCTGTCACTTTACAACCACTGTGATAGAACCAGACAGATCATTCTCCAAAGGCAGTTCAGTGATTTTAAAAAGGATTTCAGTCAGTAGTTTGGATTATTTAAACTCGATATGTTAGTGCACATGGACCCCATCTCACACCATTGGGGTAAGTGAAGATTATGAGGCTTCTCTGACAGATGAAAATTGAAGCCATAATTACAAGACTCACCTTTGAAATCAAGAGTTTCCCAATGCTCAGTTTGCAGTAGCCTACCACAGGGAAATTGGGAAGACAGAGGACAAAGTCCATCCAGAGGACGACACAGCAGCTCCCACAGAGCACCTATGTGTTTGCCTGTCTAACAAGGACTGGCAGCAGCAAGTTATCAGAGAAATGCTGTCACAATAATGAGACAAGCAAACAGAGACAGAGGTCTTTTCCAGAAAGTAATCAGTTTTTAAAACACCACAACACTTTCTACTTCACTTTACTTATACATTTACTAGCTGACGATGCTATAAATTTGAAGAGAACTGTCTTCCATCCTTGTTTGATAAATAGATTGCAGACAGTATGACAGCCTTTTTAAATTAAGGACCTGACTTTCATCGAGAGAGATTTCACAGAAATATCCGCCTCAGCAAACTTAACTTGAACTTTCTCAATCATAAGCATAAAGCCATGCATCCACCCCTTCAGGAAGTATTTGTTCTGTCCAAAACATTTTTTTCTCCCTGTAGTAATTCCTGTCATAAACTCATTGTCTTGCTGGTGATGA
This sequence comes from Chloebia gouldiae, assembly GCA_003676055.1. Lineage (NCBI taxonomy): Eukaryota > Metazoa > Chordata > Aves > Passeriformes > Passeridae > Chloebia > Chloebia gouldiae. The sequence continues at coordinate 4,373,729 of QUSF01000025.1, forward strand.
TTACATTTCAGCTATTACTTGGTTTTTGGGCCACAGTCCTTAGATTGCCTGCCACAGAGGAGTAGTGTTTGCTGTAGATCCATTAGACAATGCATCAATATTACTTCAGCCTACTGAAAAGCTTCCTTAGATACACACTTTGAGAGAACAAAGGGTTATGAAATTACAGTTTGTAGCTTTTAACTAGCAGAACCTTGATAGGCTTGCAAATAACTCTTCTTTTCAGCATGAAAATGGGAAACAAGTACCATACCCCAAGATTTTAAGAGCAAGCTAGATGTATAATCCAACCAAATGAATTAGGTGACTCTTAGAGATTGTGTGACAAATGTCACACTACTGTTATCCAGACATCAAATTCTTGGGACCAATAAGATGGCAAACACACTTCCACTTCCTCCCAAAGCATCCATCCATGCTCCAACATAAGCTCAAATGTTTTGAGAGAGATTAAAGTTGTGAGAGAGTTATTCCCACCATAAAGTACCTGAGTTGCCAGCCTCTTTCTTATTCTGCTTGAAATGCTGAAAGGTTTTGAATGTTTTAAGCAGAGCTGGGCATCAATCCTTCATCTCCCCACACCCCCAACACATGGGCTAGGTATTGGGCTACTGCCTGTTAATCAATAACTTTTGAACATGGGCTTCTCCAACCCCTTCAATCTCTTCTTGGACTTTTAAAGCACAGGCAGAGAAATGTCTAGAAGGCACAGACAGCTGCTCATTGTCTGTGTCCATTTGGGATGAGGGGTGCTCTGGGAAACACAGGATTTAAGATGCAAAGACTGTTTGGTACTTGGGGTATTCAGTACAAGACTTGTGGCCTGAACACTGATTCTGCCATAGAGGGTCTTTTAAACAAGACTGATTGTTGAAATACTCAGGGGAATCTCTTCTCAGCCTCTTGGTGCTCTGGTTTGCTAGGAATAATACAGAGAATAGCACTTTCCTGCCCTGCAGTGTGGTTTGCAAAGACAAAGAAACCTAGGTAGCTCAATTCTATGTGTTAGAATACCAAAGATTGATTTGAAGAGTCAATCACTTCAAACCTATTTTTCAGCCAAAGCATCCGCTCTCAGAAGAAAAAATGAGCTACATACATTTTACATCAGCTTGTGCATGAAGAAAGACGGGGTTAGTGGATGGAGGCACTTCACACTGAAGCATACAAATTGGCTCACCATAGGAGTGAGGGAGATGAAAATAACTTTCAGAGTTAAGCAATGACCCTAGGCCAGTCCAGTACAGGAAACGCCATCCAGTCCACAAAAGTAGCACCTGCATCTTCAAAAAGTGAAAGAGTCCTTTTACCAGCAGAAGCTAAAAATATATTCCCTGAATAACTCAAAGGTAAAGTGTATTTTGGAAGGGGAAATGGGGTGGCTGAAAGGAACCCCCAGAGGGATGCAAGTCATCAGGTGTAATAGCTGAGACTCTCTTCTAGGATCTCTCTGCATAAAGAGTCTGAGATGTAGGGCATGTGGGAGGACATAATCTCTCATGAGGAAACTCTAAAGGAACTCCCCTGAGTACACAGAGAGATACTTTGTAGATCAGTGAATTTATATCAAGTGTAGTTTTTCTTTCATTCCTTCTCCTATAATTTGCAACTTGGATCTAGTTTGTAATTTGGAGGGTTTGGGCATGTTTTATGTCCTTTTATTTCCAGTTTCACCTTTCCCAATCCAAGTCAAAGAGAATTTTCTGACGCCTAGCTAGCATCAAGACAGGGTGCAAAAATGCTTAAAGCCAGGCATTAGTGCAACAGGTGCACATGTCTCCCACGCATTTCTCCCAAGTGTGAAAATGTTAGCTGTGACAGGAGAGGAGGAGCTGCCTGCCAGTGGTCAGAGATTGATGGGAAAGCCCTCTGGTATGGGGTAAGGCAATCAGAGCATATCTGAATCCCAGGGAAACATTTGCAACAGTGTGCAGTGTTATTGAAAGATAAAGCCATTGGGCTTGCACAGTTGGGCCTTATAGAATCAATTTGCAGCTTACAAGCTTCAGCTTTGTGGTTTCTGTCCTGCAGTGTGAGAATTTGTTTCTATCAAGTTTACTACAAATTTTTAGCAGGAGTCCTAACTTGTCTCACCACAGTGTCAGTCACAAACAAGTTACTAGGGAGCAACAAGCTGCTGCATGTCAAATAACCAAATGTGCTTAGCCTTCCTCCATCCAGCTACTCTGAATGCTCCCGAACTTGCTAAGACACATTTGGCCAGTCATGCCTTAACTTGTAAGTATCCTCAAGACTTTGTTGCAGCACTTCAGTCCCCAAAAATCTCATCCAGCTTTAACATTGAGCCTAAACGTCAAGAATTATCTCTGCGCTCTTTCTCTTCCAAATTGTATTTGACACATGATGTTACAATTTTCAAGCTAAGTTGCTTCCTTTTGGCATTCACAAGTAGTCTTAAAGCTTCACAGTTAAATCTGTCATGGCGTGATCACATCCTAACAGAATCATCAGCTCAGAACCATCCCCTCCCAGTGGTAACTGAGTAGTATTCCTACAGCAGGGCAGCAGATTATTTATAGGGAAACACAGAATTAAAGTATTTTTTGCTTCTTTAAATACAGCTCACCAGAGGGAAACAAAAAGCAGACTGCTATGGCTGCACAGTCGAGTGTTTGAAAGAAGAGTGGTGATACCCTAATTTATGCAAGTTGCTTTGTCCTCTAAAATGTTCATAAAAACACCATTTCACCTACATATGCTTCTTTAATTTCTTTACACAACCAAACTCTTGAATGAAATGGTGCACCAGGACCAGGTAACAATCATGCACCAGGACCAGGTAACAATTGTATAGACTGAGTGGAGGAAGCAAGTTATGAGCACATGTACAAGTTAATACATATGAAAATCTTTAAGAATTTTAAGCATTGTGAAAGTTCCAGCAGTCATATGCACACAGGCAAAAAGGGCATAGTCCATAATCCTTCATGTACAGAGGATCTTACATGTTCTCTTTCACTTGTAAGAAGCTAGTTTTGTATTAATTAGTGAGCGCTAATCAGTAGGCTCAAACATGCCAGTAACTTACTGCACAAATTTTGTATCAACACATTAGGATTATTATTGCATTTGCACGAACATTGTCACAGAGTTTTGATGGCTTTAATTGAGACATGCTTTCTCTGATTATATTTTAACAAGATTTATGAATAAATACCACAGCAAGAAGTCTGAAACATCTGGATGAGTCTCGCTCAGAATCATTATGACAGCATTTACTTTATCAGAGTCACTGGAAAATACTCTTATCTCTGGTTACATGACAAGCAGCAAGAATTCAATCTGTGTGTCTGGTGTGTAGGCTGATTGCTATCCCTTTAACAGTCTGCATTGTTAACAGTTGTGCAGCTTCAACTGTTTGAAAGACTTTTTCCTTCATAATGGAACACAAAAAGCTTGCCACACATCACCCCTCCAAATATAACCACTTCTCTCCCTTTCAGTGAAGATGCATGCTTCTAGGGAAGCTAAATCCCAGCATGCTCTTTTAGAGACTGACCTTTGTAGAAATGCTGTCTGTCCTAGATCGAGTGACATGTTAATATAATAGGAAAAGGTGTCACTGAAAGTAGCAATCACAGCCAGAGAAATTAAAAACAGAGGGATATTAAGTCAGCCACCCACATTTCCCTTTCTCTTTAACAGCATAAGACCACAGAGAAATCAGGAAAAAAAAGAAGTCCAGTTTGAAATTCTCCTTAATTGTCAACAGAGAAAATACCTTCCAAGATCGTTGGATAGCATGGATATACTATTAAATTGTTTCCAAAACCATCTTTCCTACAGCACTCTACCATCCACTTGTTAGCATGTCTCGTTCAGCTATTGTGTGAGATAGCAAACTTCTTTGCAATGAATGACCAGGAGTGAAGTTACAGGATAAATGGTAACCAAACCTAAGAACACTCTACCAACTGATGTCAAAGATGAGTGCAATGCAACTTAGTATTTTTATAATATTAAAAAAACCCCCAAATAACAAAAGAATGTCACAACAAGTGACAACACTCACCATTCTCTTCCTGTGATACTTTGAGGGATTTAATTTCTATTTGCAAATCTCAAAATCCACTCTAAAGAATGAGAAACTGCTGTGTGCTGATCGATGGAGGGTCAGTGACCCGCTCTCTTGGCTCATGAATTTTGCTGGTGAGATACAACATCAAAAAGCATGCATTAGGACTTCTGTATACTCAGGCTCTGCAGCATCTTAGTACAATGCTTTTGGATTATTTGAGTCCATATCATCACACAATGAGAGATTTCCCTACAGTCATTGCTATTGAGAACATAGCAAGTCTTCCCAGCAAAATGAATTATCAGTGTTTAGGCATTCAGACCAAAAAATTAACTATCTAGTGAAGTTCTTTGTTTAGAGATCCTCAGGGTGGGGAAGAGGGGAAGCAGACAAGAGCACTTATTGTGTTCTTGTTTCCCCCAGTTGTATGGGTTTATGTTATTATTGTAAAAAATATGCCAGGCATATTTAGTGACAATATTTTTATTAATTGTTGTTCAGGGGACTCACTAAATTCTGAATGAACAGATGTTACTCCATTAAAGTAAACCACAGCATCTCTTTTGAGAGAATAAATGATGTTTACCTGAGACAGTGGTTTCACAAGAACCTTAATGTCTTTATTACTTTACTGATAGAAAAATAAGCCTTATAACAATGGAATTTAACAAAGAAATAATATCATAAAATAAAAGGTAGAGTTAATTTTCTGTATATGTTTCTTCAGTGAGGCTGAAGACCTAGAATTTTATTATGGAGTTTGCATGACAGTAATATGGATTTTTCAGCATTTAATTAAGTATATGTTGGGTACATGTACTTATTTTTGCCAAGAAGAGAGGGTCTATTGTTTAATTTTTTCCCATATGTACATATTTCACACGTGTTGCAGTCAAGAATCCTTACAGCCCCTCTTGATAATCTTTTAGGAAACAGCACAGTGCAAAGCATTTGTGTGTATATATCACATTTAAAACATGTAAACTGAAAATATGTAGCAGTCAAATGTTCATTGTAAAAGGCTGCAGAGCAAAACCACAGACTGACAGATTCACTGGCACAAGCCATTACCACATGCTCATGTAGGGACCTGGGCAAAACTGCTGTGAAATCCACAGACTAAGCCAAATCTTGCCAAACCTTGAAAGAATCTGCATAATTTTGGCAATAGTCATTGGCTCACACATTTCCCTTTATGCTATCAGGGGAGTTGAGCATAATTACCTGCTCAGGTAATAATGCTACCCACAACCTTGGGGTCACCTCCACAACCACAGCAGGTAGTTGGGAATGAGCAGCCATTGCAAATCCCACGTCTGGACAAAGGGAGTTTCAAGGGCTCACCACCTCTTAGATCAGACTGTCATTACTCAAGTCTCAGCAAAGGCCTGCGGTCCCCACATGGCAAACAGCCAGGAGGCATCCCAGTCTGTGGCAGGGGTTGGGACTAGATGATGTCTAATGTTCCTTCCAACACAAACCATTCTATGAATCTATGTTGCTATGACTCTATGATGCTATGATTCCACGATTCTATGATTCTACAATTCCACGAGTCTACTGGCAATGAACAACTGGTCCTCTAACTACAACACAAATAACATCTGAGATGCAGCCATGAACCTACTTTTTCCTCAAGCCCATGATTTATTTATTCCACATCCACCTTAGACTGCTATCTGAATTGCTAGGAGCTATAAACCACCACAGATGTGACTCTTGTTCATGTAAGGAAGGATTGTACAAGCCCTCAAGACCCTTAAGACCCCCAGCTGGACAGAGATTACTGAAGTTTGGCAGAGAACACGCAGAAATAACAAGGATGGGAACTTCAACTACGTGTTCAAAGCCTCACACAGGAAAATCTCTGTTGGTGCAGCACCACTTCAAGGCAGCTCCTCTGAACCTGACTGAAGACCCAGCAACAGACTTTGTTAATTCCATACTACTTTTCTCTTCTATATGTGCCACCTCTGAGACTCAAAGCTGTACACTTAGAAAAACAACATGGCTTCGAGGCTGCTTTGTTTCAGTTTTGGAAGTAGGTTTAGCCAAACAGTTTGTAACTGCAGCTCAGTTTTGCAGGGTATACATACTTTGAGGAAGTGGAAAGTACCAGCAACGCAGGACAACCAGACCCATGTGGTACTGCCTAGATAACAGTGGGTCCACTACAACACATGGACAAGGAGGGAAACCTTCGGGCAATGTACAAAGCACGAAATCAGCCAAAACACTGAAAAAAATTAAGAGAATTAAACCTCTGCTTCCAAGTTAGCCTGGGCTGATCTAATCATTTGCTGTCACATTCCTGATTTTTAGTTTTTGTCCATCACAAAATGTGTCCCTTTCTCTATGCCAGCACTGGTCTTCCTCCAACCCTGCACTGAGCCATTTCAGTTCGCTAAGCTGGCAAACGGTAAGTCACCACATCAGCTAGGGAGAAGGTCTTGTGTGCTCAGCTCTGGTCTTCTCACCAGATAGCCTGCCTTTTGATCAGCATGGGGGGAGCTCCACAGCCATCCCCCACACCCTGTGAAAAGCTTTCTAGGCTAAACTCTCAGGGCTCTTCTAACACCATCATGCTTATTTGAGATAAAAATTGGTTTTTCTCCCAGTTTCTCAGACTAACAGGATAACAAAAGTCCTGTTTTGAAATCTGGTTACTCAGATTTTACATGGATGGATCACTGGACAAATTACTGTGCTAGAAATTTCTTTCTTGAAATCCCTCTAGAAGCAACCCAGCAGCCTAGATTTGACAGATATTTACTTCCATGAAAGCCCATCAGCCAATCACTCACAGCATCCGTAGTCCTCTCCAAATTTCTCAGAATTAAATGTTCCCCTCTTTAATATTTCAGAATCTCTTTCATCCTTTAAACCCTCTGAAACACACCAGAAAGAAGGTCAGATTTCATAAACTGTTGGAATTTTTTCTGAAGATATTCCACTCTCCCTTCACACATTGAACACATCCTTCTTTCTCTCTTCCATACAAGCACTTAGTTCACATAGGAAGAGCAACCGACCCAACAATTTCCTCTTCTTGCTGATTTTTGCTTAAAAGAGGAGGTAACAACATGCAAAAGCTCTCTTTATGGGCAAATACTTCAGATGCTGCTTAGATAAGATCTGTTAGGAGTTCTCCAGCATCTTCCTTGTGAAGAGCTTTATCCCTCCCTGACATAGTTTATGGAGTAAAGAGCACTGTTCCTAGATGGGAGTCTAACCAGAAAAATGTGAACCTGAAAGCAGATATTTAGGTTGCTGGCTGGGACCATCAGGGAAAAAAAATGAAATATCCCAGTGCCTCCTTCTTCAGCAACCCTGTAATAAGAAACAAAATGATGACAGAAAGCTGCACAAGCCAAATGCACAAGCATTGCAATGTAAGTACACTTGACAGCAAAATGAATGCATGAATCCAGTGTTTGTGCTGGTGGCTCCCTTTTACTCCTGTTTGGGTTGTATAATACAATTTGGATGCCTTGGGCCTGAGTTGCAGATGAGCAGCCAGCTGTAAAGTTGGTTGTGCTAAGCTTGACTTAGCTTTCTCTAATTTGTCTTGGTGTGAGTTTAGGCCTCTGCTGAGTACACAAGCAAAACTTGATCTTTCTCACATTAATTAACCTGCAACATTTGACTGCAAAATTGCTTTAGATATGCCCAACACCTAATTCCATAGAAATGGGAGAGCTGTTAAAGCATGGATTGCTCCAGTAATTTAAAATCATAGTGCAAAGTAATTAAAAACATAATTGTGCTTCCAATTGTTAAGACACTCCATTACTTCCTCAAAACTCTGTTATTTTCTTGATACCAAGTCACAAATGTGTTAAGCTGCCAATACTTCCTAAAGCCCACAGAGGAAATTCAGTTTCAACCCAAAATGTGCCTACAGTAGTTATTCCCCAATGACTGCAAATACTCAATTACAGAGTACCAAAAAATCTTCATGTTCCTTCCCTCCAACTTGCCCTATCCAATGGATTAATTCCTATTTCCCTACTCCCCTGCAGAACTTCTGCAATGTTTTCCTTTTAGAAGCAGCATCCAGTGTGGGAAAAAGAGAATGGCTGCAGCCAGATGTATTATAGCTGCCAAAGTAATTTGTATAAATAATATTTTGAAGGCTAGATATCAACGTGGATTGAATTTCATGGTTGATTTTCCAACTCTAGATATCTGGCCATGTAGAAATACTCAATTCAAAAGATACAACAGTGCAATCTACAGGAGATAACATTAGTATCTAATAAATTAAAACATTTGTAGTCTGAAGTTTTGAGGCTCCTAGTATTATGGACAGACTTCTTTATGGGTAAATATTCATTTTGAAGCCCTAAAATACAATAGTTAGAGCCTGTCAGTGTGACATACATACTAAACCCACTTAGTTGGCTACTTTAACAGTACTTCTTTTAAAAGCTGTACTTACGATAGGTTCACTACTTGCAGACAATTGCAACTTTAAATTTCAGAAGGGAGTTCACACCTGATGAATAATTTGTACTTCTAATTAAAAGGAAGGGTAGGGAAAAAGGAAAGAACCAAGCCAACATGTATTTTGGAGACTCCATTCCCATGAAATGGCTATCTAGAAACTGACCTAACACAAAACTCCAGTGACTAATACTGCATTTGCTATACTACCCAGCACCAGCTGGATCAGTTCTGAGCCAAGGCAAAAAATGAAGTAATGTTTTGTGACAGAAAGAAAATCCCATTACTAGGAAGTCAAAAGTGAAATGTGCCATAGATTTCATGCAAAGTGAGACTGCCAAGTGATTTGGTGAGATATTTTTTAAGATGCTTTAGAAGCTCCCCTGTGCATTAGCAATTTCTCTGATTAAAGGCAGTGTTATGCTAAGACCCACTTAATAGTCTTTTCCTGACCCTGTGTAATAACTCTGAAAAGACTGCATCAAAAGTTTTCAGTTGTCAAGAAAATGGTTGGTTGTATGAGTTTCATTTTTACACTTTACCCCCAGGATAGGAGCTGCATCTATTCTGGATCAGATCTCTTATTGAAATCCGCTGTGCTACAAAAATGAAATTTTCCTCTACAGCTATCACTGGAATCATTCATCAAACCCTACAAATTGTCAGAAGGGGTAGAAGAAGCTCCTGTGGTGAAATAAGCTCAGGAGCTGTTGGGTGTGTTTCCCTATGCATCCAGACAGGCAATCATGAAAAACATAAGACTAGAAAACACACATTTTTATAGTAAAATCACTTATATTGTGGATAAAAAGGTGAATTTCAAGGGAATGGGAAATACCATGTGAGTAGCCCTGAAGTAATTTCAAAGGTATGGAAGGACCTGCCTTCCAGACAGATCACTTTGAGTAACACAGTGAGTTCTGTGATAATTCCAGCCTTGTCTACAGGAGTCTATGAAAATCACACCCTTGTAGCTTCATAACAGACACATGGGATGCAACACAGGTATAACTAATTTTTCTTTTGGCTTTTACTTTTTTCACATTCAACATGGACTCTACATATTAAAAAAACCCCATGTATTATGCATCTTACTAGGCACAATTCCCAATGTGCAGTGTTTTGAGGGAGACCCTTACAGGAGGGATGAACACCACACAGTTCATCTCATAGGAATGCTTTGCTGGCAAGAAAGGTGACACAAGAATAATTAAAAATTTGTTTTAAACTACTTCAGAACAATCCATGAACACTTCAGACAACAAAGATGCCATGCCTCTTCAGAGAAGAGGCCATTATGAAGATACAGCTCTTTATATGTCAAAGTTACTATTTTGCAGTTTGTCATACTTAGTAATATCAACCGACTCCTGAAAGCAGACAAAAAAGTAGTAGATGAGATAGACACAAGGCAAGCTGGAGAAAGGACAGTCTATCACAGTTTCTATCCCATATGTTCACTTACCAAATCAGCTGGTGGAGTTAAGAAGTGACAATAAAGAACATGAATGGCTACACACTTCTCAGCAAAAGTCAAATGTCTAAACCCTTCAAGTTTCATTTCCCAGTAAAGTGAACACATGCTCAATGGAATTAGGCTGAAGTGTTACAAAAGTGTGAGAAAGCTATAGGTAGAGCTTTCATGATGGCAATATCAGACAGAGGATACTCCACAATATTCCAGCAAGGTCTGGGGCTTCTACTAAACCTTGAGACATTAAGACATCTGAAAAAGTTCTCTCTGCGAATTCAGTCACCAGTGAATTGTGACATCAAATTAAAAGGTGCAACAAAGCTTAGCAAGCACCTGTTAATAAACTTTAAGGTAATACAAAAACATTCCCTATCAATGAGTAGAGTTTTGATAGTAAATAATTTATCTATCTCAAAGTATTGTATGAATGCAAAATAATCATGTTCGTCTTGATAAGAATGTATAAGCCAATATTTCACTTGGTGACCCTAACATCAACAGCTCTCCCTAGCCAGGCAGATGGCAGAGATTTCACTGAACGTTTTCCTATCCAGAGCTCTTTGCATAGAAGGCAGGTGTTGCCCTCTCGGCAGCTATCAGGTGACCTATTTTAACCTTTTCTTCCTCTTCCTTAGATTCACAAGACCTTTATTTCATTATACAAAGGAACAATTAAAGATTACTGGAGTTTCCAAACAGCTACAATAGCCAGCCTTAGAAATTCCAGTCAATTTTGAAAGACTCTAATCTCTGAAAGGCTGCATTCTCAAAGTGTTAAAGACAAAGCGTAAAGACCATGTCTAAGCTTGCAAGATGAAAGCAGAGCAAGAATGAAAAAAGGAGGTTAGCAGCTCTGGAACACTCTATGCCAGACCTCTTTATTTCCAGTCAAGTTTCTCAATCAATCAGCTACGCTCCCAGAAAAATGTAATGTCTTTCCTTACACATTAAGCTACAAAAGAAAAATGCAGGCATAAAATCATATATACTTCCAGCAAGCACCTTCTGCACTATGCTGATATCTGTCCTGCTGCACTGCCTATTAACATCTCAATTTCTCAGTGCTGCAGAACAAATGGGGAAGAACAAAGCATGAAAACTTGCTTTTACATCTTGATTTTCACTCTTCTTTAGGGACATGGAAATAAGCAGACATTAATTTCTTGGTTCAATATTTTCAGAACATTGCTGCAGGAGAAATGACCTGGGCGTGGGAAGAAAGGAGAATATTGAAGTTAAACAAAGAAATAGGAGGAAAAAAGATCTAAAGGTTCATGGCTAGAAGGACAGTGCAGTAAAAGACATTTCAAAGAATAACAGCACCCTCATTGATAAAAGTCCCTGGGCAAGGGACAGCAGGGATCTCTGACAGCTTTTTCCAGGGAATTACTCATGCCAGCCAAACTTGGCTGCCCACCTCAGCTGACAAAGCCTGTGTATACCCTGGAAGAGAAGGGATAGAAGTGAAGATCATGGCTCCAGAAAATTGCCCAGGCTCTTCCAGACTCAGAGCAAAAAGGATTAAAAAAATTCAATTACCTACCTTTATTATGTTTACCTGCACTAACAGATTTTAGAACTACCAAATATGATCTCTGAGTGAACAGTGGGCAGGATATGAAGTGTTTCTTTGTAGCAGTTCTAGCCCATTTTAAGTTAGAAAGATTTTTTTTTCCTTGCACCAATACAAGGTAAGAAGCATTGGGAAGACCAGTATTTTTTTCACAGAGCATCTTAAACAGGTTTGACATGCTTGGTGGGAAGAAGGAATAGTTCATCCTGTCTTAGAAAGTAGACTGGTCTAGGTGACCTTTGGATAATGCTGTCAACCTGCCATTCCAAATACATTTGGGGTCAGAAATCACAACCTGGGTCAAGGATATGCTGACAAACATCTGCAGGTTGAAACAAAAATTCAGCCTCCAACCTCAATCAGCGCTGGAGCCAAGACCCATTAGAAACAGGCATTTTATGATGTACTGTCCCTGAAGTAGAAAAAAGGGCATGGAAGCCTTGCCAGCTGACTCATCACATGGACAAGGACTTGCTGGTCATCAGGCATAGATTGCAAAGGCTGGTGCTTAAAGGCTAAACTACTTCCTAATTTAGGCACCCTGTTCCTCTCCTTACATCAGTATTGATTGTGATGTTTTCTTACAGTAGGCTTCCCCACCTCTCATGAAAATAGGGTTCTTTTCTAAATGCTCCCTCTTTGTGTCTTGTTTGCAAATTCACTGATGCTGAATCATTTCCTTCTAAGGAGCTCATGAATAAAATATGAAAATTATAAGTCCAGGATTCTTTGATGTGTTTTCAAGCATTAGGAGCTCAATCAGTTCTATGCACTTATCCCTTTGAAGTTTCAACTGGGCATTTACTTCCTCAAAAACGAAAAGCTTCTGTCCTTTTGAAGGCTGGCTATCCTAAAGATATACTATTTATTTTGGTTTTATTCTTGATAATTCTTTAGAAGTTAGAGAACAGCACAAGGATTGGAGAAGGAAATAATAACCATTAAAAGGGTTACCTTTGGGGTAAACATGGATTTATGAAACTACAAGGACCTTTTGACTTATCCCATTTCCATACCTACCAACATCAATGCAATTATTTCAATATCAACCTGGAATAACACAAGGCAGACCTCAAGTTATTCACAGAAATGTAGAGAAATAATCATTCCAAGGAAGGGCTCTACCTCTTAACTTGGTGCAAGTTAAGTGACCCAGGAGCAGTGAGTAATTTCAGAAAGACACACTAAAGGAAAAAAAACACTACATTTTGCTATGTCCCTACTTACACAGAAATACTGCCCTTTGTATGTACTAGTGCTCATAATGTGTAATGCTGCTTCTTAGTTTTGTCAGGTTCCAGGAATGAGATGTGATTGTTCAGAGCCTGAGCAGCTCCCACAGCTTAAACACCCGTCTCCTTGCAGAAGTGCATTAGTGCCTTGTAGTGACATTCATCATAAGGCACTGTGGAACTCAGAGAATACTTTACCCAAAGCACTCCTATGCAGTCATCCTAAGCCCAGAAATAAAATCAATTTGCTTTAATTCTCTTTCTACAGACATCAATGTCTGCCAATTTTTCTTAAGGATTTCTTCCTTCAGAAGATAAAATTTCCTCACAAAGAAACATGGTCTTTTATTCTCTGTACTAATTGCTTTTTTCAAACCATATCCTAAAGACGTGACTTGTGCAATTTCTGTAGTTGTGGCCTTTTGCAATAATGACATGATTCAAGTATGTCCAACGTAGCATTATAATAGCTTGCAGTATGTTGCACTTAATATTCAACTCCACACAGCTACAAAATTAGTCAAATAACAAGACTAATCTGTGTTGGACTCTGTAAGGCTTCAGTATCAGCATCTCTGGTAGACAAATTAGTTATTTTTCTGTTTGCAACATCTTAATACTCATTGTTTTGCTCACAGGAGGATTCATGGAAGCAGCAAGAGAAATCGAACACACACGTCTCTGGAATACCATAACTCTGCTTATGGAAATGGCCAGATACTCACACAGAGACATCTACCCTGATTCCAAAATATATTTCTGCTTTCACCCACTCATGTATGGGAATTTGGGGTCTTACCTTCTAATAATCTCCCCAATAAAGATGGGTTTGTAAAGATGCAGTGAAGTAAAATGCCGGATCCTCCTAATCACATATGCATAACACCAATGATCAAGCACCATATGGAAAGTCAACCTCTCTCTGCCCCAGTCCCACCTGGACTGTAGAGCACCTGGATTAAACAGTCCAGAAGACTTTTCAACAGTCCAATAACACTCTCAAAATCCAGCAGGAAAATGATTCTCACACCATCACCACCTTCTGCTGGGTATCTGCACCTGCATCTTCTGTTGCAGAGACGCAGGTGCTCAGACCTAAAGCCAGCACTGTACATTGCTGAACTTCACTACTTCTTCAGCCAAATGGAAATTGAAAATAACGCAAGCCTTCGAGTACACCAAAGAAACCTAGGCTTATTTAATATTAGGATATTAAAAATCAGGCTTTTTACTCTCCCTGGCAAGACACAATTTTATTGCAGCTTAGAAAAGGCAGTCACACCATTTGTAAGAAGCTGTAGGTGTGAAAACCATGAGGGAGATCATCAGCTCTGCAGTGAACAAATACGTTCAAATAGTTTGATTAGAAATGAGGATGTTGTATTCTTGACCTAATTTTGCTTCCTTAGTGGCTATGGATGCCAAATTACACTGTGCAAATGGCACACATTTTATTCTCTTACATGTGACTGAAGCACAGTTTAGAAATCACTTTTTATGGAAGATGTTTAGCAGTTCTCATTTTTTGTACATTTTATCAGTAGTTAAAAATGAATGAAGATTACTTTAACTACATGATATTAGACAAAGAATAAATAAACCTGAGGACTGCTGAAAGATTATTTTGATACATTTTAACCATTTAAATAGTCTGGATATGCTAGTAATGTGCATTTTACAACAATTTTCTTAACTCCTTGGATAGGAATATGTAAGTACAAAAATTCTCTTCAGGCGTAAACGCACTTAAAGTGATTATTACAGCTTTTTAAAAAATTGCAGTTATTTTACATGCACTTAGCTGAAAATAGTATCCAAAACATTGTCAGACTCCTGTTGCTATGGCAACACATTGTTCGTGGTTTGCCTGTCTGAAGCAACAAGAAGTCTCAAATATTGAATTAAATACACTTAAGTCCAGCACTTAGATTTGGCCACCATGTCCCAGTTAAAAGCTAGTTTATTTAAATGCTACTTAGAGGTGTCTTCTCGCTGAGAGCCAAACTATTACTTAACACACCAAGAGCAAAAGTCTTTCCAGATGTTAAGAAAGATTGCTCAACACACTATGGAACAGCACTACAGAAAACAACAAAGAGGAGTTTGCTTTCAATTGCCACAGAGGGATGGGGTAGAAGTCAGCAAGAGGTATTGCTCCTTAGAGCTGAAGCCACTCTGCTTGGGGAAGATAAGTCAGGAACTTCATTCCTGTTTCAGCTGCGCCAAATCATTCCACTGACCTCTGTTTAGTTCCCAACAAGTGATATTTGGACAGTACTTCTGCTTTGCAGCAGAACACCTCTCCCCTCCACTGGATGATTTCTTTTCTCCCAGGCAGAGCTGCTGGGCCACGGGGTGCAAAAGCAGCAAGAGGTGTCTCCTTCAAAGCAGGAAGTGCCTGGAGCCAGCACTGCATAAACCATGCCAGGGGAAGAAGCAGAACACTGCCCAGAGCTCCATCATGTGCCACCTTAAAATCAATCCTGAAAAACAATCCATTAAGCACAGAATGTATGCAGCATTTCTGAGCAACAAAGGAATATGGTCTGAGCATCACCACTGCCCTCACTTTCCTTAGTAAACGTCAGTATGTGGCTGTTCGCAATCCATCTGTCAACAATTTCACACAAGAAAAATGCTAGGTAATTTACAATTAATTAATACACACATTTTCAGGAAATTCTCCACAGTTCTGGGCATCATGTGCTTTCCATACCTATACTCTTTTGCATAACTCTCTTCTGGGTGGCTGGATAACAAAATTGTATGCAACAAGTTACCTGTATCCAGGAAACATGAAAAGCTGAGTTTTGTTTTGCTCTGACACTGTCCTTAAGGGAAGCATTCTTATGACCCCTGATTATTGTGTTCTGTGCTCCAAGTGAGAATATTAAGTTCAGTGTGCCTGCATTTTAATTTGAGCTATAACAATTAGCAACTGCCCTACTTTGGATCTGAACTTCCTAAAATACAAAAATGTAGACCTGCCAGCTAATCAGACATCATTTCCCTGTGTCTAAACAGAAGGGAAATATTCCTTCTATGAAACACCTGCGGTGACTTTGATTTATCTTTCATTAGCTGCAAAATTAGTATCTAATACCTAGCTACCAGCATAGATGGCAAATGAGGCTCCCAGGAAAGCATTTATTTAGTTCACACATGACTTCACAAGGCAGAAAGTTACTATGGTTGGAAGAATGTCAAAAAAGCACATCATTAAAGCCAAATTTCCAATATAATTCATTCACCAGAGGGAAGTAAAAATACCTCGCTGAATTTTACATCCTTTTATTCCTTCAAAACCATTTGCATATACCAGTGATTTAGAATAAAAGGAAAGTCCACTGATGATAAGAAGGTGAAGACCCCATAGGTCTATTGGGGGCATTTAACAACCGCAACAAAACAAATTCTGATGATCACAACTCAAAACCAAGCCATGCTTACTGACCCACTGTCTTCAGTGAGCCTGGCCCAAGACCTCATTAGCTGTCCCAAAAATGAGCTGCTAGTCCCTCCACTGTACATTGCTGCCTTTGGCTAATTAGGCAGTAGGATGAGAGGAATCCCAGCATCAAAAAAAACCCAAAGAATGACCAGTGTACCATAAAAACTTGCCCAAAGAAAACCTTCCTGAAACATGCAAACCACACTTCTTTCAAGAAAGTGACAAGAACTCATGGGGAAAAAGTACATGTCCAAAATGTTTTGAATATATTGTGTGCTGCCTAATCTCCTGTACCTTGCTGATAGTGGCAATAATTTCCTGTGACTTGTTAAAACAGAGGAACATGAAGCTTTTCTTGAGTCTGAGATTACTGCTCAATCTCTATTACAGAAAGTCCAAAACTATGAGAGGAAATGCTTTTAAGAGCTGCATCAAAATCTTCCAAGTGATCCATTTTGGGTGGGCATGCTTATATGATAAAGGAGAGCAGGAATAAATCCAAAGAAGCACAGTCCAAATAAAATCAATAAAAAAAGAAAGCCTCAAGTATATACTAGCATGTATTTTTTTTTTTTAGGTTGACTCTGTGGAAAAGAATAGAGAATCCTTGAACCTTTGACATTCCCACCAGTTGATTCTTTGTCCTGCTTTTGATTCTGCTTATATTCAGGCATTGAGGGACAGGCTTTTCATTTTCTGGCAAGAAACAGGACTGAATCAATCTGTAATGGCTTTCACCTTTAGTTCTCTTCCCTCCTTTCTATAACTGCCTGCAAACCATTGAAATTTAGTCAAGAAAATAAGTACCTGCAACTTCTCTAAAATTTACCTTAAGCATGGAGAGCTCTAGCTGGGGGGTAGCTCTTTTTTATTAGTAGTATTTTTAAACAGATTAGAGCCAATTCTTTTGTGGAAGAGCTATTGTATGAGTCTAAATTAATCCCATGTCCATCTTTGAAATATTGGTACTTTTCCTAACATTCAGAAACCTCTTTTTTATGCTGCCTTCAAGCTCTCTGCAAACATTACAACATGGCCTGCTCCTCCTGGACTTCAGCTGGCTGCTCTCCATCTCATCAGCTCAACACAAGCTGTATCACCCCCACCGATTTCTTCTCCCTCAAACAAATTTTTAGGTATACTTTTCAGTGTACGAGGAAGGGCCCACGCACTGTCTCAGGTCGCTTGGTGGATCAGAGGTTTGAACAACTGATTCCATGTATTTTGTGGGCAGATGTTGGAGGGAAGAAACGTTCAAACCACCAAACCCTTTGGGGAAGGAGGGAAAGGTGCCTCATGAAAGAGGAAACTTCACATCTCAAGGAGCCTGACATCACATCTCAAGTTCATTTTACAAAGGGATTTTGAAGACAGTCTGGTTTCATGGATAGTGGGGAGCTTCAAGGGCAAAACACCTCACCATGCTGGTACAGTGGCAGTACTTAGCATCGATGACAGCAGTAGTCCCACTCTGAGCTACGGGACAGGGATTTCTCTAACCCTGGGAACTGCAGCTACTTTTGCAGTTGGGAAGTGTGCAGATAACATGTCATACCACACACCTGAAGGATTAAATTCTCTTGGGCCATAAATAGCAACCTCACTTCTTTTACTCGCTTTGCCTCTCAGCAAGCCAATGCCACGTTATCCCTTCTCAGGGCAGTATCAATGATGTTCTCCATTCAGCTGCACTTCCCACTCTGCCTTCCTGCTGGAGAGCCAGACTTGCCACTGCTGTGTTTGCTGGCATCCATTCACTCCCCTATTCTAACAGCACTTCCTGACTTCACTTCAGCTCTAGGAAAAATGCAAAAGAATTTTGTGTCCAAATGCTATCCAAATATTTATATTTTGCTTATATAGCTTAGTTAATGTGAAATCACTACTAGCTCTTCTATTCGCTTCAAATAATGAAGTCATCCAGAATAGATTTTCTATAAAGCTTAGCTCTCATTTCCATGCCTCTGAAAAGCTGCCTTTTTAAAATGGTGTTGTTTACAGCAATCATTGGAAGCTGCACACTTTTCAGAATCCAATCTTCAGTTCCACAGAATGTTTCAATATTACTATAGCTCATGTGCCCATGGAGTAATATAACTTTTCTCCACTGAACATACTACCAGCTATTTAGTTCTTGCAGTATTATCTTTTAAAAGCCTGAAAATATTAAAACAAGGATTCTGTATCATTTATTTTATTGGAATAAAATAATTAAAAGGCCACACATTCAAAAGAATATAGTTTGGGGTCAGATTTGGAGGTTTTCTTCTTTTTTCATCCCTTCTCCTTTCCTTGAGAAATTATCATCAGGTATCATGTAGGAAAAATATTACTAAAAAAGCATAACAAATGTCCATCTGTGAGGTGAGATTTGATAAGGTAAACTGATTTACAATGATTTACTGATATACTCAAAATTTCAAATTCCAGTTTTGATGGCCAGGTATCTGACACAGCCCTGGGTTTAGTACCTACAAAGACTGTTTCTAGAAGTCTGTATTTTTGTCATTCTTTTCAGAGATTGAAGACTCTTTTTAAAGTTGCCTTTCAAGACAGATATAGACACACTGGAGTGTGTCCAGGAAAGGGCTAATGGAGATGATTGAAATATGCTGAGAACATTGGGATTGCTGAGGATAGAGATGAGAAAGGTTAAAGGAGATATTATGTGTGTGTGTGCACCTGACAGAAGCAGGGAGAAGGATGGTAAATGAGACAGAGCCAGACTCTTCCCAATGGAACTCAGCACAAGATGCAATGGACACAAATGGAAATACAGGAAATCTTTTTTAAACATAGGAAAATACTATTTTATTGTCAGGGTGATAAAATATTGGAACAGCCTGCCCAAAGAGATTTTGGAGTCTCCAGTCCAGGAGATGTCCAAAACCAAACTAGGGAAAAGCTCAGAAGTCCTTTCCATTCTTAGGTATTTTGCAGTTGTGACTCATGAGCAATCACAAACTACCTGCTATAATATTTTTTCATTATTTTTCTCCCCAGGAAATAAATCAACAACAGGACACAGATAACTGTTCTTTATGAAATCAAAGACACTCCCACAGCAAGAGAAACAACATTTTATCCACAGAAAAAGTATTCAAAACTAATTTCTCACAGTCAAAACTTGAAACGTGTCTATTCTTAGAATACAAAAAGGGAAAAGACAGACTATTCCATGAAAAGCTGCAAAAGAATAGAGAAAACAAAGATTTTATACCATCCCTGGCAACAAAATTGACTCTGCAGACTATTTGTATGTCTGCAGAGCTATAGCTATTTGCCATTCAATTCATTCTTACCCACCATTTTCCCAACTTACATTTTACATTTTCCCCCTCATTTCAAATGCAAGAATCCCTCCAGAAAATCCTCTTTACTGAAATTCACAGCACTCAGACCCAAGGGGCCCTATTGCCTATGGAATATTGAATGCCAGCAGGCTGTCAGACCTCACCCACACCTTTCTTGCTCTCCACAGTACCTTCAGAGCAGTTTGCAGTGTAAGCCTCAATAACAGCAGCTTCTCCCAATTTTGTCTATCTTCCTGCTGAGAGATTCAAAATATATACATTAAAAAAGCAATATGCCATGTGTGTGAAAAGAAAATTATGAGCCCCTTTCAAGTAAATTAAAAAAATACTTGAAACATCATACTTCTTGTTCCAAGCTTTGTAATAGTACCAACAGAAAATAGAGATTTTAGATATATTAGTCACTCCCTGCTAATCTGCTCCTCCCTTAATTCTCACTGCAATTTCAGTTCATTTTGAAGCTGCATAGTGATTCTTATTTTCTTAAAAAGAGTGTGATCCCACAGAGAATCAGCTTTTCCCTTGCAATTTCTCTCATTCAGCATTTGCACTGCGTCAGTATTTTGACTGCCTTGCTCTTATTATATATATGCAATGCAAAATTACTGAGAAGTTAGATGGTCCTCCAGATTCTATTATTTTCAGATCCTATCATTTTTACTTTATGCTTCTGGGATTTTTATATCCTTAGATGGTACTGAGACAGCAATAATATTTCTGTGGAAGCGAGGACCAGTTTCTTTGCTCTCTACTTACACCTGATATTTCTTTTGTTTCAGCATTTGTGGCTCTCCCAGGATCAGATTATTAAAACCAACTGGTTTTAATTGCTTGATTCCTAGAAAACTGGAGATGTTAATAATAGTATCAACTCTTCTGTAAAGTTTGTGACACTAATTCCTGTGTTAATGGGTGGAAAATTAATTGTTCTTTATAAAAGGACTTCCATTTATCTTTTGATTCACATTGGAATAAGGTGACAAAGGCTTCTATCTGCAATCTAAATCTTGTTCTCACTTGCAAACATGAGACCACACATTTTGTCAGTTCACACATTGACTAATACAATTCCACACTGGCAGGTCTCCCAGACAGCAGGTAAGAAAATGTCAGCTGGTCCACTGTAATTCTGCTGAGTTAATCATCAGTTCAAAATGTCACCATCCTATTTCCTTCCTCCTTGTCTTGATTTCCTTCTCATAAAGTCTCAAATGAACTTTAAAAACTCTGAGAATGACCCTTCATTGCACCAGGGTATAAGAAATAGTTTGGAAATGAGCAATCCAGAAGTGGAGTGAGGTCCACTGACCTCACACCAAAGTAGCCTCACACCAAAATAACAAGCAGAAGTCCTCAGTGCTGTTTAGGTTCTCATGCCACCCCCAATGTTTGCTCCCTACCATCTGAGCTCTCAGCCCTGTAAACAGGAGCCCCACACAGGCAAGGAGCTCTGCATTTGCAGAGGGTAGCAGGGTAGCACTTCACCTAGTACTTGTTTTCACTTAGGTCAATTATATTCACAATTATAGGTGATATTTTATTTCTTTTTCTTTCCCCTTTATATAACTTCAACAGTTTGACATCAAATCTTCTGGGTTGTTTCTAGAGTGGTAAATATTAAATATAAACATGCATATGCAAAAGATTTTAAAGCAACAAACCCTCAGGGAAAGAGAAAAAAGCTCATACTTCACCATCACAGCAGGTTACTCACCTTGCTGTGTGATTGTTTTCTTTTTCAAAAAAGCCTATTTACTTTTTTCATATTACAGATGCAGAATGATACTTGCTAACACTTTAGCTGCCTTAAAAATACAGAGTGACAGGGGTGAAGAGTCTGCTTTTGAGATGAGACAATAACTTGACAGGACAGCTTTCTGCTAGGAGCTCAAGTCCTTCCTGCTTTTCACTCTCATTGAAATTGTAGGCCTACCACTCATCTTTTAGTCCATCTATAATTGATCTTCACATGTGGATACACAATAGTGTAAGGCTCTTGTTTCAGCATGCTTATAAAATAAGATACCCACATAAAATAGATCTGACAGCACTGGGATCCTTCCCATGTTTTTGGTAAGAGTAGCTACATCAAATAAGGGAAAAAATCCCTTCTTTCTCTAGATCAGACAGTTTTTTTTTTTCCTGGGTTTTGCAGACAACCAAGTTGCTGAATTGTATCCTGCTTCAGAGATGCTGCTGCTACTTTTTTTCTTTTTATTATTATTATTACTTATTTTATAGTCCTTTAAAAGGCATCTCTTTCATTAAATTTTCCCTGGAAGTCATGTAAAGGTTTATTATCTACAAAAATGTGAAAAGCTGCTGCCCTGTTTTCAATCTGACACTTTGAAGTTTCAGTGGTTGCCTCCAAGCTGCACTTTCTCTTCCAACATTAAAATAAGTGAAGGATCCTTATTCACCTCCTGTGTCCCACTCCAGGTTTCACAGAGCCCCTTGTCACACCCTGCCCTTACTGCCTGCTCTCCTGACCATTGTGCACCAATATGGAAGCCTGTCCATGCTTTCCTTCTCTATCCCTCTGGAGATAAGGGGACCAGACTGCACAGTCAAAATCTAAGTGCACCACGGATTTAAAGAGCACATGGTAAACATAGGACAGACAATAGAATGGTTTGGGCTGGAAATAGCCTTGGAGGTCACTTAGTTCCAACCTGTTCTTTAACTCTGACAGGGATAGGGCATTCACAACTAGCTTTGGCAACCTCGCCACCCTTTCAGGGCTTCTTCCTAATGTCTCACCTAAACCTCTCCTCATACAGGTTAAAACCATTGCCACTTGTCCCATCACTACATGCCCTTGTGAAAAGTGCCTCTCCAGCTTTTTTGTAGGCCTCCTTAGACCCTAATTTCTCCCAAGAGTCTCTTACAGGATGAAAAATTCCAACTCTTTCAGCCTGTCTGCAGAGGAAATGGGCTCCAGCTCTCTTTGTGACCCTTCTCTAGACCAGCTCCAACAGGTCCACTTTATTCCCCATTCTCTCACCTGATAATTAATTACTAACAGCTGAGATCCTTTTTAGGTACTCCTATAAATTAATATTACAATCCCAAACATACTTCCTGTGGAGTACCAGCCAGCCCAGAATCTATCATTATATACAAAAGTT
Source organism: Chloebia gouldiae (assembly GCA_003676055.1). Classification (NCBI taxonomy): domain Eukaryota; kingdom Metazoa; phylum Chordata; class Aves; order Passeriformes; family Passeridae; genus Chloebia; species Chloebia gouldiae. Next base: position 4,396,386 of record QUSF01000025.1, read on the forward strand.
CAAGTTATTCCCCTCTCTCAACACCCAAATACCCATTTATCAACATTATGCTAATAACAATTTGCAGTAATTTGTAAGAACAGGAAGCCTAACTTTGAATAAAGCTATTTTTAAAATGCTGTAGTAGTTTTGGAAAGGAAAATTATGTTACTTTATTTTAAAGACTAATCCTGCCTTTAAAGGTACAATCACTTTTACAACTCTATTCCCTTAAGTGTTAGAATTACCTATATCCTCAAGATCCACATCCCCAGAGTACTAAAATATAATTTTTCCTTGCTACACTTTTTACATATTTTTTTTGTTATTTACAGAAAACGTGGTTGAAAAATTTGGGTGGAAAATTTTTTTCAGCAGCAGCTTTTCACATTTTTATAGATAATAAAAAATAAAAAAAAGGAGAAAAAAAAGTCTTGCCAAATGATTCTCTATGTTTTTTTCAAACTGGAATTAAAATACTAATTTAATTGCAATTTAGTAAAAAACCTACCTTGAGGACTTGCTATGTCCTGTCCCATTTCCTGCCCTCCCTTCCTTAATGCAATGACTTGGATGCAAAACGCATGAGCAGTGCAGGAGCTACAAGGCTCCCTCTCCCTCAACAGGAAGATTGGCTGATGCAATCCAGGTGAGATTGCAGGTCTGTGCTTGGGTTTGACATTTGGCAGACACATGTTTGGAGCCCTCAGTCTGAGAGGACAGTTTGCACAGCAGCAGTGCTCAAGGGCCCACTGTATAAAACATCCTTCTCTGGGCAACAGATCCATGGCAATTGCTTAAGAAGCAATCGTGACACCATTCAGGGGGGTAGAGCAAAGTGAAAGCAAATAATCAATATCCATTCTCAGTTAAACAGTTGTAATCCCAACTATTCCCTGAAGAAATCCCCATCTCAGGGCCAATTCCATAAGTCTTTGTGCCTTTACACCCCCACCCCCTCCTAATTTACACTGTACTCACTCACACCATTTATTGACCACAACAACAAGGTCCCAGAGAGGTGAACTCTCTAGGTAGCATTTATTTAGCAGACAGATGGGAAAGCCTGTAAGGATGGGTTCTCACAATTTCTGTTCCAGCTCAGTGCTGGAGCTGAGGCAAAAGAGATCCTGAGACAGAGCTAAAATTGCAACCTGATTCATAACAGCCAGCCAAGAAAATCACATAGAATTATAGATTCTACCACTAGAATTCTATAGATTCACTCTTCTAAGAATCTATTATGATCTATAGATCATACCACCTCCTTCTAGATAAATACCTGGAAAAACTCCAAGGCGCAGAGCTTGATGTGACCACCCACACTAGAGCCCTTGCTGACATGGTTGATCTGCTACTTCTCCATGTCTGCTGCCTTGCCCAAACCACCTGTGAGGATGGATCTGTTCAGCCATACTTTCCCAAAAGCTAACCAGCCCAGACCTGCAACAAAATAAACCAGCACATGCTCCAGTAGACAACCCTCTTGCCGGGCACTGGGGCTTCAGAGTGGCCACACCCCAAAATGTGTGTGCTGTTTCCTGTCAGTGGGTTCTGTACTGTCCTAGAGCAGGAGAGGGGGTAGAACATGCCAGTAGGTGTTGGACATTTCCTAAAGAGTCCAAGAAAGAGATGTATGCACAAAAAGGAAAGAATCAGGGCTGTTCAGGACAGAAGAAAAAGCCAAAACCTAACTCCAAAGAAAAATTTTCTTATACTGAGTAAATGAAGAATAAAGTTAAAGTTGAAGACATGTAAAGTGATGCACATAACAAAAACCAATCTTAACTTCATAGTCACAACACCAGGGTCTGAACAAACTATTACCTCTCAGAAAAATAAATTCAGAATTAAAAGAGTCCTATTAAAACACCCAATGAGCAGCAGCTAAAGTGTCAGACAAAATACAGATAACAAAACAGAGAACAAAACAAAAAATATGTGTAAAAATCCAAAGCAACCCTGACTTTGAATACTGCTTGAAGGGTTGGCCTCTTCCCAAATCTTAAAAAATACTCTGTAGAACTAGAAAGGAAAAGAAAAACCAGAGGCATGATCTACCTTCAAAACAAGGAACAACTGGATTGCCTACAGCTTTTCAGCCTAAAATACAAGAGGGATGATATGATAGGGGTTTAAAATAAAAAAATGCTATTAAAAATGAATCTGAAATACATATGAACTTTTTTTGTTATAAGAAAAAGTCTGAAAAGCATCAAGCCACATCAGCAGGTTGTAGGCACAAAATAAAGAAAAAGTTACAATTCCCCTGCAATGTACAGTCAAGATGTAAAGGTTATGACTACAGGGTTATGTGAATATCAAAATTTTACTCAGGTTCAAAGAGCAGTTGAACATTTTTATAGAAGGCCAATTAATTAAAAGCCATTAGATGAGAATTTCACCTTGGCTCCAAGCAGTCTCTTAGTTCCAGGCTGACAGAAAGCACATCCCAGGGAAGCACCACCACTCACCCTCCACTTGCTGCTACCCTAGGCACATGTTCCTGCCAGACTTGTTGTTTAATTTGGCTAGGTCATTTTTATGCTCTCAGGGAAACTGCATTACTCAATGAAGTCAGCAAAGTTATGCAGCTTGCATTAACAAAAAGCACAGAGTGAAGAGAACTCCGTCACTCGAGAAAAGCCTCAGTTCTTTGTGTCCCTGAAGCCAACAGGATGAAGAGCAGCTGTTTTTCAGTGATTTATGGATGGGCCACAAAGATGTTCTTAGTCACAAACTCATATTTCAGCTCCAGTTACAAATAACTTATATCAGGTAATAGTTAATTGATAATCTACTAATATTCACCATTCAATAAACATTGCTATTGACTTGAGTTGACAAGTTATTTCTCCTCATTTCTTTCAACAGTCTATCTTCTAGAGTTCCATAATTACAAATGACTTAGTCCTAATTATAACAGCTATTATTTGTTATTAACTGGCAGTCATTTTAGAAATCAGGTATTAAAGCATCTATAAAATAACTTGTGCATATTTTATTATTCAATTTAAGATAATAACCTGTGACATTCTATGCCTTTGCAAATGCCATCTGGAAGAGCAAGTAAATTCTCACTACATCTGGCATCAAAAAAATTATAATTTTTTTCAACACTTTACCTTCCCTTTTAACCATCTGCAGCAAAGCAAAATATTTTATTATCTCACCACAGACTTCAATGTGGATAAGGGTCTTGAACTGGGAGTTTGAAATGCTGCGCATAAGGGCACATAATGTCTATTACTGTAAAGTTGCCTGAAGCAAACCAAGCACGTCAAGCACTCACTACTAGCAAGCTTTGTCTGATTTGACATGTCCACACTGCAATGGAAACAATTGCGGAGACCTCAGCTACTGTCTCATCCACTTCAGCTCACACCAGGACCAGGTATTTGACTGCCACTGCCAATTTACCCCCTCTTTTCTTTCCTGTTGTCAAGAAGCTTGGACTACACGAGACAAAAAGGCAAGACCCATTTATTCCAACTCTCCTGATCTGTCTTTCAATATCAAGAGACAATACAAGAGCAGCTTCCACAATTTAACAGCAGATAGGAGAGAGAACTATGTGACACACACCAGCTGGCTGTACCTATATGCAGGACACATGTGGCCTTGGGTACCTTGTCTGCAGGGCACACCTTTATCAGTGTCCCATGTTCCTGAATGCTTGGGCTTCTTTTGGAAGGAAAACCCTCACAGGAGTTCTTTCACACTTCGTCTTTGTCTTCAGAATACTGCTGAATGAAATTTGTTTAAGCTTAGTCAAAGGATGCACTGGGGAAGAGAACAGTTACTGCACCTGCAGCCAGTGCCTTGTGAAAAAGCTGGGAGCCAGCTGGGTATAAGCAGACCTGTCCTCAGGGAGCTCGCTGCTAGCAGTGATTTGCTGCTCCTACATGCTCAAATGCCAAGTGTTATTTAGGCTTTGCACAGGAATGAAAAGAAAACAGAAAAAGGAACAGCAAAAAGGGATTTCAGGCTTCTCTCTCTCTTACCATCAGGGTTGCTGTTCCTGTGGGACAGAGCCAGGCTCCTCACCTCTCTCAGCACACCCCTCCAATACAGCTGCCTGCCCGGGAAAAGGGACTCTGTGCCTGGTGCTCAGGTGCCAGCTCCCTCAGGTGCCTCCAGGAAGGACACATACATGCTCTCCTCGCTCCCCCAAAGCCTCTGTCACAACCTGTGACTGTGCCTACCTGCAGGGCAATGGCTCATGAACAGTGGAAAAGCCAAATATTCCAAACCACGCACAAGGTATTAGTGTTAAATCCAGCAGGACAGGAGAAATTGCAGAGAGAAATCTTCACAGATATGACTGAAGAAACAACTAGGTTAAGATAATTTTAAGAAAAGTGGGGAAACCCAAAGGGGAACGTAGCAGCTGTATTTCCAGTTGCCCATGTCTTGCTGAACAATACTGTTATTTATAAGCACAAATCTCCTTGGCTTTCTCGTGCCTTAAGCAATAATGAAGGAAGAAGTTGCGGGGATTGGAGGTCTTTTGCTCCTTATCCTCAGAGATTTTATAATTCCATGCTGAAGTTATAAACCCAGGAGAAAAAAAAAAAAGTCAGTTTTGTGGTTTTTGTGGTTCTTGTCTTCTGTTTTTTTTTTTGTTATTTTTAAGTGCCTGATAGAAACGACCAAAGTTTACAGTGTGCAAAGTGCCAAATCATCTTTTGGGGCAAAGAGTAAGAGACAGCAAGCCTTGCTAAGGGACCTGCATGGTTACATATCCTCTGGCCCCCAAACAATACAAACAAAGCCCAGAGTGCACAGTCCTGCATCAACTGCTTGATAATGCAGAACTCGCATCAAGTCTGCAATTACTTTGTCCCTCCAAAATTTTGCAGTTGTACCCAAAGCTTTCATTCCATCATCCCTAGCAGCTAAATCCCTCTTGTTCCAAGCAACCCATTCTCCAGTTTGAATGCTCAAGGGACCTGACCTGCAAAGCCTTCTTCCAGCCAGACTAGGCTTACTACACAACCAAAGAGGACAAAACCCTCTTTCAGAGAGCAGCAGGTTCCTGTCATCCCAAAGGCTGCAGGAAATGGGTCTTTCTTCAAGGCAGTGAGAGAACAAATCAAACCAGCGGGACGGCTGCCACAAGTCCAATATACAAGACTGACCTGAGGAACACCTGTATGCCTGTGATGTCTGAGGCGTTTGTATGGGTAGCTCCTTTTCATCCAAATTACAATTAAAACTTATTGTAAATTGAAGGTTACACAGTACATCCCCGAGTTGTAAAATTACAGATTTTTATGACTAGTGTGCATATTATTTCATCACCAAGCTTCATCTTAGACATTATGAAGTAATTTTCAAGTCAAATTCACAAATTTTAAATAAATTTGGCTTTCATACAAGTGTAAAAAAGAAGAGGTGCATTCCCTTTTATGTTAGGACTTCCATTAAAATGCATTCAGAAGCACTCACTAAATGCTCAGTAAACATCCTAAGCATATTGCTTGACAAGTAGATATATATATGAACATAAAGCATGATTTCAGGCAACCTATTTCAAACCAGTTTATTTAAAATTGCATTAACCATTTTGCCACCCCTCATGAATTACGTATAAGAGAAACAAAGTATAAACTATTGCTAAATTATGATCAAATTAGAGGTTTGATTTAACACTTAATTTATTTTCTGCAAATTTGCTTTGCAGTGAACTTCCCTAGACATGCCAATAACCAGCAGAGCTTTGTCCTGGGGATACAGAGACCTCATTCCCAGGTCTCTCACTGCCATCACTACTCCAAGATGACAGCAGGTATTGTACCTGCAGGTCAGAGCTGGTCAGGAATCAGCAGACACTTCCTTGGGAGCTCATTGCCAGCAACAAGCCACCATCCACACAATCTCAAAAGTCAAATATTGCTTCAGCAACATCTTGAGCACCAGGAGCAAGCTCAGCTGCTCAAAGGATGCAGTGAATGGCCATGGTAGAGCTGCTGCTTTTTGCCAGAGCAGAATGCCAAGAAGCTGTGCTGGACCCTGCTGCTGCCCCTGGGAAGGGACTAATGTCAGATAGGAGAGAATTATCTCAGCAACAGCAGGAGCACAGAGCCTTCACAGATGAAAGTCTGAGAAGACTTTCAGACTTTGTTAATTGTTAAACAGTAGAAAAACACAAAGACTGGATGGAAAATGGAAGCAAATGTGTCTGCAGCTCAGCTAGCTGGCCCACTATTCTGAGTGCTGCATGGAAAAACTGTGATGGTCAAAACGTCCATCAAGAAATAATGTGTTTTGACCATCTACAGCATCCACTTGAAGGTTGCTATAGCAATAATGCCTTATCCTCTTTTCTCCTTCAAAGCTTCAGCAGCAGAGAACAAATACTGTACTGCCAGAGTCAGAGCTAATTCTATAAAACTGTGCAGGAATCAAAAAGCCATTTACCTGAGCTCCTCTTTTTTCTATCACTGTTGAATTGCAAGTCAAACATTCACTAACTGTCCTTTCTTAGTCTCAGGAAACAAAAAAGCTATTGATTTTCAGCACTTTTTTTTTTGTGTACTGAATTCTTGCTCCCATTAAAACATCTTCAGAAAAGCAAAGGGTTTCCTACGGTGTTTGCATCCAGTGTGAGCTTGCATGGAAGCATTAATGAAGAGTAAGAAAAGACCAATAAATTTTGTGTGACAGGACTTGCAAAGTGTCAGCTCAAGGGGCTTCTGTTTCTTCTGCCTTATCCCAGAAGATGGAGCCAAATGACAAAGTGTCTGTGGCCCTGACAAGCTGCACGTAGGCACTACTGAGCAAAACCTTTCCCTGTGAAGGTAAGGTTAGTCTCACTCAAGGGCTCCCATTGCCAAGGTGGCTGGGAAGGCAGTCAGATTTCTTGCAGATATTTTTTTGGTCTTGCATGTCACAACTGTTCTGTAGCTCTTTGAAATGAAGGGAGACCAAGTAGATCAAGGTCAGAAGCCTACATTTTCAGAAAGCTAAATGGAAGGCAGAAAAACCCTCACTCAACTATTCTACAGGCAAAAAGAAAGATTTATTTGCAAGTGGCAGCATCACAAATCTATTTGGTAGCCTCAAAATATAGATTTGAGAGTCTAACATATTGCTCACCCTGGGCTTGTATGTTATTTACAGTAACAAAAAGCTTATAAGGAAAGCTGGAAGGAAGAGCTTTCTGTAAATATGTTGGAAATGAGATGCATGTCCTGTCCTCACATTTTGTGATTCCTTGCTAGGAGCAATGAAGCAAGTCATACTGCAAGAGCAGCCTGGCTGCAGTGGCATTTAGGGTTAAGATAAATCATTCAGAAGTCATGCAAAATGCATCTTTCACTTTGTAAAACATGAGGCAAACCTGCTCCTGAGGGTAAGCAGAAAGGGATGAGCTGGGCTGGGAAGCCAAGGGATGGTGTTCCATCACAAAACATTTTCTGAATACCTCCCACAGAACACTGAAGAACAGAAGTGTCCTCTTTGGCTGGGAAGTCATAAAAGGTTCAGCCTGAGGCCCAGCTTTCCTTGGGATGGCTTGCTATCAAATTCCCTGATCCCAGCCTGAGCCCTAATGGCCAGTTCAACCCTGAATGGATTCTGGCTTTTAGGGTATAACATTGGTCTCATTATAATGACACTGAGCCAAGTTTTCTCACATGTAGAAACTGCTCCTCTTGCCTCCAATGATGAGAACACCAAGTTATTCAGAACAGTATGAGGTGAGGACCTCCTGGGGAACTGCAGAGAAAGGACATTTAAGACTATGACTGGCCAATGGCAGAATAGGATTACAAACTGCAAGTGACACATGGCTGGAAAAAAAACAACCCTAATTTAACACCCCAACATTGATCTTCCAGCAGACTCCATTTTGCTGCAGCTGTGAAGCATGAAAAAAAGGCTCCAGCTCCATGGCAAGATAAGGCATAGTCAGGTAAACAACACCTAGAAATTTGAAAGTTAATATAAATATTGTAATTATCCCATCTTGGTTTTGGACTTGTAAATCAGTTCTGATTCAGCTGCATCAGTTCTGATTTCTCTTTTGACTTGGATCCTATAACAGAATCTGAAGAACAGGACAATCTAAAGAAATAATTTTGTGTTGGTTAGACAAGAGAAGACCTTGATTCAACTGCATATTCATGCTCTTAATTTTGGGTTTATGCTACACAGAAAATAGAAAGCCTTTAAATAAAGAAAAAATGTTTTTTAAAAGGTGAGTACAACATCAGATACAGTTTGAGAATAAAGAACCAAATGTGCCGAGGATTGCATAGGAAGCTAAAACCCAGAAGAAAGGCAGATGGAATCCCTTAATTCCAAAGAGTTATTAAAAAAACCCCAAATGTATGGGGAAGGACACAGAGGACAGAGGAAACTGAAACAAGGCCAAGAATGCCTGCCAGTCTTTTTCATCTGCTGTAGATTGCAAGAGATGAAGAAGTAAAATATCCTGTGGGAAGCAATTGCAACTGAACTCATGGAATACAGAAAGAAACATATCCATTTCTGAGGGAGTTTGCAGAGGTGCTCTGTGACCAGGTTCAGCTTTCACACTGCATTTTGCTTGGGCAGATGGGATTTTTAGACAGCCTAAATCTCAGGTATAATGCAAATAAAACTGTGGAAATTTCAGGCATGACAAAACACAGGGAAGGAAATAACAGGGGAATTTAAAAAGGTAGGGTCTAGTTCGCTCTATACCCTCTACCATGCTGATGGATGGATTTGTTCTTCAGCTTCATGTTCTCAATACTTCAGATTCTCCAATCCCACAGCTGGGACCAGAGTTTCAAAACTATAGTCCTCCCCTATTTTAGAAGCTAAAAGATGGAGAAAGCCTTTCAAACAAGATTACTCTCTGCATAACACCTTTTTGACAAAACAAGAGCTAAGCTCTTAAAACCTCTTGGCCCCTTCTATGAGGCAATACAGGCCAAGAACTTAAAATTATATTAGAAGAAGAGTTCATGTTTTAAAGAGAACCTAAACCCCACAATTTAGATTGAAAATCAATGATCACATGATTTCAACTTTGCTACTCCGATAGTTAGTAAACTACAGGGTTAAACTCATGTCTCTGAGTTTCTAAGTTTCCCTCTCTACGCTCTAAATTTCAATTTCTAACTACTGGATTTTGTTATTTCCTAGGGTCAAGCTCAAAGCTGTCAATTACCAATGTTTTTGTTCCCCTTAGAGGTAATTATAGCCTACGAGGAAGTTGCTCATTTATCTTTGCTTTGATGAGACAAATGAGAGAGAGCTCCTGGAGTCTCTCTGTATAATGCATATTTTTACAGCTCATTTAACCGTGTGTGTTTTCTTCAAACACCCTCCACCCTCACAACACTTCCAGAAGCCTGAAGGCTGGAATGGGACTCTGTAGAAGAGTTCCAGATGGGCCCAAGTGTGGAACCACTGGTGTCTCACATACATAGAGGTACCATCACAAAGTCTAGGAGACTCTTCACAAAAAAAACACTTTTACCCAGAACGCCTCTTTAGCTCCATTGGTAGAATATGGCATGAGTATCTGCAAGAGAACTGGGTGACCAGTATGATTTTATGTACAGTTACTTTAAAGCAAAATTGTCCTGTCAGGCAGGATTCCAGTTCAGCTCTTTCAAATTATCAGAGGGAGATTGTGAAGGAGAAATGCTTGACATTCAGGATAAAAAACCCAATCTAACAGTTTTGGATCAGTAGCAAGAGCACAGTGCCCCTTCACAGCCTCTCCTGCACAGTTTTGAGTGCCATGCACCTTTCTCCTCAAGAAAAGGAGAAGGTAATAAAAGCACATTAAACCTCTTCTTTGTAAATATCACCTCCTTTGAATGGAAGCGATGCTTTATGAATTTCTAAATGAAGGCTCAACACACGTCTGGCCACTGAAGTCTGCTCACAGCAGGTGCTGCTGATAACTAATGGAATATAGGGAAAGTGAGGCTTGAGAGAACTTTACAAAGAAGATGTTCATAAGAACCCTTTGAGTTGAGCTCCAGATCTGGAGCAGCCAGAGCATGTCAGAAGTCACTGAAGCATCAGGAATTGCATTTGACACATCCCACCTCTCCCTGTTCAGTTTTGCAGGCCAGATTATCTAGATATAGACTAGGAAGGAATTTCAGCTTCAGTTCTTATCTAAAATTTTTGATACACTTTTTAATGGCAAGATAAAAATGCCTAGCACACAAAGTGATTCTTTTCTGTCAGATCTGGGAATTAGTGATAAATTCTGATGCAACACCGTAAATAACTCTTTCCATTTAATGATGCTGAGCATGCTAGGCTATGTCAATCATCCCTTGGAAATGAAGAGGAGATGTGATTTGAAATGGCAAGCTGTGTGTGTCTAATCAATAATCTCATTATGTGTCAAGCAAACCAAATTTGATTATCACAGAGCAGCTACAGTCCTCCTCAGTGCAGTTGCAACTCAGTTGCCACTCAAACTACCAGTCTCAAATTCTGAAGGTGAAACTGGTGGAAGTTTATTTATTTTCCAAATGTGGAGATATCTAGAAGGTCTGTGAGATAAGTCCCAAACTACTGTAAACCACAGGAGATTCCAACATCTAATTGGGAAAAAAGAGGCAAAACCACCTGTGTTTCCTTCTCAAGACACAACTTCTCCAAGCCCCTCAGTGTGTCTTGCACCTTCTTTCACCTCTGAAATACAAGTAGCTCCCGACCTTGGATAGACTCTTCACTTGACCTGTAAAACCAGCAGGATTGTTCAAGCCTTCTAGTTTTCTTCTCCTGAGCTCTATGTAGCACACTCCATCTCATGGATTATCCCTTTTCACTGATCCATCTGCAAACGATCATGTTCTGACCCTGCATCATAACCAAGGGATCTGCACAGCAGTAAGCTCTAAATCAAAGGATGACATGAGAACCAATATGAGATCCAAGTATATCCCTACAGAGGATCTGCAAAACTTCATGACGTCAGTCAGACCACTCACCTCTCTCCTTGATTTGCTCCCCTCATTCACAAGCTCATAAGTTGTGAGCTCTGTTCTGCTTAGTTGCTAGCTCCACGAATTGTGATGGCACTGGAGGCCTTTGTTAGGTGTACATTTATCAGTTGTGTGCACACCATTGTGAGCTGTCCATACACAAGGAAAGCTCAGACTCAGGATTCCATCTGTCAATACAAAACCAGATTTTGCTGCAAGCTACCATTTCAATAAGTTATTTACTCTGAGGGCAGTGAGTCACCCTGGAGAAGGTTGTCCACAGAAGCTGTGTCTGCCCCATCTCTGCAAGTGTTCAAGGCCAGCTTGGGTAAGGTTTTGATCAGCCTAGTCTAGTGGAAGGTGTCTCTGCCTGTGGCTGGGGAGTTGGAACAAAATGGTCTCTGACTATCTTCCAACCCAAACCAGTCTATCAGTTTATGATTTGTGTTGAATCTATATTAAAAATAACACTACAAATTCCACAAAACAGTATGCCCATATCTAGCTCCAGCCTGGTTTCAGTAAACACATGATCTTTTTGGAATCAATACTAGAATTCTTTATCTCCTCTTCTGTAGTGGCAACATGGTGAGAGATTTGTGAAAATCAAGGGATAAAATAGGCTCATTTACATTTCAGAGACTCTGTCTGGAAGTGTTTCCTCTCTACTTAACAAAAACACTGTTTATAACCCTGAGATTAAGTTTTCTTTTGCCCTATATAAAGCATTTAAAAAGCTCTGACCTTTATTTACTAAATTATTCTTCTAATTAACACCGAATGCTTTTGCCCTAGATAAAGAATTGTTTATTGGATCAGACTAAGATTTTAAGATATGATAACTAACAGTACTTTGGGATATAATAAATCAGTGCCTTTCCAGTCATAGGTAGCGAAAAAAAGTGCTGCATGCTGTCCTTTTATGAGCATCAATTTACTGGCAAAAAACAAAAAGCATCTGCCTTGGATCATCATACCATGGAGCTGAGAGCCAGGTTTCACATGTTAACCACACACACACAGAGGATGAGGTTTCTCAAAGAGCTGCAGTCCAAGTTAGGTACCTACAGACAAGCTCCAAACCACCCAACATGCAGCAGCCTCTCTGTCTCTTCCCATGGCAAAACCAATGGTGCCAAAGGTTCCTATTTCAGCCGTATTCACCTTGTTGGGCATGCAGCCAGCCAGCAACAAGGACATGGCAAACTCTCCTTCTTCAGAGCCCTCGCATGCAAGGGTTAGAATGGCAGATCTGTTTGTGGTGGGTTGACAGGAACAATAACCTTAATCCTTGTCTCCACTTGCTGAGCTATCTCATGACCTCAGCACCCCTCCCAGCATAGCCAGAAGGCAGGGACAATTTGTAGGAGCAACAGAGCTGTGGTAGGGGCACAGTTATAATCATCCTGTAACTCGAGGCATATTTCATTCCTGCTGCCATATGATTGTTAAAGTTCTCCTATCCCCCAGGAAATATATTGGTGGGTTTTTCTTCCTTCATTCAAATGTGCATTTTCTCTTATTACTTTCTGAAGTAAAGCTTGGGCTTATTTCAGCTCCTGAAGGGACCAGCTGCCCTCAGGAAAGCAGGCAGTTCACTCATTTTCTGGCTGTGGGAGGTGATGGCTGCTTTTGTAATGAGTGGTATACAGAAGAGGCAGGATCTGTTTGTTACTTCATTCCACAGCTTTTGCCATAATCCCCACTGAATTATGAGCATGTCTCCTTTATCCCTTGTCTTCTTTTCATTCCCTAACAACCTGGTTCTAACAATCATAGGTAAAACCCAGAAGACCTGAGCAGAATTACATTGTTGTGATTCCAGTTTGGTGACATAGCCCTGAACAACATGCTCTGGTTTGAGATAGGTAAGAGCTTAGGAAGTTAAACCTGTGTTGTGCACAATTCAAAGATCACCAGCCCTTGCTGTGTTTTTCACAACAAAACATAGGTAGTGACTTTAAAAAGACATTGCACTTCCCAAATAGCAGCCTTCAGAACATCATCCCTGCTTCCTTTGCTAGGTATGGAAAAGAAGGCAAGACCAGACTGCTGTGAAGTTTGAAAAACATGAGTTTTCCTATCAGCATCGATAGGCATCCAGCCTTTAAGTATATTATTGTTTCTGTGTTCTTTCTTGTCTAGCAACTGCAAGCCCGATACTATTTTAATTTGCACTGGAATGCTTAAAACTTTGTCTTTACAAGTACTGCTAACATCAGCTACTTTTCCTAAGCAATGACCCCTAATGACAGGCATGTTTGATAATTAAAATTTTTCCTAATGTGCCTGGAAATTTTGCCTGATTAAACCTTTTCTCAGAGTCAGACTGAGTCTTCTAAGGAATCAAAAGGAACAGAAGTTGCATTTTCCTCATGCTGAGTTCATTACAAAGGTCTTCATTTAGCAAAGTGCCTGCCAGCTTGGAGTGTATGAGTAAGCCCACTGAGACTAAAAGGATCATTTTAAGCTGGTAAGGCATGTTCTTATGTATCTTGCTGAAACTTAAATGAATCATGATATGATTGAGAAGGATCCAGGAAAAGTCCAGTTTGATCAGGTGAAGTGAAAGGTGCAGCCAGAATCAAATCAAAAAGTTCAGCCTGTATAGTATGATCACACATGGGAGGCATGCTCTGGGAGGGCATGGCCCTTTTTTTGGAACAGGGTAAAGTGTCTTCCAGAGAAACGTTGGCTTGGGCAAGTCTTCCATGCCTTGCAATATAAAAAGCCTGGGAAAGTTTTCATGTATCAGCTAACCCAACTCTTATTCAGACCCCTTACTTTGTTTTCTTCATTGAAAAGTTACCCCTTTCCAGTTAGGTTGTACAAAACCTCTGGAAAAGTCCCCACAACAACCCAAACTTCAGTTCTGTAGCATGCTTACCTCAAACAAGAAAATTCAGAAAAACCTGCTGTTATTAAAACAAAAACAACGCCACAAAAAGAAGCCTGGAGCAACATAAACACATGCTCAGTCCCTGCAGCACTACTCCCCAAGATCTGATCCTGTCAGCACTCTCCGGCTGTGCCTCAGCAAAAGCAGATGAGGACATAGCTGTGGAGTCTCTGGTGCATGCCCTGGGACTAAAGAAGTTTTGCTACTGATTCATTAGCACGTTTCTCTTAAGTCAAGTGAAGTGTGTGAGAAGTGCTGTTCTTCAAGTTGGGGCTCTTTGCAGCACCAGTGGTCAGCATAAGGTCTGACATCACTTCCAGAATGGGAAGAAGAATTTGGATTCTTGTTTTCCAGAAAAAAAATCCAGCATAGAATGAAAAATTTTCCATTTCCCAAATTTTGAATTTTTTTTCTATGAAGTTTTTCACATCCTATGCTCAGGTCTGTCAAAACCCAGATATCCAACAGGACACTTATTTAACTTTTAATATCCTTCTAAATTTAAGAAATCTATTCTATTTAATGCCAATTCTCAGATTCAAGTGGGAACTAACGCATGTTCTGAGACATTTCCATAAAAGAGCATTGCAGGTATAAGGTTTATATAGCATTGTATTCTGTACAGTGAGGAAATGGATAATCCTATTCATCTAGCTTTGCCTTATCAACTTAAATAGGCTCTCACATAGCAGGCATCTTCAGTAATTGAATAGTGAAATTGCAAAGTGCATACATTATTAATGCTTCTAGGAATAGACCTAGAGCTTCATAAAAGAGAGGGAGTAAGATTTCAAGGTGGTGGCACAACTTGCTTTTAACAGCAGTGAAAAAACACATCAAGGAACCCAAATACTCCTCTGAATAAGAGAAGCAGCAAGCTAAGCTACTTAGAATATGGAAATATCCCAAAGCACAGCCCAAGAAAGAAGCTAGACGTTTTGTAGAAGCTGCCATAGTTACAGCTAAACAAAATATGCAGCACACCCAGAGGCAAGAATGAGAGATTCTCACTAGGACATCCTACCTCCTCCCCAAGATGTTCAGTTGGGTAACACCAGCTAAAACCCACACCCATAAAACTTAACTTCTGCACAGAGCAACCTGTCCCCAGTGCAAGACAAAATTTCTCAGAAGTGGGCATCAGACTTGTTGTTGTGACAAGGAAAATAAGATTTTGATAGCTTCTTGCTATCAAAAGATAACAAGAAGCTATCAAAGATATAAAAGATGCATCTTGATAGCACTTTATGGAAGTCTTAGAGAAACTGGAGTGACTGATTTCTCTTAGAGTCCAAGCAAAGTGCATCTTTTACATGGTGATCTTTCTAACAAAAAACAGCCCAGTAATTCATCCTGTATTTTATATCCACCTAACAATGTTACCAAATGTTGTTTTGCTCTTCCATGCAAGGACCTGTAAGTCACCCAAAAGTGCCATGTTCTACCTCCATATTAAGTATTTTCAATTTTGTTCTAGGATATCCAATTATTTGGAAAAATAAAAGGCTTTACCCCAGAGCTGGGTTTAGTTGACTCAGTACACACTACATTTTATGCTATAATACTAGAATCCACATTTGAACAGGTAAGAAAGTTTAAAACCACAAGCTAAATCTCCTGGGGGTAGGTCCCATTATATCTTTCAGCACTGTTAAATAATGTAATAACTTGGTGTTTGTTGAAGGTGCATGGAAAACAAAACAAGCCAAACAAGTTGTTCGGTGAGCAATGAAACCAGCGAATGTGGGTCTCCCGTACCTGTAAGATGGGTGTTCCAGGACATCACTTCCTGCACATCCCTATACCTCTTTTTCTCTTGGACAAAGAAGCCTGGCAGGAGCAATTGTGTGCTGTGGCTAATCTACAGCAAAACTCATGCAGATAATGCTACTCAGAACAAGCAAGACAGCAACAGAGGTGACTACTGTCTAACAAGATTTAAGGGTTAAATTTAGTTAATTTAATGCCTTCAGCAAGTGCATTAATCTGCATAGTTTGCCTCTTCCATCCACCAGTTTTCAGAAAACCTATAAGAACACAATGGCAATAAATAACCATTTTTCTAGGAGATTTCAAAATTATTGAAAGAACTGTCTCACCATATAATTGCCTGAGCTTCTCCCCTAGGAAACAGATTTAAAAAAAAAAATTCAGGACTAAAGAACTAGATACCAGCTACATGAGAGCCTGACAAACATCTTCTAACAAGTTAACTCATCTTCCCTTCATCATCTGTTAATATACACATATGTGCACAGGCACACACACACTTGCTTCTTGTGGAATTTTTGATACCTTTTCATTGCTGATATAATATGAAACCTTCCATTTGTTTATGGCTTAAGTGAAAAACTACTTGCCTTTCCATAACAGAAAAATATGTTTGAGGTGAGTAACACAAAAAATAATTCATGCACTTGGAAAATGATAACTGTGTCAGTTTTGTCTTATAGAAGAGAGGAAAGTGTCTGAACAAAGTCAGCCAGTCAAGCAAAAAGGTTTATTGATTCCAGGATTACTTTTTTCATTTTTGTGATTAGATTTGGGGTTGGGGGAAAAAATTCTGAGAGACTGAGGGAGACAAGAAAAGAAAGGTAGGTGCATTAACAGAGCACATTAAACATGAAATAATTAAGAGGAAGAAAATTAAAAGGGACAGCCAGCCTCTATCAAGGGTCCAGACTTGAAGAACAGCCCTGAATCTGATTAGGAATGAGCTAAAGGACACCAGAGGAGATGGCTCTAAGCTCCTGATTTTCTGTAGGAAAAGTGTCACCACACTGCCTCCCACCTCACCACAGGGTACAAAGAGCCTTCAAGAGGGACCTCTTTCACTGATAGGAGGGAATGGATGAGCTGTATTGTAGATTTCCTTCACTATCTCAAAGCCAAGTCCTATGTATTTTTAGAAAGAATGACCAATTCCTTTATTTGGCCCTTCACATTCCACGTCATATTCACTTTCCCAAAACTGAAATGTATTGTCAGGTGCTGCCACTTCTTAGGAAGGGGATTGCTCTTTAAAGTTCTCAGCAGTGCATAGGTTGAAGTCATGAAGAAGGAACCAAAGTTTTATTGCCTGGGTGTCAATAAGACCCACAGGGCAAAGATTTTTCAAATCTTCAGATCCACTTATGGAAATCACTGAAGAGTCTAAATTCTACTGAAGATTCCTATCTACTGAATATTCCTGCAGGATATCTTTAAAACTTGCTTGAGCACACCCATAGGAGGGCAACAAGGCTGGTGAGGGGCTTGGAACATATGCCCTGTGAGGAATGTCTGAGGGAGCTGAGGGTGTTCAGCCTGGAGAAAAGGAGACTCAGAGGTCACCTTATCACTCTCTACAACTTCCTGAGAGGTGGTTGTAGTCAGATGGGATTGGTCTCTTTCTCCAGGCAGCCACTGACAGAACCAGAGGACACAGTCTCAAGCTGCACCAAGGGAAATATAGGTCGGATATTAGGAAAAAGTTTTTCACGCAAAGAGTGATAAAGTTCTAGAATGGTCTGCCTGGGGAGGTGGTGGAGTCACCATCCCTGGATGTATTTAAAAAAAGACTGGATGTGGCACTCGGTGCCATGGTTTAGTTGAGGTGTCAGGGAACAGGTTTGACTCTATGATCTTGAAGGTCTCTTCCAACCTTGTGATTCTGTGGTTTAATTTCAGGTAGTGGTTGAAACCTGGGCAATAGGCTAGCATGGAAAAATGACTGGGAATATTACAGGGTTTTCCAAAGCATCCTACTCACTTCTGTGCTTTCATTTATCCCTTCAGCCATTTTCTGCATCCTTTACTTACAAATCTTTTCCTCCATACTCCTTACTGGCTGAAGTGGATCTTAAAATTATAACTCCTTACTCTTGGGGTCAAATAGAAATTATCTATACTGCAAATTTTGCTTTGGTTTGATTATTGTTTTTTTGGGGTTTTTTTTTTTGGTAATCGTTGAATGTAAAGGTTTAAAGAAGATGAATGAAGCAGAGCTTGACATGCCAATATATGACAGCTGGTTCCTGGTAAAAAAAATCCATCAGGTCCTTGGTTATACCCATTGGCAAAGACCAAAGAGACAGCAATGAGTTTCCAAAACACAGCACGTGGATTTAAAGCCATGAAATTTACTCTACTGCTGCATACTCAGAGTTCTATGGGCATACAGCTATGTCAATTATTTTCCCTGACCAGCCTGTGAAACAAGCAGTAAACCCTGAAACGGTCCAACACTGTACCTGCATGGCTCCCACTGCAGAAGACAGCCAGGAACATACTGTATAGTACCTTCCTACAAACCAGTTTTTTACAGCTATTGTGAGAACACAAATGAAGCACATGCAAATCACCTTCTCCCTCCAAACTCAAAGGCCTCTCTGCAGCCACAGACGTGTGTGCAGTACAATAAAATCAGTCAGATGGGACTATCCACTTGAGTTCACAGGCAGCAGTTCCCATCAGAGCATTAAGATGATAACATGGGAGATAGTCTGAATTGAAGACAAGTTACACAAGAGCAGCAACTACACTACTAAAAATATTTTTCAATAGATATAGGACTCACTATCCATGGCCCTAGGACTTGTAGTTTATAAGAAGGGTTTAGCTCATGTTTAAGCCTAAATTCTTCAATTTTGTCCCAAAGGCAAAGGAGTTGGTCACAATCATGAGAGTTTAATTAAAGTGGAGATGTGATGCCAAGATTTTGTATAGCATTCATAAAAGCATTCGGTTCTAGTGAATTTTCCTTCTCTTGCTAGAGCTGATAAACCCATAACAATGGACCATAAAAATGAGCAAGTCTCCTTTCCCAGCTAGTCTGGCATTTACATACAGCTGCAAAGATAGATAGTGAGAAGGCTTAGACCCAGCTGGCAGAAATGTCAGGTCTTTCAGCTCTGTATCTCTATTACATCAAATACAAACAGCATTAGCTCCTAGCTGTGCCAGTCCTTGGCAAAAGTGCAAGTATTTGGGTGAAGAAAGATTGGGTAAATCTAAGCCTGGACATGGCTGGAGAAATTACAATGGAGCAGGAGAAAAGGAGAAAGGAGGAACCAGAAATAACTTTAAAAGGCTTGCTTTCACCATGTATGACAAGCTATCAAGAGATAAATCTTGTTTTACATGTGTCTGATCTCGAGATCACTAGAAGCTGCTTTCTGAGCTCTTTATTGATGAGTCCTTCTCCTAACTACAGAGGATAAAGATAACATACCCACCCTCAAATAGAGATGGGCAAGAAAATCTCCCCAACTTCTTATCTAAGATCAGTTTAAAAGCAAATACTACTGTGATACTTTTTCCTTCACAGGCCCCAGAACCAACACCTTCCTATAGTAAAAGTCCCCTAAACCAGCTAAATGTGAGACATTTCATAACAACCAAATGTTTATTTTTGCCTTTGCATTTGAAAACGGGATATGTAACTTTTAAGAATCCATTTGGACCACAACACCTTGAATATTTAACAATACAGGCTGAATTTTTCTTCTTTTGGTTTGCTTGTAGTGACTTCTGACTCAATACAGAAACCAAGGAAAGGTACCAATCCCAGGGCCAGTTCTTCCTTTGGGGGAGCCCTTTGCCCTGCATGATCAGAGCAGTTGTGGTACCTAAAGAATTAACACTGATTCTTCATGCACCTACTGTCAGGATAGCAACTTGCTCTAGATCTTCTCTCAAAGAATGCATTGCTATGAGGAAGCAGTTTCTTTCTGTTGTTCTCTAGTGGCTTTGAAGAGAGGCCTGCTCAGCACAAAGGGCCCAGGAAGATTGAGCTGAGTCCAAGTGTCAAAGATTACAAGAGTTCCAAGATTCAGCTTTCTCCTACAAATGGACTTTGCAGATTGTAGAAAGGCACGTTCCTCAATCAGTAGGTGAAAACTGCTGCTGAAGGTATTCCCTTAAATGAGCTGCAAGCACCACTTCTCAGAGAAGCTGAGTACTAAAGCAGAGGGAAACTGAACTGGGAGGGCAACTGGGTGTTCATCCAAATTCCTCTTCTCAAATGATACTGTTGATATGTGATTACTACTACTCCGTCATTTCCTTTCAATATTATGTTAAAAAAATGCCTAATCAATTTTTCTGCATTCCTTCAGCTTAACTGAGAGTAGAAGACAGACAATAAAATGTACATTGCCATATACTACAAAACAAGCAAGTGAAAAAAAATTACCCTAGAAAGCCGTATTTATCTATGAAGTTACTCAAAGGGCTTCAAGGCATTTTTATCAAGACAATGGTATCAGTAGAAGTTCCTTCTGACCCCAAGCTTTGCACACAGAATTCCCAGTGTCAGAAAAACCATGTCTGCCAAAAACCAAGCAACAGATATCATTTCCACAATGCTCTGGGACTGATGTCTGCTTTCAGTGCCTGCAAAATAGGATGGCTACCTCTTCCTGTGGTAGGCATTTGACAAAATAATTGTCACCAGCAATGTCCTCATCTACATTCTTTGGTATGACCATATGATACCTCTCACACATTCTCAAAATAGAGCACCTAGGATAACCTTTAAAGTGTGAAATCCCACTCGGGGTTAATTCGAACTGACTCTCAGATTGAGATGTTTTATGAATTTTCAGACTCTCTGTAGGACACTCCACTGAGAATCCAGAACAGTTTATCCTAGGTAAACAACCAGCTTTATTCAAACAGGTGCTAGGCACTGGACCACTGTGCACAGGGGCTGATAGCTGTATTTTAAGTTAGGGAAGTTTCACTTATCACTAACCGTCTCTTCAGGAGGTCATTGCCACCTCAGCATGACAGCCAAGATTAAACAAACAACAAAACCCCCTTAGAGATGCCCCAAAAAAGTGTTTCTAGAGAAGTGAAATGAAACAAGACCAAAACAGAAACCCTCAAAGCAAACCTCATTCTGTTTATTAAAAGGACTAGCTCTTCTTTGTTTATTGAATAAATATGTTCCAATCTACTGATCCATAAATATACAGAAACTTTTCTTAAAAAGAGAAAAAAATAATCCTTTGTACTTACATGCCTCTAGCTGATCCTCACCCCAGAGGATTAAGTATGTTTCTCAGTTACAGCCACATGGTTTCACAATGAAAAGGAATTTAACAATAAATTCACAATTCAGTATTCCAGGCCAACATACAATCATGTAAGCAAGCGGTGCAAAACTGGAATTATACCCAACAAGCCAGTTATTAATAGAAGACCAGACAGCTACTTAAAAAGCTTATTCAAGAGGTCAAATATTCTTGTCCCTCCTTTCTGTATTTTCAACACAGCTGAAAAATAGTCTTTCCTTATATCCATACTTATAAATGCCTTTTCTCAAATTACATAGAAGTTAAAGGGCCTCATGTACTTAATATCACTCAAAACATGAAATGCCTTTTCACAACATGTGTGCATATATACATGCATTTTTTCCCATTTAAATGGCAACATTTAAATTAGCAACTTTCTCCTCAATCAGTGATGTACATGGTGACAGCAGTGTCTGGAAGGGTGACTATGGTTAGTTCTGGAGCAAAACTCCTGAAAGATCTAGAGGGAGGTTCCTGGACTCAGGGGAACTCAAGTGAGAGTGGAGAGACCCAGCAGAAGAGAGCAGCTTTCACCAGAGTGTCATGGCAGTGCCAAAGCAACTGGGGGAGATTTAAGTGGCTCCAGGGAGTGTGAGCAGCCAGGACAGCAGTTTTCATGGCTTGGTCAAAGCTGGGACTCAATGATCTTTGAGGTCTTTTTGAAATGTAATGATACTATGGTTCTGTAAAGCAAAATACTCACAGGACACTAATCTCTGCTGAATCCACATTTAACCTCCCAAGCAAAGAATTTTCAGCCTAGGGAGTATGTTTTACACATAAATGGCCTGAGGTAGTCTCTGTCTCATTAGGACAATAAGGCCTATCTTGGGAATCAGTAGAAGAACTTCTCCTAGCATTCTGAAATATTCCCATTGCAATTGGTTTTGAGGCTTCATTCAGTTACTTCAAACGCCAGACTTAAAGATCTGCTGTTTGTAGATGTCAACATTTTATACCGTTGACCTTTCATTCCCTCCTTCTCTTAGTGTGTATTAAATGCTTCTGAATCAGATTTAAATTTACTTCCAACGTCATCTAGATGAACAAAATTAGGTACCACTGCCTTAACTTGATATTTAAGCACAAAGCTATTTTAATAAATGTCAATGAGCAAATTAAATATTTTAATTTTGATGTTGGTCTCCAGAAGCAGAAGAGATTTAATGCTCATCTAAGGAAAAACACTATTAACATTCAGGTCAGGCCCAACGAACAAAACTTGCTGAGTGTTCAGCACTAACATATTCCTAGTTACTTTTAGAAGTGCTAGTCATAAGATCTGTTTGCATGTAAACATATGTGACAAAACTGACAAGCCAATCATGCATAACTTTAATATTTGCAGATTACTCCAACATGGTTATCACTAAACTGGTGACATGGATGCTGCTGCTACAGGATGTGTTTTGACATATAACACAGGAAGCCTTTGCTCTAGCAAGCAGGTCAAGGTGTGTGTGAGATTGCTTTATAGAGTTTAAGGTCTCATTTGGCTGTGGACAAATTCTGTTCAGGACACTGAAAAAAAACAAGGCTTGACCCTAGCCTGCCTTCACTCCCCATATGTGTCCTGCAATGATTTATAGTAGCCTGGATACTTCTCCAGTACATGCCAGGTGCCAACATGTCCTACATACCAGCTATTCTTGGCAGGTCTGCTTGTGGAATTCCCAGTTTATTTGGACCCTTTGACATCTGGAATGACAGGTACAGATTAGCACAGAACCAGTGGCTATCCTGCATGGTGGGGCAGTCCTCAGCCTGGTCCAAAGAGAAGGTGGCTGACACAGGCACCCGGATTAGCTGCACTGGCTGGGTGCTCTTATCACATATTACAATATCACGTAAAGCAGGCAGGAGGGATGAACATCCCCAGCACTTCAGCTAACATGAGAGGGAGAAGGGATTCAGCAGGACCTTGGCAGAGACAGGTCTGCAGTCTCTGTTGCCTAGAAAGTCGACATTTCTCTGAAGGGGGCTCGGAAAACAGGGATGAATGGATAAACAGGGGATAGCAGAAAATGGAAGAAAAGTGTGTTTGGGGTGAAGTTTAACACATCATGTTGTGTACAGAATTCACTAAATGTATATCCTTTCTACTGCATTCTATTATCTCTCCCAGTTTAATCAGCAAGTGCTTCAGAGTCAAGACAAAGAGATGTAGATTTGATCAGACCCTTGATTATCATTGATAGAAGAGGGCAAACAAACACACAGCACTGAGACAAGGTAGAACAAGGAGGTAATTGATATTGTAAACAAACAAATAGGAGATGTGGCACTGCAAATACCAAATTCCATTTCTGAGGAAGCTATCAAGCAAAAAGAAAATGCTTTTACCTGGAAAGCTGCATGACCAAGACACATGAAGTCAGTCATGTGCAACCAATAAATTGCAGTCTGAATACAAAAACCAAATGAAAAAAGCTGAGCGTGAGATGAGGTACTGCCGTGCTGAGTATTGCTATGCAGGGTCAAGGACTCCACACAACACTACTCCTCTCTTGTTGCATCCTGTGTTAATAACCTGGGGTCCTACTGTTAATTACTGCTGCTCCCAAGTAATCAATGGGGTAACATTGTGGGAAGTGGCTGTGATGGTAAGAAGCCACTGGCCAATGCTGCAGCCACAGAGAAGCCCTTAGGAAGACTAATACTGAAAGAACAAATAAAAAAAAAATCAACCCAAACCCTGGCCAACATCTTTCCAACTTGAAAGAGGAAAGAAAAATCCTCCCAGCAAAGGTGCTGTTTTGAATTCAATTAGTGGTTATTAATGCAATTGCCCTCAATTTCAGTCACTGTCATTCACCATTCAAACACAGCAGACATGAATACAGTGGAGAACAGAATGCTATTTGTTTTTCATCCTCAGATAATCCCAACAATGTGTCACTGTATTCAGTGCACCAGAAAATTCTAAATTTCCCATTAGAGCTAATTTTGTGGGCTCTGGGGTCAACCTGAGCTCTCTGTTAAGAGACTGTAAATTCAATGACTTCAGTGAAGTCATCTCAGATTTATGAAGGTATATTTGGCCTTTTGACTCCCTGAACTTAATGCCAATTGAGATAATTCTGTGTGTTAAAAAAAAAAAAGAAAAGCTATGTTATGATCATTTCAAGAGCAATTTATTTGAAAAGAAGCTCTGAAAAGTATTCTTGAGAGAAAACTATAATTAAAACAGTATTAAAGTAGCTAAGAAATGAAAAAGAAAGTAAAGAGCTAAAGGATGCTCAATTAAGAGACGTTCCAATATAGGCTTTGTTATGAGCTGTCACTGACAGAGACTATGGTATTTAATTGGTAGGAAAGGTATTGTGAAAAAATGGAGAATGGCAGAGCCAGGACACAGACAATCAGCTTTGCTGTTAACTTTAATTCACCATGCAGAGTTTTAATTGAGATACCAAGCATAAGTAACAGCGCCTTGCCTCTAACCCTCCAGGGTGAGAACTATCCTAGAGCTTCACCCTCAGAAATACAGGGAAACAAACTGAGGTGAAAACAGCAGAAAACCAGAAAACAATCTAGAAAAAACACAGACCATCTCTCACGTCATATGTCTGAACATCTTCAAATCTATCCCATCTGATCAGTGCCACTAAAAAACTAATACACTGCTTTTCCTGCAGAAACAGAACACATGAAATGAACACAGAACTGGACCACACTGGTTTCAGCTGTGGTCTCCATGTCTGTTACCAGCTCCTGATACTGCATTACATTAGTGCCAGAGATATTGTAGTCACTCATTATATCCCATGCCAGAAATTCGGAGCTGCCAGGCTGAAATGCCAGGAATCAGGTATTTAGGGGTCCAGAGCAGAGAACTTTTGAGTTCCTAACCTGCAGGAAGCCCCAGGATATTGTCACTCCTGCAGCAGTTCTCTGCAAACCACTGTGGACCTTCTAGCCAAAGCAACCACCTTTGGCAGGTTGGTTACTCCATCTAGGATTGGCAAAAACAACAACCCCCCAAATAAGCTTGTATTTAATTGGCTGTGTTAATTTTGAACCTAGAACAAAGCCACTTGAAGAACCTCGTCATAAGGAGTCTAAATTCAGCACCCTCCTGGACACTAACAAGTTAAAAAAAGAACATGCAAAAGTTTTCTGATTTTGACTAACCAAAACACACTGCAAAGCTCACACCCACATATTTAATTTACTTTGCATATTTGAGTTTCCAGGAGTTTTAAATGCATGTGTCTTTTCAAATTAAATCAACTATATAATAATAGGCCAAACATGTCAGCTGCTGGGAAATCTCACAACATCCTGTCTATTTTTACTTCTTTTAGTATCCTCTCTAATTTAAAACACCATCATTCATAGTAGCATGTTATTCAAATTTTAGCAAGAACAACCCCCTCAGAGGCCAGTATTTGGTAAGATTCTGTCATACCAAATTCAGTTTAATTGAACAGCAATAATGAACCCTTCCAGGACCAATGATATGACAAGGAGATATCTGAAATGGAGCTCAAGGTCCTGACTGTTTTTTACAGAGCTATGATCTACCTACAGCTACTTTATTTTATAACATTATGGTAGCTTTGCATCTGAATAGTTTTTTTTGCCAGAGGAAAGCATCCCTGGACAACATATTTAATGCAATTGAGATTGTTGATTTGTGATTTTTTTATTCCCCTTCTTTGTGTTCTAAGCTTCTCTGCCTACTGATGCATTACCTCCTTGTGGGCAATGCCCACCGAGAGTATAAAGCTGGGATTCAAGTTACTTGATAAATGTTGGTTTGATCCTAGGATATTTGGCTGAAACACCTGCCACATAAAAACAATTTGCATCTTTTTTCTGATGCTAAAAAAAGGTTTGTAACTGTGGAAGCTGAAGTTTAGCCAGCTCCACCCACATACATACACCTCACCTTAAGAGCAGAATTAATGAGATTAAAATTATGTCCATTTTGACTGAGAAGGACAAAAAACCTCTGGATCTACATTTCCTCAATTGGATGAGGCCAGTAACTGAACCACAGTAGGTCTGGCACGGTACTCACACATGTCAAGACAAGTTGCAGGATGGGTATCAATCCCTCCTGACTTCATCAGCCTGCAAAATAATTCTAAGTAATCCCAGAGAAATGGTGGAAATTTACTAATTTGGGATATCAGAATGAGGAGTGCTATGGATGAGAGACCAGATTTTTAAACATATCTAAGGAGTCAGGCATGCTAAAAGATGCCAAATATGAAAGTCAAAGGCACTTACAAGCCCAATTCACATTGGTGCAGACCTTCTGACTCCCAAAGACCTTACCTCCAAAGACCTCCTAGTCTTAGTAAGATTCCAAATGAAAAGTTTGACCCCCTGTATTAGTGCTGTGTCAGGAATGCAGACACAAATATTTTGGGGTCAGATTCAAGCTATGCAGGCACTGAACTGCTACTAATTTTGAAAAAAAAAAGAATTTCCAAGTTCCTAAAGGAATTTCCAAGTTCCCATTATTTACCACTTAAAATACCACATCTTCTGAAACCCAAATCAGTGCTTTCTCCAAGATTCCAGACAAATCTTGGGAGCTTGAATTGCACCAATATGTCTACACACAACCTATACTATATATCCTCCACCATGGAAGCAAAGTTTCCAGGAGGTGGCTGGCATTTTCCCTGAGCACTACTTATATCACACACTATTCATTTGAAGAACTCAGGAGAGTTTTTATTCTCCCCTGTGAAATCAGTTGTGAATTAAATGTAAAGATGAAAACATGGAACACACTAATATTGTGCTACGTACAATAGAATAGCCTTTGAGGGATAAAATGCAGCAGCAGCACAGCATTCATGTGTACTACTGGCTCAGGTTTTTGTTTCATGCTTTCTACCTTCCATCCAGCTCCTTCATGAGGAAAATTCTTGACATTTGTCACTTTGCCTAGGTCAACATTGACCAGCTGACTAAGACAAAATCAATGGATTTGTTTTCTTCCACCTGAAATGCTGCTAAATGTTTCTCAGTTCAGTGATTAAAAAAAAATAACATTCATATCCACAAAGAATTGCAATGTCACTACAATAAATGAAGAATTAAGGAACTATTGGATCTGAGGAGAGATTCTGGATAATTTGGGGATATTTTAATTTACTTATAATTTCTGAGTTTAATTCACATGTGATGTACATGCATGAGTTTCCACACACAGCACCGTAGCTATAGATTCCTTCTCTCAGCAGATTTTGTGCTAAGACATTTGATTCTCAGACATTGACTGAGAGCTAGAGAGACTAGCACCCACAGTGGAACACTAGAACCTAACAAAATGTTACTGCTAGGTACCATTACATTGTTAAGCCATTTGGTTGAAGACCTTCAAATGCTAGGTCTTTGGCAAAGTACTGATAAGGAGAAGTCCACCAAATACTTCTAATGTGGGCTGCATAACACAACATTATCCATTCTCTTGGTACATCAGTCATATTCTACAACCTGCTTTTCAAAGTTCTGAATTCCCTCAAAATCTTGCAAGTGCTCCTTGATGCAGTGGGTCCCTAAAGGTGGCTTGGAACTTACCTGATGGACAATTGCACCAGCCTGAGGGGCTGCTACAAAAATGTGTCCAGCCCTGGCTAATGGAGAGTGTGCAGCCACTTCAAAAGCAGCTGCCAGAAAGGCTGCGTGCCAGGGTGGGACCCAGCTCTGCAAATTGCACAGGTCATGCAGAACAAAAATACAGTAGTTGTGCTGCCCCACTGACATCCCACCATACTCTAGCAGACCAAAAGCATGAGCTGGGTCAGACACTGAGAATGGTAAACACATTTATAGCCTGCCAGAAGATGCTCCAGACAGAAAGATGGCTTAAAAGACACTTCCTTCCACTGAATTTCTCAAGTATCATTGCTGACCTGCTAAACCTTCTGTTGGGTGACATAACTCACTTCAAAACATCAACACTCCTTAAAGCATTAGAAGAGGACAAACACTCTTTATGAAAAAAAATCAAAAACACCTCTGTTGCAAAGTTTCAAGAAAACCAAAATACTTTGTAAACAGTAAACTTTGGTTTAATGATTTCCCTTAGACAAAGCTATTTCTTCTTAACCAGCTATACTAATGGTCATGTCTCTGCTGAAGAAAAACAGAGGGGAACTACAGCATCCCTGGGGATTCTTTGTCTTCAGGCCTTTGAATATTTACTGCCACTGAAGTGCAAAATGCTGGTGGTGAAAAATGAGCTTTAAATTCAGTGCTTTAAACCAGTAGGAAGTGTGTACTCTGAAGTTGTGCTGGTCAAGCTGCTTTTTACAAAGCTTTCCAAAAGCCATCGGTTGCCACTCCATACACGTATTACAGATGGCAGCATTGTTTGATTTGTTCTCAGTTTGAATTGCCTTATGTTGTCTTACAGAAGCTGTAGCTGAACAAAAGACAACAAATTTTTTGCCTTGTTCTGGCTACCATAGGACTCATTCAGCAGGCTGGGATCACTCCTTTGCAAAAAGTCCCGAGGCCCTGGCGTTACAACAGACTGAATCTTTAGGGGCTCCTAGTGCCATCCCATGCTGGGAAGTCCCACTGGTCCCCTGTGTCCAGCCTGCTCAGTTTGTTGAAAAACAAGGAGCAAAATCCCCATAAAGGCAAGCTAAGAAAGTCCCCAGTTTTCTACTGACTCTGCAAGCTGAACAGGCTGGGCACATTGTAGGTACCAGGGAATACATTGGAAAGAACAGGATTGCTGTGATTATAGTGATGTGTGTCACTGTGGATTTCCAGGCTTAACACCCAGCTGGATGAATCTGACCAGAGAAAACAGATTTAAAGTGACCAGATGGGAAACTTGGAGTCTGTGAGAGAAACAGGACTGGAAAAAAGGCTCAATACAAAGCTTGACCAGAAGCAAGCAAGCAATCCTATCCAGCATGAATAGGATTTCCACTTAATATATCCCAAAATCTGCCCCAAGGATGGGGTACTGCATGTGTGTAGGTCTCCTGCTGAGCATCCTGGTTATCAACTCCAGAGGATGATGTGTGCAACTTGACTGGACACCAACATGCCTGCTGTGACAACATCCACCTCTGCATGATGTTAGACAAATTCCCCCTATTCCCAACAAATACCTCAAATTTATATCCCAGGTTGACCTAGGCCAAGAATGGGACCCACATTTCTACCTCCCTGAAAACTCCCCAGGCCCTGGACAAATGACTGCTTGACAGTAAAGTCATCTTTTCTGGTCCTATTAGAAAGTATTCTTCTATGCCTCCATTGCCTTCTCTTCAAAGTGGGAAATATTCCCTGCAAGCACTTCTGCCACAAAAATTATATGTCTATCAGAAAACTATTTTCTGCTTTTTGCTGAGCAGAAATATTCCAAGCAATATGCTCCAATCTCTCCAACTAATAGATTTACCTTATCCTGTCTTCTCATCAATTTCATACCACTGATTTCTGAAAGTTTCTTACTTCCAGTATTTCCATCTTCCAGATGGTCAGTAAATAGAACAACAAAAAAAAAACTACTTGAATTTTCATATTTTCCTCTCCAGCAACTGTTTATCCTGTGCAAACACATCTTTGATTACATTCTTAGTGGGACAATAATATTATTGCCTCTTATTAAAATCTGATGACATACACAGCAGGAAAAAAAGGTGACAGTTACACAGTGTAGCTATTAAAGAACAGTGATGAACTCATCTGTGGTGACTTCCAAATAGAGAAAACAAATTTCTGAAGGTGGAAAATGTCTCTGTCCACAAGTTGCTATTAAGAATGCTGTGGCTTGTACCAAGTTACCTTTTTAAACAAGGTAGACCACTTGCACCGAGTTGATCTTCACCCATAGTTTTTTTTTTTTTAATTGTGCTCCATCTGCAGCAATAAATTTCTCTTGCCTCAAGCATTAAAGCTTCTTTAATCCTACAGACTAAACAACAGGTGGTAGATTATTTTTCAGAATTAGCAGCCAACTGCTAGAGCAACTCGCAGCCCAATTACTTTGGTTTGTGGTTTGAATTTTGTGGCTTAGCAGCACTGTACACATCTTACCAGTAGAAACCAACTTCAATGGACTCATATCCCCATTTCCTCAGCCCTTCCAAAGTCAAGACAACTTCATAGCCCTCACGCTAACAGGAAATACACTTTTGGACATTAAAACCCAAAATGCAGTAAGGTTTCCACTGCAAAATATAAGAAAGGAAAATTCAGAATGCCTTTGAAAAACCTATCATTTTTTCCCAATGGGGAAAAGGAAAAAAATCCAAAAACCAACAAACAAACAACAAAAGAATCCCAAAAAACCCTCCCAAAAACTAACACACTTTGCTAAAACAGGACATATTTAGATGAGCAATCAATAGAGATAGATAGGAGATTATTTTAAGAGAAATGCCTAAGAGAAAATATAAAATACAAAGCAAATGTTCCAAGTCAAATTGATTTTAATACTAAAATTTAAAAACCACAAAAGCACACTCCAAAACTAAATGCAGTGTTAGCTCAAGTCAATCATACTTGAATTTGTTCTTAACATGATCAGTAATCAAAATAAAAATCACCAAAGTAACACATGTTTTAAAAATTCATTTCAGTCTATAAGACAAACTTTTCAGTCAGCATGTTGGCCTGAAAATGCCTTAAATCTGGCCTTTTTTTTTTTTAACATTCTGCAGCTGACTTTCTGCAAACATGGCCAAACTCTGAGTTTCCATAAGCCAGCATTTTCTGATTAAAAACGTTTGAGACAATCCTGACAGGGTTTAATGCTAAGCACTCCTGAAAAATTCCACTACTGGGCGATTTAAAGCATTACTCCTCATTTGTGTATGTGCATCCTTTTTGAAGCAGGTTTCCAGAGAATGGCCATGAGGAGTGCTGCCATGGGAACGGGCTGTCCTTAGGCACTCGGGAGTCCAGACAGAAGCAAAGCCATGGGCATCTCCCGGCCCTCCTGCCCTGGATCTCCTTGTTAGGTGACCTGTTTAAGGCAGCTGTTTATACCAAGAGACAGCAGGCACGCCCAGGCTCCAATTCACCTCACCTATCAAACGCTGATCTCATGATGGGGCTATGCAGCCCCCTCCACAACAATTGCAGAGGAAAGGCAGCTGCCTGGTTAGAAATGCCCAGCTCACAGCAGAGAATGCTGATCCCTCTGTGGACAGAACTATCTACAGAAGGGCAACATGCTATCTTGCAGGCAAGTTGCCCACGGGGCTGATTAAGGGGCAAGCAATTGATTGACAAAGGCTCATCTGAGAGTGAAGTGGAAATAAATAGAAAATAACAGGAAGAGCCAAGATTAGTTAAGGCCAAGTATTTTCAGACTATGGTACATTTCCATCAGAGCCTCCCTTCGATTTCAGTTAAATCCACCATTACCCTATCACTGAAAACACAGAGAATCACCTGCCTTTTAAAGTTCACTGCCACACTTACATATTTCTTTCAAGTATATTTAGGCACAAAAATAATTAAGGCAT
The DNA here is from genome assembly GCA_003676055.1 of Chloebia gouldiae. NCBI lineage: Eukaryota > Metazoa > Chordata > Aves > Passeriformes > Passeridae > Chloebia > Chloebia gouldiae. Next base: position 4,427,734 of record QUSF01000025.1, read on the forward strand.
TACTATATGTTGGGTGTGCTAATTGAAAAATCAAGGACTATACACTTCACTTTAATTAGCAACTGTTCAGTATTTACTTAGGAGCTTATCATGATAGAATTTGTTTAGCTTGCTGCCAAAGGTATTTTTGCCATGCATGCTTTCCATGTTGGTTTGAAATGAGGGGAGGATTTGCTGCATTACACAAGGATATATACATGAATGCAGCGTGCATAATTTCTGATGTGATTTTAGGGAAGAGCAGGAATGGAGGTGCCACAAATATTTTTGTTCTACTCAAGCACACGATAAACTCCAAGCCTTATCACAGTTGCTTACCAAACCCATTAAGCCTCTCCTCCCTGTCCAGCCTCATGCTCTAAGTGCCTGCAATAAACAGGCCTGTCTCCACATCTGGTTCCACCTCAGACCCATTCAACAACCCTGCTGCTGCTTTGTCTTCCTGTCTTGTTTTGCTGGCAGACCCCAGAGCACTTTGTCTCTGTGTCCCTGCCATATGTACCCTGTTCCTGCTCTGTCACAGAGTTTGTTCAGCTCCTTTTCACACTTCCCTACCTCTTCAAGGGGCTTACTGAGATGTTTGGTCACCCGTATGCTAATTTTTCAGGTGTCTCTATGCTTTCCACCCTGTGTCCCTGTACACAGGGATCTATTTTATTCATGACAAAGGCTCTCCAGACATTGATCTAAAGTTTTCATTATATATGCAGCTCCAGAGATACCTGCTCTTTCCATTTTGTTCAATTTCTCCTGCTAACTCAGTTTTTTTTTTCAGTCTTCTCACAGCATTTCATGTCCCTGTTGGCTCTTGTCCTTAACTACTGCTCAGGGTTAGAGTCATAAGGACCTTCAACGCTTTTGACACTCATTTTAGCAAATCAGCTTAATATTTGTGAGAGCTCTGTTTGTTCCTATGACTACAAAATTACCTTGGTTCTCCTCATTTTTGTTCCACAGACCCATCTGAAACAGTTTCAACCAGGATGCAGGAGATCAGGCTTATTCCCTACAGCATGAAGCAAACTTTGCAAGAAGGGAGATGGAGTGATTTATTCCCCATATCTGTTCTGTCAAGGCCTTGCCACTGAGACATGAATGAGCTGCCAATTAGTACTGCATTTTCAGAGCTCACTATCAGTAATGTCAACAACAAGACAGAGCTGTAAATCTCCAGTTTGATTGATCAGAAAAGGTGTATAGGGTTGACCTTGGCTAGATTTCAGGTGCCCTCCAGACCTGCTCTTATCACTCCCCCTCCTCAGCTAGAAGGGGAAGACAAAAATATAATGAAAGTTCCTGGGTTGAGATAAGGACAGGGAGAGATCATTTACCAATTAACAGCATGGGTAAAACAAACTCAGCTTGGGGAAAAAACATAAATTGATTACCAATTCAAATCAGAATAAGATAATGAGAAATAAGAACAAATCTAACAACAGCTTCCCTTAACCCTCCCTTTTCCTCAGTCTCAAATTTACTCTAAATTTTCTCTACCTCTTCCCTGCCCAGCAGTGCAGGAGCATGGGAAACAGTGACTGTGGTCAGTTTGTCACAAGTTTCCTCTGCTGCTCCTTCCTCCCTTGGGGTAGGACTCCTCACACTGCTCTCCCTGCTCCAGCATGGAGGCCATCCCACAGGATCTGTGACACAAGTCCTTCTCACAGGCTGCAGTTCTTCATCAACTGCTCCCTTGTGGGTCCCTTTCCAGAGGTTCAGCTCTGCTCTGGCACCTGGAGCACCTCCTGCTCCCCTCCACCTGACCTGCAGTCTGCAGAGCTGTTGGTATCACATCTTCTCAGCCCCCTGGTGCTGTCATGCAGGGGTTGTTGTTGTTCCCCCTTCCTCAATACCTTACCCACAGTGTGAGCACTGTGCTGGTGGGCTTGGCCTTGGCCAGCTGGCAGGTCCATCCTGGAGCCAGCCAGCTTCGGCTCTGTCAGACATAGGGGAAGCTCCAACAAATTCTCACAGGAGCCACCCCTGAAGCCCACCCACTAACAAAACCTTGCCAGGCAAAGCCAGTACAACAGGGCTTGGGAATGCTTACCAGGATAGTCAGGAAGCAGCACAGGTCACTCAACACTTAAAGCTCCAGAGTTACTGCCTTTCCTTTCTGCAAGTTCTCCTGCAGCATCTTCCCTTAGATGCTGTGTGTGTATTATTTAAAAACCAGTACTGCTAAACCCCACAAGTTTTTCACCATCCATTTCTTCAGAAGCCTGCGCTTTGTCTATGATATTTCTAGACAATAGCAGCAAACATTTAATTTTAACCTTAGCGGTAGCAAAAGGCTACAATGCACTAAAAATTGAATGCAGGAACAAAAACCCACAAGCACAATATTCAATTAAATTAAATGCCACTTCATTTGTTTTCTTTGGGTCTTGACAGCTCAATACTCAATTTGGGGGAACTGTTCTTTCATAAACATTTTGAGGAGGTAAACAATCCACTAGCTTTTTCCCTTTTGAAACATTATTTTCTTATAGCCAGCATTTGCAAGAATGCAATTATCAATTTCTAAAATGCACCCCCTACATCATTTTGCCTTCTTTTTGAAGAAGGCAGGATTGTGCTCTACTTAAAATGAAATCATCATAAGAGGAATTTTTTTATCCCCAGGGAACACAAAGATGACAGAGTTCAAGAGTGCTGAAGTCAAATATGCAGCAGAAAAGGGCATGGAACATTCAGTACAGAAAATATCATCAGAATATTCTCCTCATCACATAACTGGTGTTAAAGAAACGGGACTCTCCTGGACTACACAGGTACAGCAAGCAAGCAATACAGCCCTGTCTGAAGGGAGAACAGTAGACTGTCAAGGGCAGGAAAACCCATGCAACACTCAAAATTAGCTACTCTGGCCACTTATATGATGGCATGGTTTTCTAGTCAGCACAAGACACAACATCAAGCACCTGCCAGATTTAGGCATATTCATTCCCAAAGGGCTCCTGAAAATCTGTGATGTAGCCCACATGCATATCCATGTCAAAATTTGAAGATTATGTTCTAATAAGCTTATTTAGGGCCCAAATACCAGAAAGAGATTTTGATGTTTCCAATGGCCTCGTAGGAAATAGCCTATTCTGCTACTAACTGTTACTGCCATATGCACACCTTCAGGTGAGAGCTTGTATTGCCATTATGTATCTTTATTACCTGCTAGGAGAGAAGCTATTGGACTTATAATTATCCATTACTGGTACCTGGATGTATTTCCTGAGGGAAGCTTTCCACTAATTCATACTCTTGTCATGCTTGCTGCATCGCATCTAATGTCGTTTTTCTAAATTAGATAAATAAAATATTTATATTTGGTGACCTTGAAAAGAAATGTGGACCACTAGCTCAGGATAAATTTCCTGGAATTCAATAAATATTAATAGAATACAACAAGCACCAGAGCAGAAAAAGAACGACTGATACACCCTTAATGAATGTGGTGGCATTTATTATTTAAATGACCATTAGAAACACTCTTAGCCTTTTGAGGAGTGCAAGCAGAAGTAGTAGACAGATGCTCCTGAATGCAGGAGATTAATCATTCTTTCTGTGCAATGCAGGCCAATTAATTTGGGTTTTTTTTTGTGTTGTGCTTTCTTCTTTTTTTCCTTCTCACCAGTGAAGAAAAACAAATTAAAATCCGGACCTTTCTACGTGTCTAACTTATGTAGTCAGAAGCATTTCTATGGCCTGGCTACAATCAATTGGGTTATTCCTCATAAGCAAACTGTATTTCAGAGTCAAGAGGATAGGCATGGCATCATAGAATAAACAACATTTCAACATGCTTGTACCAGAAATAGCACATGTGGTCAGGAATGGAAACTGCTGCATTGTAGGAGATCTCACAAGCTGTGTTACAGACAGATAGGAACTGGCCTTAAGAGTGAAATTTCATCATGCTGGGATGTGAGTAACACAAGTTACCATCACTTGATTAAAATCAATAGATCTTGGTCCTAGACACCAACCAAGACTATGACAGACCATTGCAAAAGTTGAGATGAGGAAGAGTGGGGATATATAAGTACCACCCTTTGAGTTGACAGTGATAGGTCCCAGTATATGTCAAAGAAACATCACAAACCCAGGGTGGGCCAGTCTCATCCTCTGGTCAACTGCCCCTGGCCTCCCATAGCCCTGTGCCAGCACCAAAGGGTCAGGCAAATCGCTTACAGGGGCTGTGCCTCACCTCCAAGACTCAGATCCTGCAGAACATCATCAACCACTCAACCACAGGCTAAAGGAAAAGATGTCAAATTCACTTTGGCATGAACAGACCCTGGGGTCAGACAAAGGCTTGAAGTTCCACACTGCATTTTGCATTTCATTGAACAAGCACATGAGATTTGTTGCAATGAAGTTCTGATGCTGGTTACAATGCAGTACGGACTATCTCCATAAAAAGATAAAAGAAGAAAAAAAATCATGTCAAACATCAAGCTGCACTGCTACATAAGGCAAATATGAGGGTGAAAAAGAATTCAAAATACTCCAGTGATATAATCAGTACTGCTCGGCATTTCAAAAAAACCCAAAAACCAGAACCCAAACTCCAAACAAACTTCCAAAATAATAGACTCTTATCTAATATAGAGTTAGGTTTTTCAAATCAAGGTGGATGTAAATGGAAATAAAATTTAACATTTTCGCTTATGTAAAGCAACAGCATTAAAGACTTAGTACCACATGTTCTGGTAAATATTTATGAAAGATAAAAGAAAGCTGAAGCTTTAAGGGATCCTTTTATTAAAGATAAATGCAGCAGAAGAGGCACATTTCTTATATACTTTGTTACTGCATGTCCTTAGCTTCACACCTTGATTTGCTGGCTGTTTAACAAGAGGAGCTCTTGCTTTACAGCTGGCTTGTAAGGTTTTGAAAGGTTATAAAATTTTGAGTAGCCTGAAGCTGTTTTAGATAAGGCTCAAAAAAAAACCAAAAAAAAAACTAGAATGTTTGGTGGGACAGTTACTCCATTCTTCCCTTTCCTTGAAGAGCTTTGTTGATAAGTAGGTATCTCTCAAAAGGCTGCAGACAGGAGGTCGTTTTGCCTCCAAACCAAATCTGAGTCCATGCTTACTCACTTTCAGGTTCTGTCCTAGTTGGCAAATGGCATCCCTAATATGGGAGCTGGAACACAGAAATCGTAATGTCTCTTGGAGGTTTTTTTTGGGTTTTGTTTGTTGTTTTTTTTTGTGATAAAAGTACATGGCTAAGTTTCGTAACATGCTTCAGAGTTTAAAGCCAAAGCCTTATGAGGCTAAGCAAAGCAGCTCTGATTTCTGGCAAACTGTTTCAATGAAAGTTAGACAAGTAAACATCCAAGTGAAGGGTAGCCTTGTTGCAGAGGAACAGAAACCAGAAAGAGGATGGCATCTGACTTTTAAAGTTGCGTTTTTAAAGGTCAGGTCCGCACTAATTAAGTATCAAGTCATTGCGCAATTGTCTAGATCAATTCAGATGTTTACTGCAAGCTGGATAATGATCATCTACTTGAATATGATGGGAAAACTTACTATGTGCTGATGTGTCTCTGAGAAATGGGATTTTCCTTTCTCTCCTGTCTGCCTCCAACACTCTCCACAACAGTTTAAGTGAATTTTATGTTAAAGGTACAGCCTTTAAACTCATGAGACTGAACTTGTAGTTCATTACCCAAGCACAGAACATGGGTAGGAGCTGGACAGCTTGTTGAGCATGACTTAACATATTCCCTGATACTGCAGCACAGCCACATCTACTAACTAATAAAATACATGTTCCTCCTGATTTTTAAATTTCTTGCTACCAAACAACACCAGAACGCAGCAGCTTTTATCACCATTCCCTGCTGTGCAACACTACATTTAAGCACCTGCTTACCATTAAACAGGTGTTGACAGTCTATCGATTTCAGCACTTCCTACAGCCACATTGATTACAATCAAAAACGCTTTAGGCTTTGGGGCATTTTGCACAAATTGGTGGATGGTGCACTGGACAACGGACAAATCCTCTACAGCAAAGCAGAGTTCCAAAGGTTTTGCTGTCAACCCCTAAAGCAATTTAAGCATAGGCAGTGACAGGGCAGAGAGATCACAGTGCTGGCATGGGCTCAAGTCCTGCTCCACCATTCACCTCCTCTGTGATCCTGGACAAACAATTTAGGATAATGGTGCTCCTTTGCTTCCCAAAGATGGTGCAAGAGGCACAGATACAGCGGTGACTGAAGGTCACCACATCCTACAAAGAGGTGCTAGGTCACCTCTGCACCTGCAATTGAGAGCTATCCTGGGGAATATGAGAATGTGAAAGCAAGGCATAGCTAACTGCTATTTTCCAAGCCTAATTTTTTCATAGGACTCAACCACCTTGATATTTTCATGCATCACAAAAGGAAATCTTGCCAAATGCAGACTTACATCCTCATATTAATAAGAGAAAATTTAATTATTTCTGCTTCAAACAGGAAGGTAGTTTAAAAATGTCTACACAGATTAGAAGGAAGAAAATTAAGGTAAGCATTCTCTTAACTATGAAATTGCTTTGACAACTTCTACACAAGTATGAAGTATTTCCAGACAATCATGTCTTTCAGGAATATAATTTGTCTATAATGCAAACTGCTATTTGCATGACTTACAACAAAAACAATGAAAATACCCATATATCTTTGGAAGAGCAATGGACCTCTCTTCCTGTTGTCTTGAAGTGCAGCTAGGAAGGAACACAAACACCTCTGCATTTGATGGACTTTACACTCCAGGTCTGTAGCAGGCTTTATGGACAGGCTCATGTTTTAACTAACTAAAAGACTTTCTAAATCCCTATGGCTCTTGCTGGCAGTTCAGACAGAGCTAGATGAATTGGAGGTGGAAACTCTTCCAAATTGGAATGCCATCAACACTGACAATGTCCATTCAACACTGGTAATCAATGGCCCTAAATTACTCTGTGATCAAGTCTGAACTTCACTGTTACAGATTCAGGAACATAGGATTCATTCTTTGTACCAACAAGTTCAGGTGAACATGTACCTGCATCTGAGAATTTTCTTTCTAGCATCTGTTACAAATAAGCACAGGTCAGGACCAGTTTCCACTGAAGCTTTGAACAATGCATTTTACTCAGAATGCATTGCTCTTGTTACTAAAAAGTGATTTTCACCATGACACTGGAACCTTTGAGGGGCTAAAGTAATGTCCAGGGAGTCTGGATAGTGTGTGTTCTGTTACCTGTCACTGGACAGATGGAGACCCTCACAGTTCTCCCCCTAAAGCAATCAGCTCTGTAGTAAAAGAGATAAAACCCCTCACAGTTCCTCTTTCAAGTAATGATTTTTGTACACCAGAGTATCAGTCCTTAATAAAGAGAAAAACTTCAAAAAATCCAAATAACACATAACCCAAACTGCAATTCTCACACTCCCCACCCCCCACTGTATGGTAGACTTCAGGAAAATTGCTTAGAACATGATTATAAGAATGATAATAATTTAAATAGTATTTAAAACGGGTTTGGTATTCTGTAAATATAATGGAATTTTATATGGATTTTTAATTTTCTAATAATTTCTGTATTTCAGAAGAGGCTAATCTCTGACTTTTCACTAGATAAGGCACTAAATTACAAGCAAAGATGTGATACTGCAGAGCAGGCAATTTAAAGCCTTTCTTTAAAAAAAAATCATCCTTGATTGAAACATCTGTGATTTGGTTTCTGCAGGTGATACTAAAAACAGTTTTCTGATGAACATAGCTTCTAGCACAATTATTTATTTTGAAGAGGCTGCATATCTGAAGAGGTTTTCAAAAGGGATTGGGCAAAACAGGCATTTAAACTTTTGACTTGCTCTTAAAAGATCATTTTTATCTAAATTGAATTGAAATGCAACTGAATAAGAAAAAATATCACTCAAGTTACAATTACCTTGACCAAGTTACAATGACCACTTTCTTAAAGTGGTCATATATACTGCAGAAAAAAGTTCCCTTTTTATATGGGAGGAGAATACATACACCGTGTCTCTTGTCTCAATAACTAATTAAGCATGTGTTTAAGTGCTTTGTTTAAAAACATGTCTGCTTAGTAAAGGCAGAAGTGTCTTATTGAATTCAAGAGTGTAATGCTAAGAATACACTTCAGTGCTTTGAAGAACTGCTTTTGATTTGATGGAGAAGAGTTTCAGAGGGAAAATAAATAGAGGGTCTCCCTGAGTTCCTAAACCTAACTGAATATGTGTTTTTTGACTTACTGGGAAAGACTTCATTCACAGCACTTAATTTCTTTCAAAGGAGCCCTGTAATTACCTCTTGGAGCTCTCCAGTGTAAACATGACAGAACCCAGGAAGCTGCTTTGCAAACGAGGGTTAATGCAGCATGTGATACACCAGGTAGGACCCAACAGCATTAAACAAAGGTTAATCCTCAGCAGCAAGAGAGACTAAATGGGTTCTCTTATTGAACACCCTAACAGCAGAGGGGGAGAGAAGAAAAAAAAAAGTTGCCTCTCAGATACTTAATTATCTGCAATGTATATGCAAATAGCCAGAATTTGATGAGGTCTTTACTTTTCACCTTTAAGCACCACATGAGTAATTCATGAAGCCACTACTAACATTGAGTACAAGCAGCAGTGAAAATTAAGCACTAATGACTTCAGAGGTAGGGTGCCCATAAAAAGAGTAGATACCTCTGAGGTCATCTGTACTATCTGAGCATAAGTGATGGAAAAATGTACATTAGCTCAGCATTTCATCAGCTGCAGGTTTCTGGAAATCATCACTAATGCCAAGGGTAGTTACACAGACAGCAGGGGAGTTGATACAAACAAAAGTTCACACCACCATTACTAAAAAGATTGCCACACATTTCCTGGCCTTAAATCCCACCAGTTTACAAGACAGCACTTCAAGAAGGCAGAACAGCAAAATAACACACCAGCAAGTCCCTGTGCCAGGGAGGTAACCCAGCAAGTTTAAAATCTGTGACCACTTTGTCTCCTTTCCGAGGACATGAAATTTCAAGCTAATTGTAGAATTATGTTTACTTAAATCACTGGGATTTCAGGGCCACTTGTAAAGCTCTAGCTACCCAAAGAGTTAATCTGTGGCAAACCACATTGGAGCAAGTCCGCCAGCAACGACTTTTTTAAATTGCTGCAAGAAATCCACTAGACTTTCAAACTATCCAGGCAAGTATATATTGGAATACAGCTATTATGGCAAGTCTAGTACTGAGAACTAGCAATAGAGTTTATGCAATATTAAATAGCAAGTACTGAATTTACAACATAAAATTACAAGGTTATTTTGACATGAATGATACGTTAGTAAATTAAGATACCTGCTATTGGGCTAACAGTAATCAGGTCTCCTATGAAGATGCTTCTGTACAACTCATTTTGCATCTTACTGTGCTTTCAGTATTTCAACTGAAAAAGAACAGTGAATTTTTTAAAAATAACTTCACATACAAGAACAAATCAATGGACCCAGTGTTTCCATGCTCTTTAATTATTTAAGTACTGATATGATTCCAATAGTCATCCATGTCAGAAAGTGTGCTGCTCTGAAAGACCACAGCCACACAGAGCTTTAGTAATTTACATGCCTGGAGAATCTGCTCTAGACCATGAATAGAGAGGGGAAATTTGATTTTTAATGTGATAGCTCCATGGCAACTTGGGCTGGTAAATTAGAGGTGTTTCTGTCTGCTTTGATTTTTAATAATAATCACAAAGGATACTGAAATATATGTATTTAGAATCAATAAACTTGAGTGTTAGCATGGATGGCTGGTAAAGGCCCACACACTGATGTGCTTTAAAAATAGTGAAATCAGTTCTTTAAAATTAAAAAGGATCAATAGGGGGAAAAATTACTTTTTCCAGAGTTACAGTACAGCTTTTTAAGTAGGTTCACAATATAAAAGAGATTAAATGGAACAAAAATCCAAATACAAATGCTACACAATCAGTCAGACAGCATATATTTTATTACAGGAAAAAGAAACAGGTAGTTGAACCCGTTGCAGCACACTGAGATTAATCATTCATTATAGGTCTGTCAGAAAATGAGAAGGACAGGATAAAAGACTGCTGCCATTAGTGGCACTCCCTGAATTTAACAAGGTAAAACTCCTGTTCAGCTGGAACAATGAAATTATTGAAGTCTGAGAGTCACAGGACTGAGAAAGCATCAATGATTTATAACTGACTGGGGACTCCGCCTCGGCACGCCTGTGAATTCCGCTATGGACCCACCTGCCTCAGACAGGAGAGGTGGCAGGAACACATCCCTGCTGTCTCTCCACAGCCCAGGCAGGACACCAAAGGTACATCTCAGTCTCAGGCAGGAACAAGGAGCCCTTTTAAACATGGTGCCACAGCGAGTCTACTGGGCTTTACAGAGCCATTCCCTGCTTTGCTGGGAGTACCTCAGACCTGCAAAGACCTGTGTGTTCTCTGCAAGACTTACTCCAGTGCTCCCCACTGCTGCAGTGCCTGGATCTTGTCTATTTACTACTGGGTCCAGGTTTCTACTTCTCCCAGAAATTACATAACATCTTAAGATGGGGCTTGGAAAAAGATGATACTGCCTATCACCTATGCCATGGCCTCACTTGAGCCCCACAGGGCCCCTACAACAACAGTTATGATTACAGATACTAGAATATGTTCAATATATGGTTTAAGATAAGCATGGCACCTTAAGGCCAGGATTAGCTGGACTTGCAGACTAGGAGGACAGTCAGCTCCTGTTTGAGTTGTAAACTTGCATGCTGCAAGGCCAGCATTTACACCTGAACCTGTGGAACAGCATTATAGCTGGCAAACATGGAATCAAGACACAATCTGACATGTACAGTGATACACCTGGGATAGAAATTATAGAAAATAACATTTAGATAAGAATTCTGATGAGGCTGGAAACACTCAGACTCTAATATCTAAAATCCAGGCCTTAGTTACAGGGACTTAGGTAGATGGTATCATAATTGCTAAACCCAGGATTTTATTTTCTGAGGCTGTTGGCTCTGCCTAGCTGTCTGCATCATGTCTCTCCACTCCCATCCAGTCTTACTCAGCAAGCACAGGAAGAAGCCTGCTCAGTGGCCTAGCTTTGTGTATAGTGCCCCGCTCCTGCCTTGGCAGGATTTGTGGGTTTGTGACTATCTAAAGAAAAAATACTGCCTCTCAGCATGAGAAGGCCACTTACTGCTGGGAATCTTATGCACAAGAAAAATAATATATATTGACGTAAGTAAAACTGAAAGAAAAACACTGAGAAAAGCATGTAGTCTGCTGGTGGACAAACTCCAGACAAAATTGTTATACAGTAGTTAGTGAATTACTTTTTTCAGAGTGGCAATAGCTGAATTATCAATATCCAGCAAATTACTGTGTCGATTACAGTAAATCCTAAAGGCAATACAGCCTCTTCAATGGAAAAACCACTGCACTGCTATTTGCAGAATCAAATTACTTACTTCATGTCAAGCCTTTGATTTCTGCATACTTGTTTTGGGCTTTGAAGGTTGAATTGTGCATTAAAACCTGAGCCTCACAAAGGTGGTTCTTCCTTGGAAAGCGAAAAGAGTTTTAGCTATGATGGTAAAGGGGAAATAATGTAAAAATTGGTATGGAAAACCTTGCCAGCTATAACTTGCAGTTCTAGGCTGATCTTGGGAACCCAGAAAGGTTGTGATTCAGCTTCAGTTTTATCCCAGAAGAAAAAAGCTGTCTTAACTGGGAGAAATAAAAACAGCCAAACACACCACACCAAACCCAAGAAACAAAACACATCTTAACTATGGCCTTACTTGTCTACAAAGCTTCATTTAATTTGTCTCAACTTTACAATTAATCTTTTAAAATTTATAGCATTGTATTCTTCTAATCTACCTATTATGTCCTATTAAAACTAATTTTAAAACTGGAGATATCAAATCTGTGTCTGGGTCCTTGTGCTCACTTTAAAGACTCAGGCTGTCAAGATTAGCAATGTCAGCAGAAGCCTTCATAGATCCCCTTTTATTCACAGTTTTTTGGGGTTTATTTTGTTGCCCTCCAATTTTCTATGATACTAGGTTGCCTTATAAATACCACCTCCAAAATGCAGCTCCTTCTCTGAGCTGAACACAGCCTCCTGAGACACAGCCTATTTTTTGTGCAGTGAATCTGAGGGACTCACCTTTAGATAACATCATATTAACTCACGCCTCAAAACAGCTGTGTAAAAGGAAACAAGGGACAAACTGGAATTCAGAGACCCCAGGAGATAAAAAGGGCAAAAGGATCTGGCTCTTTGTGGAGAAGCACTAAATGAGATGCCACCTGCCAGAAAGAAATCAAGGCTTCATTTATTCATCAAACCTCCATGCATAAAGTGAGGTTTATTGACATTCAAGGAATGAAACACATTTTCCCTGAGGATTACCTTGTGCAGACACCTGTCATTATTTAATAATATGTGAGTTGCATTTCAGTATTCAAATATATGGACAGTCAGTATTTTCTTGAGCTGCAGCACAACCCAGGATTCACCAATATTCTCAGGCTTCCACATGCAAAGTGGGCTCTGGCATTAGGAAGGGATAAGTGAGTGGACACATCACACTCCTATTTCTGCTTTGGCTAGAATATGCTTTGAAATCTTGTAATGTTTTAAGCATGGAAAACGGAAAAAAATCAAGACCTTGTATCTTAATATAGTTATACAGATGATAATCATCTTACCCAGTGCTAAATGGCTAAAAGGCATCTAGGCTAAGCTGGTTATTTTAAAGAAATCAAGCCCCTCTCACACATAACTCACTCATACTAGAGGGAGCTTAAACCATTATAGACACTTGTCCCACAGATGGACAAACTAATCCTTCACCAGATTCCTGCTTTGCACAGCCTTATTCTCCCTTTTCTGCCATGGTAGAAACCACAAGCAGTAGAAACTGCTGTCTTCTATTTGCAATCAGTGCACTACAGCTCCTAAAACAAAACCTGAGTTTCAGGAGAGGAAGCTTCCTCACACTGCTTTACAGAAGGAGATACTGGTTGCTTCCAAGAGTAGAATTATAAAGAATTTTTAATGCTGATAGCGTGCCACAGTCACTGACTATTTTGAAAGACACACACATGAAGACTGCACGTCATAACTCCATAACTACTAATCAAAGCATCCCAAAGAGAATTTATAGTGTTTGTCACCAAAATGAGAGACAGAACCATGTTAGTGTATTGCATCAGCATTCTGCAGATCTGAGCACAGCAGCAAACCCGAGTTACAGTTGCCACAGGAAGCATCTTTGCAACTGGTCTTTTGTGCATAATCCTTTTCCACAGCATTAGAATGAAAATAATTAAAAATATACTCAGAACTGGTAGTAGAAGGCTTATTAATGAGCCTGAATGAACCCCTCACAGACCTAAACCAAAAAACTGATAGTAAAACCAAATTATTTTGTGCTTGGACCAACAATCTCACTCACACCCTAGGTTTCCTTGCTGTCCCAGAAATTTTACACCCAATGCTGCAGACTATTGGGAGCTAGTTATTCTTTCCCCTCCAAAAACCAAGCCACCCTTCATCATGACTTCAGCAGATACTGCAACACATGGATGCCTCCACAGTGATCCAGCTTTGCTGCACAAAGGCAGTAAGACTCATGCTAATAGAAAATCTACAACACAGAACTCCCTGTTAAAAGAGCTGGCAGATGGCAATTTGGAGGAGGAATTCCTGGAGAAAGAGAAACAATGAGAAGTAAATCACAAAAAGGTTGGCACAAAAGCTCAATTCATGACCTTTATAAAGCCCTCAGTACACACAAAGCCTAGCTATACTTTTTGGCTCAGGCTGAACAGGATTTCTGTACAGCTTTCAACACTGCAGGTGCAGATGAGTAAACAGCAAGCCCGAAGCAGCAGCAGCACTCATGGAATAACCAGAGACTGGTTAAGGCCTCTGGCTAATCCTTCAGTTTAAACCTCATTTGATGTTTATGCTCCTGGTATATAGGGCTGGAATTCAAACACTGGGCGTTTCCCAGAGGTGGAAGACAGACTGTGTGCTAGCCCAAATCCTTCCCTGATAGCTGCAGCAGCTGACATGCTTGGATTGCTGCCTGCCACCTTCGTGCCACAGAGTCAGGTGCTGGTGCCACCAGCCAGGAGATGCCTTCAAAGGCCAACTCAGGCATTATCCCTGGACATCTCTTTTCCCTTCAAGTGCCTTTGGTCCTCCTTCACTGCAGAAACATTTCCTAAGTGACAGATGGGTTCATCCTAGCTCCCTTAACTCACCATGAAATGGGTGCAAGGGAAACATTTCTCCCCTCCATCCTTCAGACCAAAGATGCATGGTCAGAACCACCTCTATTCCTGCTTTGACTACATGCATGAAGAATTTCAGTGCCACAAAAAATTTCAAGGCACATGGGAAGGATCTTAAAGCCCTTTGTCACTGTAGCCAACAGAAATGGCCCTCAAGACTGAGACGCAAACCAGCTAGGAATTACATTAATTTGCCCTTGAAATTGTTCACATAGACTTCACTGACCTGAAAAACAAACCCAATCTTTTTTCCACCCAGACAGCACAGTTCTAATTAATCAAATACTTCATGAGAGATCCAAAATATCAATTAAATTTGAACATGTTCCCTCTGGGCTTTAAAGACTTGGGCACCCAAGGCCCAAGCACACAGACTTCAGTGCCTCTTGGCTGCCTCTCCAGGTTTTTCAGGCAGCAAGGCTGTCTGATCCCAAAGGCCAGCCAGCTGGCCTTGGTAGCAAGTGGGCTCTCATGCAAGCAATGCCAACACAACAGGAAGAGGATGCCAGACATCTGCCTTTGTAGTACAGCACAGGGAACATGCTTGTATCCTAAATTCATCTTCCCAATCTGTCTGGGTAGATTCACCCAACTGGTACACATCAGAAAAGTATTTTTCCCCCTATAACATGTGCTCTTTGCTCTCAAAAACATACCAAGCTTCACACAACCAATGCTGTGACTAGAGATCATTTGCGACAAGAAAAAAAACAGGACTCCCCACAGACTGAGTTACTTTGCATGAAGAATAGCAGCTGTCACTGAGCTGTTGGCTTTGAAAACACACAGCTAAGCACAGGACAGCCCACCCAGCCCCAACAGCACTCATTATGCCATTAACAAGGGGCTGCTCATCTAGCTCCCCTTGCTTTAACCAGCAAGTCTGTTATCAACACCACTGACAGCAGCATTACTTATATACAAGCATCTCATCTTGCAGTCACCATGTACTGCTTTCTTTGGGCAAATTTTAGGAGATTTTTCTGAAATATAGGCACTTCTTTGAGCCATGACAAGAAACACAATTCATTGCCACTTTTCTTACACCTCTGACCATGCATACACATGCCAAGACAACTTTTGTAATTCACTAGAAAAGCAGAACTCAGGAGTGGCAGCAAATTGGTGATGGTTTGATTTTTCTTTAATGGCTGTATTTGTTTGGTTGCCTTTTGATTTTTTTTTTTTAATCTGGGTTCTTGGGGAACACTCTTCAAAAAGTACCTCATTCCAATTCACTAGGGAGGCAACAGCAACCTAAAAGAAAAAGGGGCTCCTCCATCCACTTGAAAAGTCAACATTAAGAGGACAATCTGTCAAAGACTGAAACTCTAGAACTCCACTTATTCAGAAAAATATTCCAGCAAAACATCATAAGAACCAGAGCCAACCTGAAGGGCTCTCCATCTATCACCTAAATCCAGAGCATTCTGGCTGGACTGTATCTCTCACAAACTCTGTGGAAGACATTTCCTGTGGTGGAAAACAAGAATTTTTGGCTTGTCATCTGAATAATCTCTGCCCCCTAAAGCATTGCAAACGTCCTCCTAGTAGCAGAGCTGCATCAAGTCATCATCTGTGCTGTACTTTAAAGCTGGAGCGCTATTTTCGCAGTTTGAAAAAAACCCTAAAAATGAAAGGAAGCTCTTGGGCACAATATTTTAATCCAAAACAAAGTTCAGGCAGTTTGTTTCTCCTCTATCTATTGCAGCAAATACCAGATGAGATATGATGTATCCTTTACAGGCAGCTTTATGAAGCCTTGAAGTGCTACATACAGCAAAGTCTGCCGCTGAGATTGTGATCAAAGAACCTCATACAGGACAAATGTCAGAGCGAGAAGAGAGCTAGGAAATGTTAATAGCACGCCTTTAATCGCATGCTGGCCCCTCATCACAAGGCAAATGGTTTGCTGGAGCTACAGTTGTATGACAGTAACAGTTTGCTGAGATGAACGCAGGAGCATTGTTAACGCTGAGCTACTACCATGTTCTGAAGCGTGCATGACTTTTAACAGAACAGTTCAGTTCACGTTTGTTACACAGACAATAGCAGCACTTTGGAAGAGGGTATAAAACTTTCAAATCTCCAGAGATGTATTCAGTGTCACAGTAACTTGTAGGTTGTTCAAAGCTCACTTTCAACAGAAAAGAGTCTCTCCCACTAATGCATCCACTGCATCCCCTACCCCACTTTTGGTGTTTTTCTAACAGTTCCATTCATAAACTGGTAGTGGAAGTAACAGCAAAAAGTTTACAGCTACTCCTAAAAATATACAGAGGAAGTCTAAATCCTTCTCAAAGTCAATCCATTTAAGCTGCAAACATACCTGGAGAGCAGGAATTTCACCGGGCAGGGAACAAGAAAATGGCATCATCTGCTGAAGTACAACAGCCCACAGATCGAGGCAGACAGAGGGAGCTGTTGCTATTCAAATGGGAGATGCTCCCAGGCAGACGCACATGATTATATACAATCAAGCAGTTTGAAAGATGACTGACAGTAAAGACCTCATTTACTAAGGGCAAAGCAAAAATGCATCTGTAACTCCCCCCCATTTCCTTCTATAGTTTTCATCTCCTCTTGCAAAAAGCACCACCAACAACAAAGAAGTGTTGTGCAACATTAAAAATAAGATTTTCAAGCCTGCCTCAATTACAGCCCATTACTGAAACCAAGCAGAAAGCATTTATCACCCATGTGCCTTATCCCAGTGCAAGGGGAGCACTTATCAAGGAGTGATACAGGGAATGGCAGACTGAAAAGACCAGGGGGCACTTACCACGCTGCCTCGGGACACCACAGACCCAGGTTCAGATTGACTGCAGCAGGCTTGCAACATGACCCTAGCCAAGTCACAGCTCTGGGCACCCCCCCTGCAATAGCCTCTTGCCTCTCAGCTCTGCTGGTAGCAGTTCCAGTTCTCCAGGCACAGGCAATTTTCTCAGCGACCTTATGTAAAGGCTGGTACCTAAATTGCTGAGGAACAAATTGTCTTCAAAGTCTAGGAGCAAGAAACTGTGAGGATGTGTCTGGATCAGACAGAAGTCCAGTCTGATGTCTTCCAGTACTTACTTAGAGCAAGGGTTAGGCACATTTTTACCCTTCAACAGCCTTTCACTCCTGTCATCTTGTCTCTGCTCCTGGGGAAGGGATTCACCACAGAATGGAGAACACTAGCACCTCAGAGAAGCAGCCAGAAGAATCCTATCAAGTCCTTCAAGCCCCAGATTGCTCAGTGTTCAGCCAGCAATAGGCTGGGTGGCACAACTCTGTTTTCTTTGCACTTGGCTTTTGCTTTCTAGCAGCTTCATTCAAAGCATTAACAGATTTCCCCACAAAGTGCAGCAGTGTTCTTGGCCCCAAAAACCATGACAAGACTAGCAACAATTAGTTTAAAATAGGTATCTGAAAAGCTTTTATTAGGTTCTGTAGCAAATAGACTGAAATTCTCTTTAAAAAGGGAATTCGAGTCTGAACAGGAAATTTTAGAAACACAGAGAACATGCCAAAGTATTATCTGCTATATTGCTTTTGCTCATATTGGCAAGAGTGTTGTGCTGTACAAAGTGATCTTTAGTTCAATATTTACAGCAAAGAAAAAAAAAGGTCTTGCAAAAATTAATGGGTGGAACACCAAATAAAGCAAAAAAGCACAGAAAACCAGCCTGACTTTCTGATCCCTTGCCAGCACCCTGTCCTTTCTAGGCTGCACACTGCTACAAACAGTGAAGCAACAGAGGACAATGAGAGGGCAGAGATTGTTTCTAATGTTTAGAAGACATCCTTTGGAAGATTACCAGAGAGATTATTTATTCTTTTTTTTGCCATGTCTCAGCTTTAACAGATGGAATCCTAGTAATTAGCAGAATTATACTGCATGCTCCTGTGGAATTTAATGACTGGTATCTACTTGCTTCTTGCTCTGTACTTTAGGTGGGATTCCCTGGAGTACTCAGTCTACCTTGCCTTGTTACAGCCTGGGGCATAAGACCTCCTGACCTCTGCAAGAACAGAGTGCAGCAACATCCTTGCTGCTCTTTTTCCTACCTTTGAATTTGTCTCCCTGCTGCCACAGACAGTCTAATTGATGTCAGTCAAATTTAAACCCTATCTCATGCAAGCACACAGAAGAGACATATATAAATATTCTTCTGAGCAGAACCTGAAAGTATCCACTGCACAGAGGGGGTTCAATTTCAGAATAGAGTCCAAAACTTTACTTTCTACCCTGTTTAATACTTTGATTTATATCCTCATTAGCCTGGGGAATAGCTCCTATTAAAACTATTAAAGATAATTTTTGCAATAATATCAAAGGATATGAGTAGGCGTAATGATGGTACTAATGATAAAAATTAATAACATTCATTATTTTTAATCATATGTACAGTCGAAATGAATAATCAGGAAAATAAACAAGACATTTTATGCGAACCAAAAATGAAAGGGATGTGAAAACACTATAAATTACACTCAGTTGTCCAGTCAAAGTTTAATATTGCAGACAAAAAAGTATTGTGCAAGCAGGCCAGACAGCAAGAAACCAATGAGCAGCATAACATAAACGCCTGTTCACCACTTCCAAACCTGCACCCTTGATGCCTCCCTCACTCCAGGGTCATGTGGGCATCTGGCAGCTTACTGTGTATAGGAGACATAACTGGACTGGGATGTTATTAATGCTAAACAGCATCAGAAACAACATTTCTTCCTTTAGTCTCTACAGCTCTTCCTTTACCATTTCACTGTCCATGTCTGTCCAGATCTTTGACACGACACTGTTTCTCACTCACAGGAAGGACAGTGCAACCAGTGTCTCTACAGACTTTGGCAACAGCACACCCTCAGATCAAGCTCAGCAGTCAGCACAAGGAACCCATGAAATTTCACACAGCAGCTCTCTGCAATGCAGGCAGGAAACTTATCTGACTTAAAGCAAGAGCTCTTCTGCCAGACTGGCATGTATAGCAATTGATTCCTCCAACCATGTTCCCTTCCAGGTATGAAAGAGCTTCAAAATCCTAACTCATTTTGGATTTCAAGATTGCAAGACTAATGCTCAGCAAATAAGAAAATGTACTTCTTACCCTTGTTTCAAAACTCTGAAAACACAGCTCATGCTAAGCACTATGTTCATAAACATGTGCTTAAATGAACCTTTTGGTCTTCCTTCTTGGAAAGGGGACTTTTATCCAGGTTTTGAGAACAAAGTGGCAGGTGGGAAGTCAAGCAACAAATATATCTCTTAACCAATAAAGTTATTTTCAACAACAGCACTGCAATTTTGGTGTTCATTACAGCCCACCTTAAAGGTTTTGCAAGAGCCTTTACTTGATATTAAATCCTCCAGTGAAAGTTATGACAGCCATTTGTAAAATGAAGGGATTTTCTCTTCAGAACCAAACCTAAGCGTTGCTGCTGTCAAAAGCTCTCTGTTTGTATAATTTAAAACATATGTTCCATTTTAATTCTGAAATAAATAATACAGCTTTTGGTCTGCACACAGGTAGCACCTTTCAAATTTTGACTACCCCAAAGCTTCAGTAGCTGCGATATTTCACAACCTTGGAAAAGGGATAGGGAAATACAGGTCACATGTGACTTTTTTTTGAGAAATGTAGTTTTACCTTCTCTTCACATAAGGTGCCATAGGACAGAGAAAAATCAGGCACAGAAGTGAGCACTGCATGCTCATAAAAGCCCTTTTCTCCAGCTGATGAACTGGAATTCCACACACAGAGATTCCAGTTGCTGGTTGTGCTATGCAAACCTTTCCAAACTTGGTCAAGGCTACAAAAAATCCCAGCTGCTCTCATAAGACTTTCCATGCTAGACATTGCAGAAATTCCCAAAAAGAGAATTTGCCTCCTAGGCCACTGGAAAGGACAAATTAAGGCTAATTTACATTGTCTTATCAGTTTAACATACCCAAGGCCAGAGAAACAGTTTCACTAAAGCAAATTGCCCACAGGTTAACTGGACAACAGCAGCCAGGTGATCACATGTCAGCAAAATATTTCATTAGCAAGAAAGAAAATATCAAGTCAAAAAAAATAAATCAAAAAAGGGCCTCTTACCTCCTGCAGTATTTCACTTCTGCATTCCACCAGGAAGGTGATCACCCTGTCTTCATACACCCATTGGTCCAGCACACAATGTTATGCAGAACAGTGGCCATGAAGTCAACCTCAAAGACGGAGCCCAGCTTCCCCCAGCAGCCAAGCAGGAGAAGCAACAGCTGATACTGCTCCTCAGCTGGAGCTTAAATAGCAGTAGGCAGGCCCAGCTGAGGGCAATTAGGGGCTCTAAGGGCTTGCAAGAGCCCTGCACCGCCTAGAGAGCTGTTGCCCTTTGCTGCCTAGAGAGCATGTGGTCTCCCTGGGAGAAAAAAAAAGTGAAATTAGAGCATGTTTGGACAAAAGTTCCTGACTTTTTGGAGTATCTTCCCACATATTCCTTGAATAGTTCTGGGAGAGAGAGCCATCTCCCAAGACATATTTGTTTCCCAAACCATCACAGTCAGTGAGGTCTTCCAAAGTCACCTGCCTGAGGTGGGAGTTCAGTCATGTTAGTCCCCAAAGTTGAGAGGCCAGCATGCATCAGGCAGAACTCAATGTCTGAAAGAGTCTCTAGGGGAAAAGACAGTTTTCACAATGTTTTTATATGTCCAGCTCTTAATTCATTGTGTGTACAACAGCTGGAGTTGTCGTTAAGTCATTAGTTCATATTTAGATAATGCACAATTATGGCAGTTCGTATTCATATGACAGTGATTGATTTACAACCTTGTCAAAACCCACACTGGTATAATGAGCAGAAGCTTTAATTAGCTTAAGGATGGGCAGGGCTGTCCTCAGCCAGGACCAGAGCAAGCAGCAGCATTGTCCTCTGCACAAGTAGCCTGGCTTCTTCCTCAGGGATTCAAGGAACCCTGGGCCAGTGTCTCCCCATCTCTGTTCAACGGCAGAAATGAGGTGTCCCAGCACATCCGTGGTGCCTTCTCAGAGATTTGTGGGGGCAGTGTCACTGGCCCAATTGTCCTCACTCACCACAGATGAGCCCAAGACAGAACTAGCTCCTCCATCCCTGGAAGAGAAAGCACTTTTCCATGAAGCAGTCAAACAGCATCTTCAACTTGTTATGTTATACTTGCACAATCTTTTCTGTGCTTATTAACTAATTATTAAGTGTTTAATAATCAGACAATATTTATAAACTATGAATTCATTATTATTTATATACTTGTAAGCTGATTATTCAACATATACTCAATATTAAACTATGCTACTTATAATCAAATGATGGTGGCAATTTATTTACAACCCTATCAAGAGCCCCCGTGGCACCAAAGCAAGCAGGAGTTGCATTCCCACCCCTATGAAGGTGGCAGGAACCAGGCAGGATCACACAGTGCACTGGCAGTCCCCCAGAACAGGTCTTTTGCCTCTGCATCAGGCATATATGCAAAAGATGCAGGAATATGAGTGGTGTGTTTCATTTTTATAGGTACTGTTGGCCTTACCAGTGTGACTTTCCAGTATCATTAAAACGAATAAGATTAGCAAAGCAGCAAGGAATAGCAGTAACTCTGTTACTTCTCAGCTTTTCAGTTTACAGTTTCACATTTAACAAACTTAAAAGTTGACTTGAACTAAGACTGTTGAGAAGTGTAAGATATTGATATAGAAACTAAAGTTTCTATAGAGAAACTAATTTAGAGATGTTACAAATGCCATTCAAATCATTACTCAACTACAGAATGAACTGCTACAGCATTTTTACAGGTGTAACTAAGAAGATGAAACTGGATATGCAAGTAGAACACATACTAATTCTAATTAGTAATGATGGCCTGCTGCAGAGGCTAATCACAATAATGAGAACCAGGTATGAGCCCAGGAAGCCCAGCTAAAAAGTAGAAAAAGACTGCAAGTTTATAAAACTAATGGTATTTTTAATTTGAAAATCCCCTCTGACAACACAAAACAGCTTCCTAAATCATGAAACAAATGAAGACACTGACAAAGAGTTCAATTTCAGGAACAGATGGTCTTACAAAGTGATTCAGTAAGTCTCCATCAGCTGCTAGGAAAATGCTCTAAACCCAAGCACTTTCCATAACCTTGAAGGGGCTCTCTGGCTCATTACAGAGGATTACAAGACAACATTTTAAAAGAAGCAGGTGAGTCTGTATAAAGTTCTATGAAGAAAATTAATTCTAACCTGGCCAGAACCAATGAAATAGTAGAGAACAATCATACCTTGTCTATGACTGTGGCTTAGCTGTTGCATCCGTTTCCTGAGGCTGACACTATTGCACAGGATTAGAAGTCTTGGGGTAAAACCTTCCCTGTGAAGGGAAAAAAAGATGACAAAAATCTGAGCCTAAGAATAATATCTAATAAACCAAATAAAATAATTGACCCACTACTGACCAAGCTGTTAATGTCTGACTCTTATGGAGGAAGATGTTCTAAGCTGGGAAAATAAGGTGGTCATGAACACCAGTTTCATGTTATTTTTAAATGTCTTCCATAAGCATCACAGGAGAGCAAGTAATTAATTTCCCCACAAAAATATTATCAGGTACTTTCTGCTAACTGTAATTATTTAAATTACATATTTAAAAGAGGAAGAAAAACATAATACTTAGTATTATGTTGAATAATGACTGAAGTTATAGGAAAGAAGAAAATAAGGTATAAATTCGAGGGTGTCTCAAAGTCCACAAAAGAGAAACTGTTTTCTGCCCACTGTTAAATATGATCAAAATTATCTGATCATAAGCATATTTATGTACAATTTGTAAAGAATGTATATAAGTTTCTCTAGATATAATTATATGTATTGGCAAATGATACTTGAGTTGGAAGAAACACGTAATTCAATTAAGGCCAAATGTTTCCCACATGCAATCTGGTAAAGTATAATTTGTTATCATTAAGCTATCTTTGCAATTTCAGAAGTGAGAACTATACTTTCAGAAAAATATTACAGAAATTAATGGTCCTTAAATAGGTAAAAGGAGTATGTAAAAACAGATTAAAAGCAGTACTTGGCAGACAGAAAAGATTCCTCAGTTAGAGATGTCAAAAAACCTAAATGTGTAGTATGTGGGCATGAAACTTTATGGAAAAGTGTTATGAAATGACTAACGAGGAGATTGTAAAAATATGAAATTATTCTATTCCTTTTCTGCATGCTGGCTGTTATTTTCCCATCCTTTGAGCAAGACAGTCACTAAAATATGTAGTGTGTCATCTTTGCAGTAGGATCTGTCTGAAGTTGCCACCCACACCATACCTGTGTGGGCAGAGAAGAGACTCCACCAGTGACTGAACCTGTGGGAATCTGTGAACAGAAGAGGAACAACCAGAACTGTGGCCTTGGGGGTAAAACAAGTTACTCTGGGTTGTCACTGTGCCAAAATGTTGGTCTATGCAGTCTGTCAGCAGCAAGGCACAGTAACCTCCCAGCAGCGAGTCGTGCTCAGGCCTTTCAGCTCCGCACCTGTCACCTGTGGCCCTGCAGCCTGTTGTAAATGAGGAGTAACATCTGCCTTGTGGGTGAGAGAAACCAACAGGGAGACTGGGCAGGGCCTGATGAAACTAGGGTGCTTTTCAAAAGCCTGAGTGCTTGACTTTCAGCTTACAAAGATCTCTTTAACAGCATGTGTTCAGGTCTGGTTTATAACCCTGAAGTCAGAACTATATAGTTGGAGCAACTTGAGTATGGCTGGCACAGGTCAAAGGTTAGAGAACACTAAATCAAAATCTTCCACCTAAGGAGTATTGGATACACTGAATCCCCAGCAGCCCAGAAACTCAAATAGGAAGGCCTGATGCTGACCAAAAATCCATGTAATTCAAGCTTTCTCATGGCAGGGCCAAGATTGCCTTGTAGTCTTGATAAATATGAAAAGAAGCAGGACTTCCTCCTGTCTGAGTCTCAGCAAATTTCTTTTTGGAGTGTGGAAGACCTGTAAGGAAACTGCAACAAAACCAATGAAAACAAAAAACCTTCACCTACATAATGCCTATTTTGGATATAGTCAAAGTACTAAAAATGAGAATTTCTATAAGCTCTTTTCTCAAGACTTTCCTTCAGCTTTCTGCATACAAAGGACAATCTTCAAATACTCAGGGTCAGGAAAACCTCCATAAGACTTTTGCATATAAAATGTTTCTCAAGTTAATTTGAAAAGGAGATGTCAAGAATATATCAAAGCAGAATGTTGATTATTAGAGCAACTATCGGCATTTTTGAATTCCATTTTCATTTGGCAGTCCCAAGAGTGCTACTGATCCAGTTCTCTTTCTTGGTAAAACAAAACCATTAACTGAAGCCCAAAGATGAACAGGAAGCTTAAGCAGATGGAGTGGTGGACATAGACACTGTCTGTCAAGCTGCAGATGGGTTTATGGTGACCTCTTCCCATATTTTGCTTTGAGGATCTCAAAAACTAAAACTTGAATTCACGTTAAAATGCATGAAGAAGTAAGACTAACATATTTTGGCTGAAATTACATGGACTTCCCAGTTATCCTGTCGCTTCGGCTGTAGTCAGTCAGTCTGCCTACTTTCAAGCGTATTTAGGATTAGTATTTCAAATTCAAGAAGTAGTTGTAATTCTATCTATTCACTCTATCAAACACATGAAGGTTTTTGATATTCATTCTGTGAAACACATCCATTACTCTGTCTTCATAGTAGATCTTTTTTGGGCCAAACTACCAGCAAGATTTCTTATTTTTACTACCTTAAAATAATACCCCCACAGGAAAACTCAAGGAGTTAGTCAGAACATTATTTTTTAA
Organism: Chloebia gouldiae; assembly: GCA_003676055.1. NCBI lineage: Eukaryota > Metazoa > Chordata > Aves > Passeriformes > Passeridae > Chloebia > Chloebia gouldiae. The sequence continues at coordinate 4,452,877 of QUSF01000025.1, forward strand.
ACGTTTGCTGTTATTAGGCTTAGCTATTTCTCTCCCCCCTCCAAAATCTCAGTAGATATCTTGTCATAACAAAGATGTCCAGTGTTACTGATGTTATTCTTCAAAACCTAAACATCTTTTTTGGTGCCTCCAGCACTGCTGAGGAGATAATCTCTGCAAAACTGTACCCCACCAAAATGCTCTAGGAAGCAGCAGTGGGGCAAGAGGCTGGTGAAGAGTTGCCAATTACAGCCTTATGAGCAGCTACTTTCACTGGGAGCACACCAAGCAGGCTGTAAGACTGCAGAATGAGGATTTTGGCAGTCAAGAGAGAAGCAGAGAACACTTTGCCTGAGTTCCACACCTGCTGACAGCTGACTGAAGCTTCAAGGAAAATCAGGAAAATCAGTACCCCCACCTTTCTCTGAAAAGGCTCATGAGAAGAAGAAATGGGACCACTAGACCACTTCTGTCCACTAGAGCAGTGCTACTGGCAGAGGCAGCAGAAATATAACATCCACAAGATTTTATCACAGCCTTTAGTATAAAGGACTTCTTCCAAACAAAGGAAGTTGGGGCAGAAAGAAGTGGTGACCCTAAGCCCTGAAATGGAACATTCCATTTCCATTCCCAGTTTAAAAAGCTGTTCTGCAGTGAGGTGCCTGCCACAATGAAAAGACAATCATACCAAATTAGCTGATCAAGCAAAGGAGAGAGTCACCCCATGCACAACAGAAGTGAGGACCTGGTTCACAGCACAGTTAGGATTGGTGCATACCTTGAATTTCTTGCACTGCCTCTGAAGTAAATTATGTAATTGCACATGCTGATAAAACCCATTGCAGTTACAATTCCCTCATGAGGGGAAGAGGAGGGGCAGGCACTGACCTCTTCTGTCTGGAAAGCAGTGACAGGACCAGAGGGAATGGCCTGAAGTTGTGCTGGGGGATGTTTGAGTTGGATATTAGGAAAAGATTTTTCACCTATATAGTGTTTGGGCACTACAACAGACTCCCCAGGGAAGCACCAACCTTGACAGAGTTCAAGAAATATTTGGACAATGGTGTGACTCAAGTGCATGGTGTGACTCTTTGGGATGGTTCTAAACAAGGCCAGGAGTTGAATTTGATGACCTTGTATGATTCTGTGATTTAACCCCTTAGGCAGACTGCAGACCAAGGGTAGAAATATTCGTGCCCAGACAGGCAGTGGGCTGCCTCTCCAGAAAAACAGTTGTCTCCCACAGGTTATATTTCCCATCTGCCAGCCCTGTGACAATAGGCATTTAGGCAAAATGAGGATCTAAACTATTTCTAGGTATTACCTAGTGCAGGGCATATGCAGAATCACAAGGTGGCATGTTTGTAGTAATTCAACTCTGTGATTTCCCCTTCTGCAAAAAAATAACCAACCGCAGTCTTGAAGAATACAAGTCAGGGTCTATATTTAACTCCTCTCCCATGTGTGCACACAAAGGCATTACCAATTTACTGTGTAATTAGGTAGGTCATCTAACATGTCTACACCAATTATTTTTGCTCCTGTTTTTTTTTGAACCACTTTAAAACTCTTTCTGATTTTGCTGTATGAGATATGACACAGAAGGAATTTGCCATGCTTTGCTCTTTCTGGAGAGGTGCCTATGTGTCTTAGGTTACAAGATGTGGGTGGGGGTGTGTATTCTATCCCCATCTGTTAGAAGTAGGGCAGTTATCTCCTGTTAATTGGGCAGTTTTCTTTATCTCTTCCTCCCTCCAGGAAATATCTTCTGTTAATGGGCCATTGAGTGTCACGCATGACTGATAAAATCACATCATGCCATTGAGAGAAGCTCCACCCAGAGGGAGGAACCAAGCATTCCTACCTGGATATAATCAGAGATTTGGTACATCAGAGTAGCCTTTTTCCACTGGATTCCCAGAGGAATGACTTTCTTCTCATTGGATTCCCAGAGGAAGACCAGGCACATCTACACCACCGCTGGACCTCAGAGGAAAACTACACCCTTCTACAGGATCACTGCTTCAACAGAACCAGTCCTGTCACTCCAGGAGGACTGCAGCCACGATTCAATCAGACTGCTACCAACACCCTGACCCACAGGGTGTCGGGTCATAGTCTGACTCTGTCAATAGTTTGAGGTTTTTTTGTACTACCCTTTTTGTACTTTTAATTTTCCCAGTAAAGAACTGTTATTCCTGAGAGCTCCTTAATTTCAAAATTATAACAATTCAGAGGGAAAGGGCTAACATTTTCCATTTTAAGGGAGGTTCCTACCTTCCTTAAAAGACACTCGTCTTTTCAAGTCTAGACAGTTTTCTGGTTTATGAAGGCAACTGCTTTCTGGTGTCAGAGACCTGAACAAGGTGTTCAACTTTGATGACAGGCTGCTGCAATGAGCATATGGAGGGTATCAAGGCAATTTAATTCTCAAAGATGAGGGATTTTCTTCCTAGCAAAACTTGCTTTCTTTCTGACAAGTGGGATCTTGGGACTTGCCGCCAAAGACACCGAGTCATACTCTCAGAAGGACTTATACATTACTGGTAGATTTTTTTTCTCCTAATGACTTAAGTGTCTAAATTCTGGTTTTGAAGTCATTTAGGCCAGAGTCAGGGAAGTATTTTAAAGTCTGAAGTTATCAAATACTCAGAAGAGGGATTATCAACACAGTTACTAAATGCTTTCCAATCTACACCATGGAACCATTTTGAACAAATGGACTTGCCAACACCCTTTAGGTCCCTATGGTTTTCAAAAATTCAAGAGTTCCTAAGTGAGGAAGAGTTTATTTGAATATAAAATTAATTTCAAAGCACTGAAACAAACACACACTTCCTCTAGAAGCAACAGAATATGGTTGTGATTTAAAAAGGGAAAGGGGAATGAGGTTTATTTTTTACATAAATATGAATACTTTAATGCAAAATATAAATGAATCTCTTTAAAATAGATAATCCAGCCTTTATTATTCACTCATTTGAGTGGTAGAAGAGCCAGCAAAACCATGCCCATGTATTTTTAGTCACCCTGGGATTAATTCCTGGGAAGGTCTTTGTTTACAGTGCTATATTTACATGGAACAGCCATATGGAATAGGGATGTTCCTCCTGACAGCTGCTCTGCTTCTCTCAAAGAAACAGAGGGAGGGACTGCTTCAAAATAATGCCTCCTGCATTTCTGTCTCCCTGCAAATTCCACCACAGCTGCAACGGCAATGCCTGCCCCAGTGCAACCCCTCTGGTTCTCCCAGCTCACAGGGGCCAGCTGGGGGCACGTGTTGCTGTGTCTTGGCAGGAATGCCCCAGGCACAGACCTCAGCTCCCACCACTGGATCTTGGCCCATCACTCATCTCTCAGTACTGTGAGGTGTAAACCATGCACATGTGCATCCCTCCATTCATCTGAGGGAAGCCACTGGTTTCAAGGTGTGTTCATGGGCCTGCCCATCATGTAGAACACTGTCATTTCCTAGGGCAGAACACAAAAATAAATTGAGGATATCAGTTATAAACATGGTATCTTCTGAAACTTCATTCTACATATCTGAATTAAAAAAAAAACAACCCTGCTGTTTACTCTTCTCCAAACTCCTGTTAAGATCTATTTCTGAACCCCTTGGATCTCATTTACAGGCTTTGTTTACAGGAAGGGCTTCCTTCCATATTTCTTGACTGCAAATACAAGGTCAGAGCCCCATCTCATTTCCAGAGAGACAAACCAGTCAGACCAGATTTTTGGAAGACCATCCCATGGGTATTTTAGTCCTACACTGATGAGTCCAACTCTTGAATGTAATGTCTGGCAACTTCAGCTTCTCTTAAGGTGGTGGAGAAGAACTGACTACCACACCAGTAATTTTTATGAGACTTTTTCTAAAATACTATCATTCACAGCTGTGCAGTGACTGAATGGGTGGCTCATCACAATTTCTGGGGAACAGATGGGCATGACATGGGCTCTGTAGATACTTTTACCACTGCATTTTCCTATGTGGGCTTCAGGTGTTATTAGTAAGCAAGGATGAGGGCAGCTTGGTAGCTCTGGATTCTTCTAATTAAATAAAGCAAGATGAGAAGCAAAGCCTCCCTCTAAACTGTTCTTTTGTTGTGTCACCAGGAGGACAAGTTCACTAGTGTGCCTTGTCCCTGCAGAGAAACCCATGGAACAGCACAATGAGAGAAGTGCATGCAATTGCCTAAAAAGATGCAGGTAGTCCAGACTGGTGGCTGATTTTTTTCTGCTGCTGTCACCCTGCCTTTACTTCATGCTGGGGATGCAGTGCAGAGATCTTATCACCCACAAGCACAGGACATATTGTACATTTTAGAAAAAGCTTCCCCACAAAGGAATTTTTCTCTCCTTTGCCAAGATGAGCTTTGCCAGCCAAATGTTCAATCTTGTTCAAAAAAGCCTGACATCTGACCCTGCTGAAAATTTAACAGTTTTTTTTTTAAAGTTATGCTGAACTGCATAATAGAGGAGACATTGTCAAAAGTTGCCACAGAAATGGGGAAAGAAAGCAAAAAAATATAACAAAGAAAGATAACAGATGCCACTGGGGCGCATGAGGTCATAAGCCCCTGTGCCCTATCCTGGTGAGCAGGATGGAGTGACCTAAGCCCTGAGAGGACTCAGGCAACTTAAAGAAATACAGAACAAACATCTGAAAATCCCTGAAATGCAAGTAGGTTTGATTCTTCAGAAAACAGATCAACACTCCAAATATTCCTAGATCCAGATGCCTTTTAGTAAAGCTTCCCAATGCAGAATCCCTCATAGAACATTAACTGTGATTTACCTGCCTGAAATACAGCTATTTCCCTTTGTACAAATGGGCTTCAAAGGTATTATTCCCATTCAGAAGAACAGACAAAATTTCTCTGAGCTGGCTACACGTGGAAGTTGAAAAGGCCCTTCTCTAGTCAGCCAGGGCTAACTTTATGTTGTGAAGTTTGTGAAGTTGTTCCTCCTCAGGTTATAACCACAGGATAAATATTTAACATAAAAAATTATTTCTCAGCTGTTCTGCAGGTGATTTTGCAGAATAGATTGAAGTGATTCCTGCATGGATTTACAAAACTTCTTGGCACTGGACTGTTCATATTCCTTCAAGTCATCAAATCAGCAGGCCAAACTTCTTGTTTCCTTTTTCTGCTGTGCTGGGACCACTGCAAGCCACCAGCTTGTAGGTATCTTTCTTAAAACTCTCAAGAAATGTCTTAGTCCTCTACAGATATGAAGGGAAATAAGGTGTTTTCTGGGACCTCTTGGCAAGTTGTCAGCCTGTTGGATGACTTGGGTTGTGGAAAAAGGAGTGGGAAAAGCAGACTGCAAAAGCAGGAGGGGGTGTCTGTATATAGAAGCTCTGCCTTCTATCACTGCACTTCCTTAACAGCCGTGGAGGGTGCTGAGCACAGCACTGGGACTTTGTAAGGGCATGTTTTCAGTGTCAGCCTCAAAAAAAGAGACAATCTGTCAAGCCAATGGCAGCAGACTCTAGAAATGAAGTTGGAAGATGGGACCTGAAGTTGGAATATGGGCCTTTTGTGTTCAGAAATGTCTGGGTTTGCACTTCAGCCAGCACGGAGATAAGATGGAGATGACTAACCAGCTCAACCACAGTGGATGATGTGGGTCCTGAGACAGGGAATGCCAGCAGGACACACAAAACAGTAATGTGATAGCTAGACTGGTCTGTCTGCTACTGCAGGAAAAGGCCAGCCAGCTGAGATTTCAACAGAACCATCCAGCACTGCCAAATAATGGATTGACATAAATTTCCTGACACCAGAGACAACAAAATAAAAATAAGAAAGAAGCACCACTAGCACTTTTCACTTCCACTGCTATTAAGAGCAAGTAAGCATAAATCATACTGGGTAAGATAAGCCATGGAACAAGCAAGAGCTCAGAAGTCACCTGTATGTCCTTCTTGCCTCCAATCCTAGTTTTTTTGCCATTCTCTAGTTATTAGAGTCTGTGCCCTACCACATTTCAGAAAAAGTATTAAGCTATTCCAAATGTAACTCAAAAATTAAAGCAAAGCAAAATGACAGAGAAATCCTAAGTAATTTTGCTCCCAAATGTATTTCCCACAAGCAGATTTTACTGACTTTAAATACTCTATACATGAATTCTGGCTATGTGATTTAGTAAATGCCCCACAGATTGGTTTCAATTTGTTTGTTTTTCTCATAAAGGGCTGTGCTGCCACTTCCTTCGGTTGAAGAGCATTTCAGCTATTCCAGGGTAGAGCTAACTCAAAAGCTGTTTTTTGCTGATAGCAGAAGATCTGTAGTCCTCTGTGAGCTCACCTGCAATTCAGATGAATGTCACATGCTCTTAGATAAGCACAAAGCAAAGAATTTTTTTTTCTATCAAAGAATGCTTTGGGAGAAAAAAAAAAGTCTATCTGGTAATACTACAGTAATTTTTTGTTTTTTTGGAAAAAGAACCTTTCAGTTTGCTTTTACCCCTCATATCAGTGAAGGTCTAGGGAAGAAACAAGGTAGAGGATGGTAACAATCTAGGTTGGTATGTTGGGTTGGGTTTTTTTTTGGTTGCTTTTGCTGGTTTTCTTTTTGAGCTTTTGTTGTTATTCTTGTTGTTTTATTCTGTTTTGTTTTCTTTAAACAAATACTTCTGTCATTCAATTCCAAATGCCTGATCCTTTCCAAATGTTCATTTTTGTCTTTGAAACATCTTAAAACCTCAGTCAAATACTAAAGAAATGATATTAGTAATAATAATTTTAAAAGTGGAAGTTTGCTCTAAAATAGTTTATTAAAACTTTATATTTTGCATGATATGGGTTTCTACCCTTCTGGTGTGTGGCTACCCTTTTCCAAGCTGAATTAGTTCAACAACTCTCAGAATTACAATTTAATTAATAGGCTCTGTCAAAGTATGAGGGAATTCATTACCCCACTGGCAATTAGTTGTACATTTTTCCATCTCTCCTGTTTACTGTAAGAACAAGACAGGACCTGCAAACACATCTGTCTAAGCTGAAGTCATCACAATAAATGTCCAGGGCTACATGCAAAAGAAGGCTTAGGAACAAAGCATCTTATTTTGAGTCACTGAGTGGTCCTAGTGACAGGCTGCTATCATGGCAAATCCTTTGAGCTGAATCTGACATCTCTCTCTTGTCTAAACCACTGAGATTTTCAGGTACTAAAAATTGATGGACAGTTACTAATAAAAAAAAACAGAATAAAAATATTCAGTAATATTTTCATAATCACACGGAAAGACTGAGCTTTTAAAGGCCAAAATCTATCTGCAGAGAACAGCAATGTTTTCAGAATTTCTATAGAAGCCTAATGAAAATGAGAAAGATCCTGTCCTCAGGAGAGTGAGCAAATGGGTGCTCAGCAATAAAAGGATGAGGCAAACTCAGCTGAGCAGAAAATATTTTGCTGCCTGCATTTTGCACTGAAACTTTAGTACATTTGACAGGTCGTTTTTACCAGATTTCCTCAAATCAGTTTAATTTCTATTTCGTGAATACACAAGCACGAGTGCACATGACTGTTTCCATGTGTTGTATTCAAGATATACTTACCAAAAGCTTTTAAAAACATCTGTGGAAAACAGTGCTGAAAAGCAAGAATATCTGCTCTAGAAACAAAGTGCTGAGAAATGCCAATCTACAGTGGGGAAATCAGTATTAATTTGGCATTTAATTAATTTAATTAATTTGAGATTTAATTTTGGAGAAGAAGGCAAAACAAAAGCAATATCATTATAATCTGTGCAAAGATTCTGCTGTCCAGACCACAAGAACACCAAATTATTTCCTCCCAAAGTTAAAATTCACAAAACTGTGCATGCCTTCCCTTAAACCACAGCTCCAGACAAGGACTGAAAAACACTTAAATTCAGACAGCAGAAGTAACTTATGTGTGATTGATTCCCAGACCTACATTTGCTTTCAGTGCAGATCAGTATAATCCAGGTGAGCAGAAAGAAAACACAAGGTGGAGAATTCTCAGCTTTTTCTTTAGGGAGATATTTTCTACCTGTCTTTGGTTAAGCAGTCTACAATCCTCTTCCTAAAGGGATTGAGGAGTGCAGTCCTGCTGCCTTGCAGGGAGCCTTGTGCTCTCAAATCTCTCAAGCATTTAGTAAAAAACCACCTACAGAAACATTAAGCCTTTGCTTTTAAAACTTCTTAAGAAATCTGAATGCTTACCTCCTATTAATTTTAATTCCTTTTGAAGTCCCTGGAAAGCCAGAAAACTTGGATCCCAAGATCCTGAGTGGGAACAACTTTGCACACACAGTCTCCTCTGAAAGCAATTTGTGAGCTGCCCCAGACCTGCAGGATGAACCCATGCTGCCATCACCTGCTTGGCTTTTCGGAAGCTTCTGATGCTGTAAGAACAGCAGAAGTCACCTAACGCTGAATATTTTAGACTATCTCCTCAGTTAAGTAATGACTAATGGGAGATAAGCATTTTGGGATTTTCCCTCCAGCTATGGGTGCTGAACTCCTGGGAAATCGATGCTGGAATACCTGAAATGGTTCTCCCCAACTCAGTGTTACAGCATCCCCTCAGATGTACAGCCATTCCCACCTTCACACTGATGGAACTGCTGTGCCCTGCAGCGTCCCCTTCACAGCAGAGTCTGATGTTGCCTCTGACACACTGATATAAGCCCTGGGAGTGGCACAGCTGCCCTGCCATGGATCCACAGCTCCCAGTGTGGGAGCACTAAACCCTGAAAGCCTTGCAGCCAAGCCATGCTAACATGCAACCCTACTTCTGCATCCATCTGGGAGATGAGGGTTATTAAGGGAGACTGCAATTGTACTTCACTGAGAGCAAACCCCATCCCATTTAGCAAAAAAAAAAAAAAAAAAGAAAAAAAAGGAAAAAAAAAAAGAGTGAAGTAAACCAAAAATGTCTACAATACCTCGGTAATAGGTCCAATAGCATTTCCAGGACTAGGGAGAACCTCTATGTGAGGTTATGTGGAGAAAGAGGCAAACTGCAGGAAGACTTACAGAAAACATTATAGAAAACACAGAACTTAAAAAAACAAGGTCAAGAATTTTGATATCTGATAGCCCAGCTGCTGTCAAATCAGCAAATATAACTTTTTATGCTTTATATCAATGAAGTCAATAAACAAATATACAGTGAAGCTAGCAAACAAAAGGCAAGGCTCAACCATCTAAATAATTGTCAAACTGTGCAATAAGTTACCCTTTAACCTTTGTCTCTATTTTATGTGCTTTATATCTATAATTTGTATCAGAAATACAGTAGATGAATCTGTCCTAGTTGTTGCTTGAAATGTAGCATTATCACTAGATAAAGTACATTTGAAGGGAGTCAATTAAGATTTTTTGAAACCAGGCCCCAAAATTAAAGCTAGATAAACATCTTCTGTTACAGACCCCTCCAATTTGAGGAATTTTGTTGCCTAGGCAACCAGCTCACAGTGTATCTGTTCAGACCATGCTGGCTGTTTTAAATAGAAATACCATCCATTTAATGCACAGCTGATTTTTAGCAAAAGGTATAGACGTGTAATGCACACCACCAGATCGTGCATTGTTTTGCATGAAGAAGCTGATATATTCATGTGGTACTTGCAGAGGGGAATATGAATACGAAGCGTAAATCTAAGGAGAAGTGAATAAAAATGTGATGGTGCTGGAATGGCAGTAAAGCCTCATTAGCTGGGTGGGACTGTCTGCTGCACGGAGAGCCCAGCATGTATGAAATTGTCCTGCTGATCTCATCACAGAGATGCAAGGAATAATTGAGCGGTGCTGGAGGGAGTGTGTACAGCGATCTCGCATTGCTTCATTATATCCAATTAGAAACTGGTCAAGCAAGTGAATCAAATGACTTTACATTGCCACTTCAAGACACCCTGGCTAAAGACGGTATCGTGCAGGTATGTAAAAAGATTTCCTCATAAATAGCACTCCTCTGATTCCAGACCCAATGTTGGTCTTCAGGAGTTGGAAGTGCTAGAAAATGGTGTGGTGTTACACACTGTTGGATCCCTTGGCAAAGACATCACTGGAAAATATCCTGGCAGCAGCCAAGCACAGAAGTAGGAGGTGTTCATAGTAAGGCTCAGTACCTTCTGTACAGCTGGGTATGGCAGGTGGTGATTTCTGTGAAGATAAAAAAAAATTCCTGGACAAAGCTGCCCAAAAAATGTAGAGTGTTGCATTACCAGACAAAAGAAAACAGATTAAAAAGAAACACAAACAAAACAAACAATCCCCCTGTCCCCCCAAAACATGCTCACTGCTTGGTTGCAGTAATGTCATTTTTAAATATCAGCAAGTTTTCCTCCTGAAGAAGTTGGAACAGAGGGACTACAAGACTTTATAGAAGAGGCTGGCCTGTAAGTAATCACAGTGATTTATGGGGCTTGTACTGATGGGCACTGCAACAATCAAGCTGATGAGGGAGAATCAACTTTTGTGTGAGTTTCTACTTATCAAAGTAGACCCATGATCTTTGCAAATGTATCACTTAGTGAAGTGATGCTGAGCTACTTTTGTCTTGGAAGGCATGTATCTCTTCAGCCCTCTGAATCACTATCAAATCCCACGTGCTGCTTTTGCAAGGAGAGACTTTCCACATGAAGACAGAAAGAAGTGGTTGGCACTGAGAGAGGAGAAAATCCTTTACATAATTCTGCCTGGTATTTTTTTTAAATGGAAAACTTTGCTTTCATATAGCCAAAGTTAGCTGTGAGAAACCTTGTGCATCTTAGATGTCAAAAGACTCAAGGCTGTTCTAGGAAGAATTAAGGACAAAATTCAGAGATAGTATCTCTGTGTGAGCATCAGTTAAATTCTGTGTAATGCCTCACAAAAGTGATGACATTCCAGAAGCATTTACATTATTTTCTAGTTAATTGTATATACTGTTACATATTTGATGCCTGGGATTTGGATAATGCACAGTAGTTGCACAAGTGCTAGTGGGCAGGCTTAGCTACAAGCATCATTCCAGCAATTAAGTCATTTCCCCAGATCTATAAATTCTACTTCAGGGTTGTTTGGGTGACAGTGCTCCATTGATTCTACCTTCTACAGAAAGCTTGCAAAGCAAATCAATAGGACTGTACATCTGGAGGCACCAAAAAAAAAAACCAACAAAAAAAAAACCCACCTGCCATAAAAACTACTGTGCTAAAATAAAAGTTTGGTTGGGAACAAGATTATGCTAAGACACTGTATTAATTGAACTGATTTATTGCCAATTGAAAAAGGTTGTAAACGTTGTTGACCTCAGATTTTGTGTCTCCAAACATAATTTTCCAGCCATCTTTGTTTTCCTCCTTGTAATTTTTTAATTTGTTTATAAGCCTTATTTGCTAATAAACCCCATATGCTTATAATAATTCTCCCATCCTGCACTGAAGGTAAGGAGCACAGACACAAGAAATATTGAGAAATTTAGTAGAAGTACGTGGCTAATTAGGTTGTGACACACACATTGGTTAGGTAACTTATGATCCTCAGAGTGCAGATATGCAAGAGTTCACTTCAAATAAGGAACATTTAAATTTCATTCCTCCTTTGATCTGAAATGAATTCTTCCACATTATTTATCAGTTGATTGAATCTTGTACAGAGATGGAGGTTCTGACCTCTGTTTATTTATTCTATTTTGCTATTTAACTTCAGTTTGCTAGAAAAAACAAGGACAAGGCTGTGACAGTTCACAGAGATGCAATTTGTCTATTGAACTTAGCTTGGCATCTGTTAGACACACAAAGAAACAAAAGAAACTGCATAAATATTCATCAGCAAAGAAGTCAGCCACGATGCAGGGTTTGAAGCATTATATGTTATTTTTATAATGATAATAGTGATTCATCAGCCCTAATGATACCTCAGTACATTGCCTGACTGATCTTTTACTTGTATGCGTATAATTTATTTTTCCATTTCATGTCCTGCCTATCATTTGTTCCCAAAATATGGAAGTAGATTTACATAATAGAATTCTGCTTGGTAGTACTGGACAGGTTGGAGGTTTTTCTTTCAGGTATTTCATTTGAATAAAGTCTATAATGTGACAAGTGGAAGATGGCACTGCCTTACAAACAGCTAATTGGGGGAAGAATTTTGGTTTAGGCATTAGGTAGCACGATCTGAGCTTTGAAATCTATCATCACCTCTCAAGAAAAAAATACTTTTCCAGCCTAGTTTCAAAAAAATAGCTTTATTTGTCAATTCTGTTTATCCTTACAAATGAATCTTTTAATGACTTGTTTTTCTGGATTGCATATCTGTCAGAAGACAGAGAAAAATGATCCTGTTTTACAAAATGGCAGAGTTCAACTTAACGCCTTATCACCACAGCTGTCGCAGCTGGGATTTTTCACACATTTGAAGAAAGTAATATTTTTTAATGTGCAATAGGTTCTCTGTCTGAATGACTTTCAGTAGGTACCTAAATCACTCAGAGTATTTTCATGTATGCCTGAAAGTCCCTGAAAGCTGATGGGTAAAGATAGCTGATTCTTCTAGACACAAGGAAAATTCTGACCTGAGCTCGTAAAAGTACAAATGTTCTACAATGCATAACAAAATCCCTACAAATCATCTGACTTCCATTTAAGATTTGAACTGAAGGCTTGGTGATTTGTTGGAAGAAGGCAAAGGGAGAAACACATAAATGCATTGCTGTAGTCAAAGGACAGCAAAAAGCCTGGGACAGACTTTATTCTAAAAATGTGCCCTTCCTTTTCAATAAAAAGAGGGGGGGAAGGGAGCTTTTACTTGAAACCACCAAATATGCAAGAAAAGTCACTTCAAGGCAAGCTGCAAGGGGTGGTTGAAGATGGCAACAGGAGCAGCAGAAGGTCTGCAAAGAAGTGAGATACAGCAACAGTCTGTAGCCAGGCTTGGTTAATCTCTGGCAACCCCAGTCCTGAGAGCAGATAATGGATTGAATTGCACTCACTGGGAGGACAGGTAAGCACAGGAATCTCAGAACTCAGGGGCTTTCAAGTAACAAGTGGACAAAGCCCAGAGCAAACATGGTTGGATGCAGTGCTGGCCTTGCCCTGAGTGGGAGCTTGACCTCTTCCCCAGACCCACACTTCCCAAAGGATCACAGCACACAAGTCAGAAACAGGGAAACCCAGTACCTTTCTGCCACTGGGATTCAAATCTCTGGTATTTACAATATAGGTTGAGTGATTTTGGTATCACTGTAAAATGCTTCACTTCTTCATGCTGAAAATAAATGAGATTCTGATGAGCATTGTTGGCAAGGTCTGCTCATTTCAGGTCTCTTGGGAGAGGTTCTCCCTAACACTCTTGTCCTGCCCAAAGTCTTGAAACAAATTCTTTACAGTTTCGTGGTTTTTCTCAGGTACATTCAGCATCACTGGGGGTTGCAGGGTCCCTCCACGCAGTGTCCTTGTGGCTGTGGCTCCTTGCACCTGTTCTTTGCTGAACTCTGGAATGGACTACACAGCTATGAACTGAACAGAGTATCTTGCATAACGAATACACATCTCTTTCCCTCTGCTCATTTCAGAGAACACTTGTGCTTACTGCTTGCTTGGTTAGGAACCATGAAACCAAACAAAGTAGGTCTGGGATGGACCTCTTGGGATCATCTCATCCATTACCCCTTCCCTGAGGCTTACAGAGTTAATAACGGAACAACAAGCTTGCGAACTCCAGCTGCCAGGCTTTGGAATTTTGGCTTCTCCTAAAGAAGTGCACTGCTCTTGTCAACATGGGAGAATCTGCATTTGCTTGCTGATCTGTGCAGAGATTAATTTTAAAGCGTACATTGTGCTCAGATGGCCCAGTGCTACCATTATATGCATTAGTAAGTTTCATATTATGCAACTACTAGCACTTATGTTCAAAGAAAGCACGTTTTTTTTTGTTCATGACAAAAGTTGGTTGCTGTGGTCTCATTATAAAGCTAAAGCTATGAAAGATAGGTCCTTGTGCAGCATCATCTCCTGCCTATTCTGTTAAAAAGCATTTATTATATTGAGGAATGCACTGGTAATTTTCTGCACCTCTCATGCAGCACAGCTAATTTCTAAGGCATATCTTCATTGGATTTGACTGCTCACTGAGTGTTAGCCATTATCAAATTCTCCTTTCACTGCACAGTTTCTCTGTAGGTCATTCCCCAAAAGACACAGACACACACAAAAAACACTTGTCTTTCCTCTCTTCCTTGTTTCATTTAGCACTAATTCATGGTCATTCCTGCCTCTGTGAAGCTGAGCTTAGAGGCATTATGTAACAAGGAGTCCAGACACCTGAGTGTGGTCTTTTCCCTCCCAAGAAGGTTAATGTGTATTAAGTCTCATCACAGGAGAGTCAGAGTAGTCACAAAACTGCTCCAAACCAGAATCTGAACAGCAAAGCCCTGTGGTATATCAGCAGCTAAAGCAGCCCAACTGGCAACTTGCAGTACCTGCAGCACAAAGAGCACAAATGAAGGATATTCCTAATTTACCAGTGAATGCCACCCTCTAATCTTTTTCTTCTTATTAGATAAGAATGCTATCCTTTATGGGATAGTCCTCAACCCTGGCCTAAAGTGCAAACAAGTCTAAGATCTTGGTTTAGGAAAAGAGCTGTATTATACCAAGAAGTGATTAGGATCTGCAAAGGTTCTCTTCAAAAAATTTCTTCAAACTAGAAATTATCTAGAAATCATGATTTTCGTCCAGTACAATCTTTCAAACAAGTGCAACTTGTAAAGAATATATAGCAATGATACAACAGATCCCCAGAAATAGCCCAAGTAGCAAAATCCTTGTCATTTCCATGGGAATAGTTGCAATTTATCAGAAAAGTCCTGCATTTTACTGAAACTTATCTGCTTATTTGTGTGATCTGACAAGTATGATTTTAGCAGGTTAGTCATTCTACATGGCAAGGGTAGTTGAGAACACTCCATTGCCAGAGCTGTTTATTCTTGTATTTTGAGCCACATGACTTCTTTCACAGATGTGCATTTTATGACTTCAAATGTATTTTGTTTTAAATCCCCTCAAAAACCCCATAAAATTTAAAATTATAAACAAAGAAGCTACAGATGCCACTGCTATATTTGCAGTACATTTCTTTCATGAATGCTTAAGGTTACCTTTAAAGTCTATAAGCTAGGCTTAAACTCTAGGTCCAAGCATGTGATGGAGAAGGATTAAGGAAAAATAACTTTTAGCAGTCCTCACTGTGAGCACACTACCAGCCTTGAAAGCAATAAAGAAGCAATGGAAAGCCTCACAGGCTACAAAGCAAAGATCAAAACTTTGATGAAAAAGTTAATACACATTCCTTCCACAGATTCTGTATATAAGATGTAAATTGAGAGCTACTCTATGAACCTGCAAAGAAAACTTATACTGCTTTATCTGGAAGCCAAGATTTATTTTGATGACAATAGTGGAAGTTTTTATAATAGCTTCTAGCTGACTGCAATGTAAAAACCCAGCATTTTCTTTGATTTTTGCTACATCTGAACTAACTGCATGTTGTGTACACAGACCATTTTTCTGAGATGAACAGGATGTGTGCAGCATTGTCTCCCTTCCTTTCTTACCCCACTCCTCGCATTACAAGGTGATGTAAATTCAGTCACACCCTTGATTACTATGGATGGAATACTGCAGACAAGCTGTGAGACCACAAAAAAAGAAGCTGTGAGTGATACAGTAATAAATGAAAGAGCATTGCAGAGGCACAATTTCTCGGGTAAGAGATTAAAAGAGAAACAGAAGCCGCCTTCCCTTGCAATGTGCCATAGCAAGAATACTTAAATAGCTGCCTGTGAAAAATGTTGGGATTTGGAAGTGCAAGACCTAATGAAAAAGAAGACTGAACACAAGCAGTGTGAATAGTGAAGAACTATTGAGCAAGCTACCAGAGTTCTTGTCACATGAGTGGTCAGTGAATTTGTGAACAAGAGCCTGCTCAGCCCCACCTTTTAGTACATTATTTTGTTATGCTGCGTCATTTTAACCTAGGGAAACTTGATGCTGTGTTAGCAGTGTGCCTTTCAGGACCACAATAGCATTGATCCGGTTAAATTATAAAGGTACATTTTTCAGAAGCAGCAAAACCTAATTTGCCACAAAATTCAATAAGAATGTGAATCTAGTTCCTGTGAAACACCTTGAGAAATTTTCCTTAGTAAAAGTGTAATACAGCCTAATCTTCAGCAGCCACAAGTCCCGTGCTGTGCAAGGTTTTTGATTTCTGGAATTTCTATGGGCCTGAGCCAAAGGAATCTTTCCATTTATTTGACTGAAATCTTTTTCCATCTCTGGGATCATCTCCCAGAGGACAATCTGGAATAAACACAGCAATTAGACACTATCAAATACAGAAACCTCCAGTTTGATGAGAATTTCTCTCAGGATCTCATGGTGACCTCTGAGACTCATGTGCAATGCTCAGCACTTAAAAGACTTTAAAAAATGTAGCTAGAACAGGCAAGGCTTTAGAAGTTTTGGTAAGAAAAAGGAGTAGGGACTTATCTATGCATTAGCTGGAATATGTAGAAACATTTGCCATGTATATTATGCCAGAATCATCTACAGGGATGAGCTCCTGCAAAACATTTAAACTGTTGTGTCTAAATCACTTAGGTAGCTTTGAAATAAGTGTCACCTATCATGCATAAATAACAATTGGAAGCCCTATAGAGTTACAGTAAAGAGAGAGCCAGAGTGTGTTCTGGGATTAAACATAATGTGTTGATTCAAGGCACTCTTTGCACAGCAATTCACCTAGGAGGTTATCAGCAGTGATTTGCTTTGATACCCTATCGTGCAGAATTGCACACTGGTCCACAGAACAGTACCAAAACATCCCTACACCCAGTCAAATTAGCTTTGCACCAGCAAAAAAAGTCTCAAGGTTATTTTCCTCAGCAGGGAAGAAACTGAGCCCATCATTTTATATTCTTGAGGAATTAGGTTTAAAAGAATATTATCAGCACTGGACAAGAAAATGGAACTAGCAGGCAGAAAGGTAGTTGTAACTGGACTGAATAAGAAATTATTACATGGACTGGAAGACAGAATGGGACTCTCCAACCTGAAACAGAGAGAAGAAAGAACTCTACTTGGATAAATAACTCAACCTTGCTGTTCACTCTTCAATAGTAATGCTGCGTGACCATCTGGAAATTCCTCTGTGGTAATTTCCTTTTAACCATTCCATAATCACATCTTAATTTGTAATTTCTTAGAAGGATTAAAAGAAATATTTTGCCTCTGCCAGCCTCATCTGTGCCTGTGAACATGCAGACCACGTACAGGCAAGGCACGTGCAAAGTCTGGGGACAGCCACACCAGCCTGCCAAAGCCACTGCTGTCCAGAGGAAACCCTCTTTGAGAGTCTCCTTGCTGCACCTACAATCTCTTACCAGACTCTTTCCATATTAGTACTGCTTTATCTTTAAAAAAACTGTCCTCAGCATCAGAGAATCCCAAGCCTTGGAGACACTTGAGAGATTATCCAGCCCTCAGGCAGAACAAGTCCTTTCTGTTATCCTGAGGGTGCTTTACCTCAAAACCAAGGTTGAGATAGTTTGGTGGAGATCTCCAGTCAGGCAGAATTCTCCAGGAGCTATAGCCTTACCAGTAGAATATTTTCCTAATGCTTAGCTTGATGTTTTGGGTTGTTTTCCTCTGCTATTAAAGCCCCATTATTTCTTCTTGTGTCCATCCTGAACATGGAGAGCAGATTTATTGCCTTCCTTACTACATCAGCCTTTTATCTATTTGGAAAGATATCCTCCATCATGTTCTCTTCTTTAGACTAAAAAATCCCATCTTTTCTCTCCCCCACACTAAATGAACCCCATCCTTTCAGGAAAAAAAATAAAACCACCACCAAAATGCAAGGTGTTTTGCTTTGAAGTGTCTCAATTGAATACAAAAATTATTGATGCAAAGAGCAATTTTAAATTGGAAGTTCAGATGTTTCAACTAATAAAATTTTTAAGTTCAGTGCCTCAGACAAAATTTCAGGTATTTTTACTACACCAAAAGAACTAAAAGGATATGCCCACAAAACATTCTGGTATCAACAGATCTATAGCATTTTTCACAAAGATATTTGCTATGAAAGCTTTTCTCAGCTTTATCACTTTGACTCAAACTGAGCAAAGTCTCTTAAGAATATGCATAACTTCAAAAGTATGAACAGTCCCACCAAAAACAATTAACAATTAAAATTCTTTCTCCAGGAAGGCAATAGCTGCAGTTGTAAATGATCCCTACTGTAGAACCTCCACATCTTAGAATTGTGCCCATCATTTGAGAGAGGATCTTCTTAAAAATATCCATTTAAATTTTTTAAAATGCAGAGTCCAACACAGCTGCAAGGGGAAATAGAAGAGATGTGGCTTATTTTGAGCAGATTCCTTTCTGTACTAGAAAGAAGAGATGTGTACTTGCAAAGTGCAATGACTTGCACACAGGAGGATTATATCATACTGCATTATACCAAACCTGTATGTTACCCATTGACTTCAGGGGTAATCAGCAAAAGAACACCAGTATTTTCAAGCAGGGTGGTGTGGGTGTTATACCACACTGCCTCCAATTACTTATGGAGGCTGCAGTTACAGTGTGTGAAATGGATGGATTATAACACTTTTCTTCCACTGCTGCGAGGCCCTGCTGCACGCACTCCTCCCCTTCATAACAAGCACCACTGGCAATTACCTACATCAGATTTCTGTTAAAAATGTCACAAATATATCTGCTGTCCCAATATTTTCCTAATTTATCTGATACCAACTTTGCCACTTTCATAGTTCATTCCTAACCACTCTAATTAAACCTATTGATTTCTTTAGAGGAGGGATGTGTAGGGAATGGAAATGCTTTTTACCTTTCTTCTACCTCCCAACCCTGAACAGCTGCTCCTTGGAAATAAGCTTACCCTTTTAATTAGTTGCATAAAACTTAGGTTGGGTATGGCCTAGAGATATTAGTTAACAGTGGAACAGTGGATGCTTTGGGAACCTGTATTCCTGGGATCCCACAGTCAAGCTGGCAGCCTACACGGGAGGAGCAAGCTGGCAGCTCAGCAGAGATATCTGGGCTGCTATAGACTTGTCAGAAGTTACAAAACCCATCCAGGATCAGCTCAGACCAAGCCATACTTTGTCACAGGCAGACAGGAGGGCCAAATATATATACAAGGTATATTTTCTGGTCTCTTTTCCCTTTCCTTCTGCCTTCTAAGGGAGTTCTGATGAATGTTCCACATCCACCAACCTAAGCACTGCCTCTGCACGTTCCCCTCAGTCAAAGTCCCATCTTGGCTGGGGATATTTCCAGACCCTCTCAGTCACCTGCATTGTGGCTGCACCTCAGCTTTGCTCCCCATCCCAGCACCCTCCCAAAGCGTGGTCAGAACAGCTGGGCTGTCCTGGCATGGCAGAGCTGGGCCACTGAGTTGGACACAATGCAGGGGAGCCCCCAGTGTCTAATTAGTCACTAACTAAAATTACACACAGTGACAAGACATATTAGTGCTTTGATAAACTTTTATGAGCGGAGAAAAAAGATGGGAAGTATGAAGAAGAAAAATCTTTCACTTGGAAATGTAAAGTCCAAAGCAGAAATAATGTATTTCAGTGATCATATATCCCAGTTTAAAGCTAATGTATCCTCCTTGAAAGACTTGCAGTTTAACACAGAGCTATATTCTTTCATATTCTTTGACATAATAAAATAAGTATAGTTATGTATGGCTGTAAAACTGTATTATTTTTTAAAGTTATTTCATTGAAGTAGTTGACCTTTTTATGTTTCATGGATACATTTCTTATACAGTAATAGAAAAACTGACTGTAAACCACTTTATGTTAAAGTATATGCTCATTTAAATATTATAACATAGATGATTAGAGACCACTATGTGATATTTGAGGTTTTAGAGATAAAGAAATGGTCCATAAAAAAAAAAATCAATAATACTAACCTTCTACTTAGAATTCCCCTCTTATTTGTTTGGATTTAAATTTAGTTTTATTGTTTTTAATTTTATACTCCTGGGTTTTAAAATGTACAGCAATTATCTGATTTGTGGCTACAATTGTAGCATGTTTACTTGTGAAATGTCTTTCAAATTAAGATAATTATTCGTACTTTTAGATTTTCCTCTAACTTTGCAACTGAACATTTGCAGCTCAACCAGAAGAAGCAGTATTTTTTACATTCCAAATGGTTCTAATGCCAAGGCATTTTGCTGATTTAAAGGCTGGTTTTGCAGTATAGAAAAAATACTAATAATTCTCAGCAAGCATAAAATCAACAGCTATCATTTTTCAGATGGGATTTCTGTAGCTCTGTCAAGTGTCCCATATTGTAAAAAGGAAAGGCAATTCAATCCTGTGTTTGATTTGCCTCCAGAAGCAAGAACTTGCTGCACCTTTCTCTGGAACTCAAAATTCCAAACAACGTGGAAACCTAAGGGGGCTGAGAAGCTTAAACACAAGACTTACGTGTTAGGAGCACCTGAATCACTTGAGCCAAAGTATTCAATAACATATTTAGTGCTTAAAAGCTACTGCCACCTTTAGATGGCTTCCATCAATGTCTAGGGATGGGGCACCCACTGCTTCTCTGAGACACCAGTTCCAGCGCCTCAGCACCCCCACAGTAACAAATTTCTTCCTAATATCCAATCTAACCTACCCTCTGTCAGCTAAAGCCATTTCTCCTTGTCTTACCACAACATGCCATGGTAGAAGGTCCTTCTCCAGCTTTCCTGCAGACCCCTTTTAGGTACTGAAGAGATACAATCTGGGCCGGCTCTTTCAAAATTTTATCTTCCCTTGCCCACAAGCAAGGAAAAAAACAGACTTATGCCTACAATTTCAGGACAGCCAGTGCAGTGGAAAATTTCTGGGGAGGCAGATGGGCACATTTTCCGAGCTTGGTTAGCTGGGTGGGTTCTCACTGCACAAAAGTATGAGCTCTTGAGCTGAGTTAGATGTGTGTGAGCAGCCACATCTCCATGCACAGAGGATATTTTGTAATCCACGGTAAAAGGCAGCAGTTAGGTGAAATAATTTAAGCACAAATTCCCAGCATCTTAATTTCTCACTCAAGCTTACTTCTGGGTGCTCAGGGTGTGATTGCCATTCACTGCACACAGCAGCTGCCCTGGCTGCTCAAAGCAGCACTGAGGAAGGAACGTGGCTGTGCACATTAGCAGAGTTTCAGTGTGGCTGGAGCCCTCATGCCAGAGCCAGCAGGTATCACACACAGGCATTTTTCAATAAGTAACTGCTCATTGAACACCTCACATGACTTTTTAATTCCCAAGGGAAGCTGTAAAGTTACAGTAAACTCAATACCACAACCGTTTTGGTTTAGAGAAAGGTAGTTGGGAATCCTTTCAGCCTTTTCCTGAAGCAAAATTAATTTGGAAAGAGGACTGCTACTGAAGAACATTTGAAATTTTCAGCCAAATATCAGGCTACAGCTGCATCCCCCAGTGATCTTCCCTGCTCCCAGTGACGTCAGCTCTGACCTGGAGGCTCAGTTTACCTGACTGGCTAAAGTAAGGGATGGACTTTACATCATGGCTGTGTCACAGCTGCCTTAGCAATCTGGAAAGCAGTCAAGGCTGATGAACATGGTCCACATTTCTTTCTCAGTTCCCTTGGGTGGCTACGGGACTGTTTTTTTATTCTCCTGACAGCTGTATCAGGTATTGAGCAGATCTGATATGTTTTTTTTCCTAAATAAATTTAATCTGCAGTTCTTGGAAGTTTTTAAAAGGTCAAAGGCAAGGCAGTGAATTCCCTGAAGACTGACAGCAGGGTCCTCACACAATAATAGCAATGGCTCTTCAGAGGAAACAAGAGTGATGGCCTGAAGAAAACTTATGGGAGGACCACACTGTATGTTTTGCTCTCTGTGCTTCACAGGACAGCTGGAGAGGCCAGGAAGGCTTCCATACACCAAATAAAGATGAGTTGCAGAGGAATAAGGGGCAGACAAAAACAAGATGATACCAAGCGCTGCAATTGAAGGCAAGAAACATGAGGTGTTGGAAGAACTCCTTCAGTTTAACACCTTGGGAAATTCAGGCTGGTGTCAGTTCAGGCAAAAGGAAGAAGGAAGTTTTTTGGGGGAAGATGAGGTACATTTGTTTACATCCATAGAGAATGAATGAACAGACTTCACACTAACTTGTGCCCAGAAGGCCCCTTCCAACACCCCTCTGGACACCCCACCAGCCAGGTGTCTTCAGCCTGGCTTCCACATATTTGCCTATTCCTATGTCTTGCCTATTCTAGAAAAGCAGTGAAATGCTTGGCACATACAACTTAAGAAAACCCAAAAACCCAAACCTTCTGCTTTTAAATAGTTTTTGCAGTGTAGATTGATGAAATGATCTGTGCTCCCCCCACACACCACCTTCTGACATGCATCCATTGGCTTGACAAAGCAGGTAGTCACACACACTCCACATGAATGCACCCGTGGCCAGGTTGCCTTGGAAACCTCCCCTGCTACCTAATATTGTTATAATTGGCAAGAAAATATAGGTTTTCTCCAATGATTCGCAGCATGTTTCCATTTTACATAAATACAGGCTTTCCATCTGCAGTTTTCTGAAGGTTTACTTTACTTTTTCCACAGAAATTTTAGAGACATTTTCTCCCCATAAAAATTAAACTGTTGTTTAAATGTTAGAAACTATGTTGTATCAGTATAGGGGGCCATACAGCAATTCCAGCTTCCCTGTGTCTGTCAAGAGAGACTTCTATCACTCAGGAAAAGGAGCCCTGCAGTTCTCCCTGCTGCATTTAATTCCATGCACAGCTTTGAAGTTAGAACAGGTCAGCCCAAGTGCTCCCACACAACTCTGCTCAGGCTGCATGCCCCTATGCTCTCCACTCAACGCCATCTACCTTATCCAGCAAAACTAGTAAAACCCTGAGTAGATTTTACTGTATGAACATTTCCAGCACAGACCAGGATCGTTATGGGATGTGCTCACCCAACACGTAGCCTCAAGGGAGCATTTGGAGAGGAACCTGAGATGTTCCCCTAAAGGAGGGTTACATAAAAGCTACACCTGTGTCCACATTGCATCTACTTACCAGAAAGAGATAATCGACCTCTTGGTACTGTGGCACAGACAGACCCCAAATCCTGTGCTTCTCAGGAGACCAGCAGCCTGCAGCTACACCTCCAGCCAAGTTAAACTGTAGAAAATCAGCTGTAGCAAGACCAGAAATTATGATATTTCCATGTATTTTGGGGGAAAAGACGGGAGTTTCTTCCCTGTGTTTGTGTGGTACAGCTGTTCTTTGGCTTTGGTTACAGTCTCAAAAAAAAAATCTCTTGAAAGAGAAATGAGGTTTTTTAAATGTAAAACCACTGACTTGTGTTTTAGCAAAAGTAAAAAGCTCAAGCCAATTCATTTCAACATTTTTAAAATTACATTTGCATCATTTTTGGAGTACATGCTTCCAGCAAATGTGTACTTTAGTTAAATGCAATTAAATGTTGATGCAAGGCACTGATGGCTTTTTTTCCTATCTGCACCATGCCAGTAGAGATCAGGAGATGCAGTAATTACCTTAACCATGTTCAAAAGAGCTTCAGAGTTGTTTCCAAAAAGAACCCAAAGACTAATTTTTAAATGCTCAGCATGCACATTTAGAATTGTATTTTTCAAAAGATCTCAGGGAGAGGCAGCAATATAAACAATAGGTTTTGAAAAGGACTCAAAACGGTCAATGAGATACTCACTTTCTAGCATTTTCATTCTTCAAAACACCTGGGTATTTGACTTCCAGATCAGCATTGGCAAATTTGGGAAGTCTGCCTTGAAAACTTTGTTTTTGGTCCACCAGAGCTGCTTCAGTACAAAATCAGCTAAACTACTGGAACTGCATTTGAGAACACGAGAAGCTTAGCAAGAAAGACAGATGGCAAAATGAGCAAAATGAAAGTTAATAACTCACTAGCTGTCACTTGGTGTTCATCCTCTTTAAATATCACACTATTTATTAGAATGTATGCCTAACACTTCAAACCCAACATCACATATCAATGCATGAGCTATTCTTGCAAGTGCTCTGAAGTATAGTGAGCCCATTCAAAGAAAGAAAAGCAGTCTAAAAGTAACATCACGTAAAACTTGCACTATTCCTGGCAAAACACCTCTTTTGCCCATCCTGCTTTTGATTTTGATGTGTCTCCAAGATTCTCAACTTTACACGCAGAAAACAAACCACCAAAAGGTAAAATGCCAGAGGTGAGAGTTCTCCAAAGAACAAAGGCTTATGAGACTGGAAATTAAATTCTTCTGTGGTTGTGTTTTTAGAGGGAATGGCCTTTAAATCAAACTCTTCTTTAACACAGACCAGCAGGAGCTGAACTAAAACCTTATTTTCTAACCCTAACAGGCTTTTTTAGCAGCACCTAATCCAAGAGGACAGTCCTATGACATTTCAAAACATTTTATACCATCTTATATTTTCAATTTTTAAGACTAGAACAACACGATTGTGTTCACATGCAAGACTTCTAGACTTAGGGATTTTACAAAATTTGTTGGGAGTTCCTTGCACTGTGGAAATTAGATGGCTTTACTGTAATCTCACACAAAAGTCTTAACATTCTTATTGATTTGAAGTACTGATGATGTGGCCTTATAAAACCTGAGAAAAATTATGATAGTTGGGATGTATTTTCTCTCACTGAAAATGTCAATGTTTAACTTATTAGTGTATTTCTCTTGCACTTCTATGACTTTGCTTGGAGCTGCTGCATTGTTGTTTAGCGGCATGGAATTTTTCTTCCTTCAGTCTTCCCTCTGTTCTCATACTCTATCTTTCTGATCAGAGCAAAATGCTGGGCAGATGATGCATAGCAGAAGGAAAACATTCTGGTGGGCCAGAATTTCCTTAAACAATATTGTTCTAGGAAACATGGAGGTTTAGACAGAAGAGAAATCATCTGATATGGAGTAAAATACTGAGCTTTTTACCACTGCCTTTTTTGGGGTCTCAATTTCCTATTTCATTCCCAGTTTATATGACAGTCTGTCACTTTGAGTCCTGCATCTCATAATATATGCAACATATTTTCATTTTTTGGTCCCCTTCAACCCAGTAATCACAGCACTGTAATAATTTACTCCACTGTAGTTGTTTTACTAACCTGCACCTGAAGTTGCACTCAGTAAACAAATGGAGCCATTTCAGTGAGATGGGATATGGAAAGCAGGACACTTAACCTGTAGTAAATAGCTAGAGAAATGTCCTATTACACTCAAAAATACTATGACAGAGATCATAACTGTGAAAATACAAAGGTGCAATGCACACTCCTCCCCGCCTTCCCCTTCTGTTCGTAGCAAAAGCTATGGAACTGCTAACCTGGGCTGGCTGTGTGCTGCAGCAATTTCAGCAGGAAAAGCAGCTCCTGGCTGCAGCAGGTTCTGTGTGATGGGAAGCAGAGGAAGGTTTGATACTCAGCAGATGGCACAGATGGGCACCATGCCAGCCCAGGGGCACTACCTGGTGCGCCCACGGGATCCTTGCTGCATTTGTTAACGAGCGGATGGTGAGAGACAGCTTTGTTTTAATCTCCTTTCTCTTCCCCATTTATGTGATTTTGATTTTAGCCACCAGACAACAGCAGTGCTCTTTTCCAGAGTGTGAA
Organism: Chloebia gouldiae; assembly: GCA_003676055.1. Classification (NCBI taxonomy): domain Eukaryota; kingdom Metazoa; phylum Chordata; class Aves; order Passeriformes; family Passeridae; genus Chloebia; species Chloebia gouldiae. The sequence continues at coordinate 4,478,554 of QUSF01000025.1, forward strand.
AGATTCAGCAATAAAAGGAGCCTAGAAAAAAAAAAAACAGAGAGAAGAGGAGGAATCTGTTGTTTTTCTGTAACAACTGGTCAGCTCAAACCTCCAACCTCACAGCCTCCCATGACTGCTAATAACTCTGTTTACTCAGAGCCAGACCACAGTGGGGCTTTTGGACCACAAACCAGGCTGGCACCGTGTGAGTGTGTAAAGAAGCAGCATTTATCATTGTCATGATTTTGTTGCTTTCCCCCACACTTGTAAGAATTGATAACAAGGAACTCAGAGGCAGCACAGCTGGCTTGAGAGATGTCTCTGCATGAGCAAAGGAATGGCTCTGTTCCAAGAGCAGGCACAACTTATTTCTCCCAGTCTATGAATAAGTGCCATGGTAATGGAAAAACAGCATTTACCCTTTCATCTTCTCCCTTTGTCTTGTCTCAGGACTTTGCCTTCCCCTGTGTTCCAGGAGCAGATCTGGAGCACATTCTTGGGACAGTATGGTCTGAGTGGCAGAGAAGTAGGCAAGTTTTTTTTGTTTTTTCCTCATCTATAAATTTATATTGGGGCCTTCCCAAGATAGAGCTGAATGCAGACCTGGGCATTTATTCTACCAGTGTGTCACCCAAAATGTAGGGCTACAGTATCTGCACTCAAGAAGTTGTGGAGAAATCTCTCACAGGTGTTTTGAAAATGAGGAATTCTTGGAAAAGCATCAATAAAAAAATCCTTATAGATTTCTTGGGTAAATATTATGTGAATTTTAGAGAAGACAACTGACATCCATCATCCCCAGACTGAACATGTGGAGAAAAAGTGAATAAATCTTTTCTCCTACCCATTGATGTGGTTCAATGTAGCATTTTTCTCTACCCTTTTTGTCAGCCATAATGTAGGACACCAACAAAACTGCCTTCTTCTCCAATACAGCTCAGCAAGAGTAAATCTTTTCTCTTGGGAAGGTTTGCAGCAAAGCAATAGAGAATTTCAGGGCAAGTCTAAGCTAAATTGACTCAAGCTGCCTCAGAGACATTTACCTAAATCACCCTTCTTGTAGTGCAGGCACAACTATCCTTCATTTTCACAAACACTAAAAAGAAAACAGAATCTTTGGATTCATTTCTTCACAAATAAAGAGATGTTGGAAAGAAAACTTAAGTTAACCATTTGAAAAAAACTTTCCTAGTGCTATAATTCAAATTAACAATGAAAGAAAGGAAGATGAAAGAAAAAAAGAGAAGAAGAGTTTTATAATAAATTGCATTAACCAATAATCTAATAATCAGCCAATTGAATTTCTATGTGAATAAGCCCTGCTATATGGTGCTACACGACATGCAGTAGCTTAATACTTTGTATTAACTGAGTCTTTGCCCACTCATTATGAAATAAAACATATGGTATTTTAATCTAAAGGATAATGTCAAGTTTGATAACATGAGGTAATTAGTAGCTGTGCTCTAGTACAGTGAGAGCATCACTCAGGTTTTCATTCTTGATGAAAAGTAAATTCCTTTTGTCACACAAGAAATGTTCATTGTTTCAAGACTTTAATGACAAAAATGATACAGACATTGAGTCAGAGGCATGAAAGATTATTCATGTTCAGCTTTAAAATCGGGCACATCCAAAACATTATCTTTCAATTTGCTTTTCTTTTGATCCACTAGGCTTGAGAGGAGACAAGAGAGGAAATTAAGTCAAAGACAATTCCCTTCCAATTAAACTCGTGTAGAGATGGAAGGATTAACCCTCTCCTCTGTTCTAGCCAGGCTGCGGCTCCTGAGGGAAACACTGAGAGGTGGCAAAGAGCACACACAGACTCGTGGGGAGGGGGGTCTCTCCCATGGCTGTGGCTCCAATCATGACTGCTGGAGGCAGGTCTCCAGTGATAAATTCCTCTGGAGCAGCATGGCTTAGTCCTTGCCCTGGCATACAACCCACTTGTGTTTGAAATGCCCCTCACATACAGCAGCAGGACATGGGGAGTCATTCCAGAGCTCAGAAATTGTGGGCTTCACCCTGAGCTTTTCTGAAGGGGGAATCAGGGAAGGGGAAAGGAACCTCTTCAACTGTGCCCCTTTGGGTGGGCGCTTCTGGAGCATCTGCCAGTGCCAGAGGGCTGGAGGGGAAGGGACTCTGTGCCTTCTCTTCATCCTATCTCCAGCATCCAGCTTTGTTTATTACCTGATTTAATTTTAGGACTTGAAGATGGGGACAGTTTGTTGACAGACATCTGTGCAGTGTGTGACATGATCATCTTTTGCAAAATAATACATGGTCTTCTGCTAGAGCAAGAAGGGGTTAAGCTGTCTATGCAGCTGATGCATGGTAGGATTTAAAACTGTCAGCAGTAAAATCCACATCATTCACATCTCTATGTGCATTAGGATTTAAATATGGATGCCAAAAATGAAAATGCAGCTTACTGAAGAAAGGAAGATCACATTTCCTAATATAGATAAATTTTCCCATTTCTGGAAGAAATTGAGAGAACTAGCAGCACCTGCAAAGGCAGAAAACAAGAAAAGTAAAAGAATCATGGATAATTAATACTCAAAAGGCAAAGAAATCTTTCATAGAAAACATAATGGGCCAGAAATTCAGCTGCTGTACATTTGCCGATTTACATCAGCTGAGGCATGTGTTCCAGCAGGGTTTAACATTCTTCTTATGTTACCTGGGAGAAAAATGATCCAAAATACAGAGAGAACTTAACATGCATTATCTGTAATCTTTTGTTGATTAATAATTTCAGATGTTGCCACTATTATTTAATATAGACAATCATTACACACTGAATTTAAATACAACAAAAAAAATAAATGTGGCAAAGCATTACTTAAGCATAATCTCTTAAAACAAAGTAAATGAAGCAAATAAATTTTAAAGGTCATTTAGGGGAGCTGAAGTTGTAAGAATGAAATTACCAAATTATCTGCTTCTAGCAGGGCTGCTGGACAGGGTGGAGATAGAGGCAGACCTTCCAATTTTGCTCTCACACACCACCCTGAATGTGTTCACTCTCTTGGGGTGAGATCAGCCTATTTTGCTCTTACTCTTTATGTGGAACAGCATGTTCCTGGCCCTGGTTTTCTAAGTGTGTGTGTTTGCATGGTTGCACTATGCCTGTCTGAAAGATTCCTCTTAATAGCATTTGAGTTGCTTGCCTGGTTTCAACTGAGTTGGAAGGGAGGGTAGAAATCTCTCAGATGGATTGGAGCAAACTGTGAAAATCAGGGCTGAGTAGAAGAGTTCAGCAATTCTCCATGTCCTGTGCCCTGCCAAGCAACTGGGCAGCCACTGGGCAGCTTAGCCCAAGCCTCAAAATGTGCCATCACCTTCCCAGGAAACCACTTGCAGAGAGATGGAATTAGAAACAGAAAACTGTGGACAATTTTCTGAGGGCAAAAAAGACCTAGGCAGATGAGGAACAAGCAGAGCAAATGGCAGGAGGAGAGTGAGAGATGATGGGGAGGATCCTCTTTAGCACTGAGAAACCATAAGAGCCTAGCAAATAAAGAAATGAGTGGGTAAGGTTTTGGGGAAAACATCAAAATAAATGTGAGCATTCACTATGCCATCTTCCTTAGCAGAACAATTGTTTGCAAAAGACACAGCCACAGGATGGTGAATTTTACTTGGGTTATCCAAACTTTAGTGCCATGATAACTGCTGGAAAATTAGCCCCCAGCCTTGCTTCACTGACCTATTGTGAAACAGCCACAGCTCACACACAACAGAAGGTTTTCCTTTCTCTACAACAAAGGAAAATGCTTGACATCAAGAAATGTAAAGTCCTGGATCAATCTTACAACAGATTGCATTGCATGTGCACACACCAATAGGTGTAAATACAGTGTATTAAACACATTTTCCTGCTTTCTGAGTTGAACTGGGAAGATCCATTTGAATCTAAGAAATATGAAGCTCTGGCCACAGAAAGAAGTGGAATTATACTTACCCCCAGAGTGCAATGCCAAAGGTTTTGGGGGAGACTAAGCAGTTGTTCAGACTTTCTCTCTCTCCATCAAGCGTGCCAGACACAAATACCATTGCAGATATTCAGAGAGGTTTACAGCAGATTTGAAAAACACAGAAGGTATATGGGATCTAATTCCTGTACACAAAGCAATGCCTGCCTTAGTCAGCGGGGAAAGCTGAATGTAAAACTAATTAGGGATAATATAAAATAGCTTCTACCTGTGAACAGCAGGAAAACATGTACTGCAAGTAAAGCTGCACGACTAATTGATTTTAGAGGTTTGTTGGCAGTCTGAAAACCAAACACTCCCAACAGGTAGGTTTTTGAGTTCAACAGAGCTAATGTATCCTATGACCCGAGAAGCTCCATGATGTGGTTTCCCCAAAGTCTAACACAGCATGAATTTGGAAGGCCTTCCCTCAGCAGGGCAGTTGTTTTCCATCTGGACATCTATTTTCATGAAATTCACAGGAGCACTCATGAGACTTTTGGGTTGCATCCAGGCACTGGGTTTAATTGTAATTAAGTGGGGATTGACACAAGCATAGAAGCACACAGATGTGTGACAAGAGGGGGCAACAAATGATACTCTCCCTCTCTCTGGATCTAGATTGCATTTTTTATAGGAGGAGACAAAACCAGACCACTCTTGTCAGCCAGTCACAGATATTAAGGTTGTGCAGTCCACACTGCTAAGGAGTATTTGGGCAAGAAATCTCTTCCCCATTTACCCATGTGAAAATGTAGCTCTTACAATAGTGTGGATTTACCTTAAGAAAATATCTATCCCAACTTTATCCCATTATATCCCCTTTGTATTTTCCAAACAGTATTGTCTTCTCCCCAGAAGAATAAATGAATGAGTTGGGTGAAGAGAAAATTTGGAATAATTGCCTCTAAGCATTCAACAAACCAACAGTGAATAATAACCAGGTCCCTTTCCCTTCCCAGCAGAGCAGCTGTGGATGCTGACAGACAACAAGCTGATTTTGTCAACATATTCTCGGAAAATTTCCCAAATACTGGGCTGCTCTGGTGGTCTAGCAGTCAGAAAAACAAAAAGCAAAACTAAACTAAACAAAAAAGAAACAAAAACAAAACCAAAAAACCAAAAAAAAAACCACCAAAAACCACCACAACAAAAACCCCCAAAAAAACCCATCAAAACCAAAACAACAACAACAAAAACCACCCCAAAACCCAACAAAACAGCAAACTAAGAAGAAATAAAGAAAACCCTTTTCCAAAATAGAGACAATGAGGGGAACAGGACTTCTTTTTTCTCTCCAAGAAGCACTATGAAATAGCCCTTCTGTTCAATTTATCATAGTACATGCAGAGCTGCTTCCTAAAACATCTCATCACCAGTTAGCACGGCATTTGTTGTAACAGCAAATTTCCACAGGAAGGCAAAGTTGCAAGACCGGTTGAGACACACATATAAACACAAAAATACAAAACACCCTGTCTTGCTTATTACAGGAGAAAGCTGCAGCACAGGCAATTGTCAGACAGGGACCAGTGTTCAGCTGCTCTTGTCCAAACTGCAAACTTGCATGACAAAGCACTCAAGAGCTCTCTTTTGGGACAATTCCTGCTCAGAGCTGATGAGATGTCACCAATTCTGCAGCTACCCAGGGATTTTTCCAGGGAAGATGCAGACTTGTATAAGTTTTAGGACAGCAATTCTTTTTGTCTTGCTACACAAATTTCCAATATGTAATATAACCACAGTCTAATGTAAGAATGAATTACTTTCTGCCTTGGAACAAAAGGGCTTGGTTCAAACATCAATAGCCTGGATTGCTCTCTACACCTCTGCTTTTAAGAACAGTGTCACTTCCATTTCAGTAAGTATGCAAGATACATGCAAATATCTTCTGCTTTGTTCTCTCAAACCGGATGATCTTTGCAGAGACAGAAAGCTGTGTGCTTCACTTCTTAAGAGACACAAGACCTACCTATTGTTTGTTTCCAGGTCTGAGAAAGAATTTGAGCAGCTAATTCACAGAACTGAGCCATTACAGCTCTGACACTTCCATCCAAGACATGGAAGAGAATAACCTCTGACCTGAGGGCACAGCATAAAAGCACATGTAAGAGGTGGGGTTTTTAACAAGAGTAGTCTAAAATTAACAGTTAGCTATTCACCTTTATGCATGCAGAATGTTTATTTCCCAAGCAGGTTCAAACCCCTGAAAAAAAGAAAGACATCTTTCTCCTCAGGAGGGTGGAAAAGAAAGGCTGAACAGCAGATGAAAAAAGGCTGGTGGCAAGGGATCTTGGGATGCTGCACAGCTGCTGCAACTTTCTTCTTCTCCAGTGTGAAATGTCATGACACACTTGGGAGCCTCATTCAGCCATCAATATTTATAAATCCCAGAAAACTACCAACTTGCTTTTGAGAGCAGATTTTTATATACAGTATGACTGCAGCAGACTATAAGACAAGCTCGATACCAAACTAATGAGAAATGAGATGAAGTTAATACACTGTAAGCCTTGGCTAAATCTATTTGTCCTATTTATTCATTGCCTTGTTGATCTGGAACCTCTAAATAAGAAATCTGGCCTGTTCACCATTATTGCTTATCTAATCCTCTGTAGTCTATGAATAATGAGACAAAAATATCTGTGCCCATTGTAGAAAGAAGAAATATAAATAGAAATGAAATATTCTATCTAGAGCAGGCACTTGTAGAACAAATACCCCCACTTCTCCTCCATTAGCAAATGTAAAAGAAATTCTCCTTTTTAAAAATTGAAAGGACTGCAAATATATATGCCAGCCAGCACCAAATTGATTATCTTTTGACTTAAGAATAAAAAAATATTAGCAAATACTTTGGCTGATGGGAGCTGCTTGGCAACTCCCATAGCCAGTCCACTGCTTGGACAGTGATCTGGGATGGCATTCCTTGTTTAATATCTGCCATCTTCATATGTATAGCTGAATTTATCCTTGCTACAAATCTGCCCAGTGAGCCAATGCTTTAATGCCTGTTTCAAAAGGGGGAAACATAAACCAAGAGTGATGAAGTGTCTTGCTGGTATTACAGGAACAAAAGTTTCACACAGGAAAGATGTTGAGGAAACTGCTCTTATTTCACTAGCTTACTAGGGGCAAAAATTAGATACATATATTAACTCAGTAACTTTTTAGGTGAAATTCTTAGGTGAAAATTTTCCAGGAGATCACCTGGGCAGTAACAAAAATAACAAAAGGTTGGGCTTGGATGAATGATCCTTATAACTATAATACACTGTAAATGAAAGTCTAGCTAATTCTATGTCCTGTCTAACCCTGGCTCCATATACTTTTATATGGTGTGAAGTTTGGTTTTAAAAACTCTCATTTACACACATACTAATGCCTGAAAGTGAGCCTGAAGAACTGTCAATATTTTAGCTAGCAAAGACTGTAAACCCAGTCATTAGACATTCCCAAAATAAAACAGCCTCAGGTTGACAGAAACGTTTTGTTCTGCTTGAAAGGAAAGTCTATTCTAGTGGTCATCAGAGCACCTTTTTCTCCGCTTGCACAAATATGTTGTTTCCCTCCAGCAAAGATCCAATGTTCCTCAGTGATGATTAAAGTTGCAAAGAAAAGTTATCTTGCTCTGGACTAAGAATAAACTGCAGGAGAAACAGACAACACCCCTGTGAGAAAGAGGAGAGAACTGGTGTAAGACTCTAAGGAACCTGGTGATATATTTATCTGGAAAGTCTCCATCTGTGCACTTCTTTAGCTTGTCCCACCTCATACATGGTGGGACAAGGTTCAGAAGGCTGGCATGAAGTAAAATGGAGAAGTCTCTTGTGAGAATAGGGCTTAGGTTGGGGCAGGGGGATTGGGTGAGAAGAGAAGACCTCCAGGGAAAAAGAAAGAGGTTAAATGACCAAATTGTTCTCAAGGTGGAGACAGAGTCTGGAGATGCAGCCCTTTATCTCACTGAAAGGCAACACACAGTGGGCACTGCCCAGCTTTCTAGGGCCCAAGCTTAGCCTCTTTTCACCTCTATGTTCTTCTAGCAAAGTGAGGAATCCAGCAGATATTGCTGTCTCTGACACTGAATAAAACTGCTCTGCTGGGTGTGCCAATGGAACAGCTCCCATGTGGCTCAATTAATACATACAGCTACCTCAGTTCAGGCAATGCCCCCCTGTAGAAATGGAACCCCAACCATAAGCTTGCCATGGGTGCTCAGGAGAGCCAGACAGATGCTTGCCTAATCTGCAGTGTGCTAACACATTGCTTAATTCTTTCCTCTAGCACCAGCTGGGAACCTTCCTGAATGCAGGCGCCCTTCAGCTGCATCTTTTGCTGTAGCTTCCACTACCTTCCTGTTTTTGGAGAGAGTGTACTCCTGTTTCTTGGGCTGAAGTGTCTCAAGGTGCCATCAGAGAAAGGGTCTGCTCTGCAATTCTCTCCAGCCTAATCAAACTAGTGCAAATGCCAGAGTAGGAGAACATTTTTGTAGGCTGAGCTACTCAATAGAGACAGCGGTCTGAAGAGAGAAAGAATTAATTACCAAATCCGCCTTCTTGAGATGGGATGTCTTGCACTGAGGAACAAAGTTTGCAGCTTCTCTTTTTTCCCCTAGTGCATCAGGCATTTCCCTTTTTAAGTAGTCTCTGCCCTTTCTCTTCTTGGACAGATGCATGCATTTCCCACCTCTCTGAAAGGAAGGGTTACAACAGAAGAAAGGTTGCAATAATTAAAATCCCACCTGCAAAGAGTGCAACACCCAGTACCATCCTGTGCAAGCCCAGCAAAGAGAAATGAGATCGTCTGTCATGAAGCCACGGAGTGTTTGAGCCCTATTCCCTTCAGAGTGTTGATAAAAGCAAACACAGCTGGGATCATGCTGTCAAGGGAAAAGGCCAGTCTTTTAACTCAGATATTTAAACCAGATTTAAAATAAACATGCAGTCTGCCTCAATTCTTTTGGAGGAGAGGTAAGGGTAGGGCAATGAATAACTGACCTCTTCTCTCTACCTGCCATTAAACTATGTGACACAGGGAAGAGTCAGAGGACTAAGCAGATTTGCAACCTGGAGCAGATTGGATTCAGAAGTACCAAAATTATTTGGGACTGAAAACACCTTTTATAAGTCCAGTCTCCTTAGTCAAGGAAAAGGAAAGGGACACTCTTTATCCTACAGTCAAGTTCAAATGTTTTTTTCTGTGCTTCAGTCTGCAGCCAGAGATCAAGGAGTTGGATGGATCTCCTAAGGAGCTGCATGTAAAGGATCATGTGCCAGGGGCTCTGAAAACCTCCACTCTGAAACTGTCAGCTTCTCTGCAGCTGGAAGTGCTGCACCTCATGTGACAAAAAGCTAAGCAATACTGAAGCAATTAAACAAGCTGCCTGAGGGACAAGCCTTGCAAAAAGGCATCCCCTCAGTCACCCCAGCACTTCCCCTATCTCTTGCCACCCCACAGAATTGTCTTTGTGCTCCACTCTGGACCTCTCTGTTGCAGCCAAAGTCTGTTGCACAGGCAGGTGGCAAAAAGAGGCATCTGTCCCACTGGTATACTGGCAGATCAGGAGGGTCCTGTCCCATAAAAATATGATGATCTTAAAGCAAACGAGGTGTTTCTTACCACCTGCCTTAAACACCACTGGAGTGTGGAATGAAACCAGCTTTTTGCTGGACAGCTTCAAGTCCAGAGCTGACATTTTTGAATGCTAACCAAACAACCAGCAGCACTCAGACTAGTCAATAAAAAGCATTACTAAGAGTCGCTTTTCTCCTCTAAGCCAAGTGGAAAAAAGCAGTGCCACAGAGTTGCTGATGATATATTTAGCAGCGAGTATCATCTCAATAAACACAATCCTTTCCCAATTAAGAAACACAGTCCCCAGTGAGGCTCAGCACAGATCTTGCACAGAGCCACACTGTGCATTGGTATGAGCCAAGTGCTGGTCAGGTGTCACATCAAGCCAACTGCTACACCCAGCAGTCTTCAGTGCCCCCTAACACAAATTCCAGCATTAAACTAATTAGCAGTATGCTCTTGCTTTTATACATCCCTGCAAACAGCAGGATAAAAGATAAATAAGTAGTTAGCCTCTCCTAAAGGCTTCCAGACTATTTATTTATAGACTCATTTATAGGTGCCCTTCACAGAAGCATCTGACCTTTTCATAATGATTACTGAACCTCTCCCATAAAGTCTGTGCATAATGAGACAGCATTATAGTGCCCATTTTAAAGAGATGAGAACATGGACTGAAAGCAAGTAAATGAAATGATCTGGTTGTGGATGCAAGCTGTTCCACAGACACATGCCAAACAAAGACACTAATGCTCTACCATCTCCTTTCAAAGCCACTCAAACTTCTCTAGAGCTGCTGGAAGAATTTTGTAAGGCTATGACAGCTGCAGATCAGTGCTGGACCCAACAAAGGCAGTAATAAGATGCTCACAGACAATCCATCCCCTCAAACACTAGCAGCACCTTCTGATTACTGTTCCTCTTTGTGGAAGGGACATAGGAGTGACCAATCCACACTTTTGAGGCTGGCTTTCCTTGCAGCCTCCTAAGTTGCTTTTGATGCATCTCTCAGGGTGAACCAAGGTTTCCTCTGCCTGGAAGTTAAAACAAAATGGAGAGCCAGAGCAAAGCTTCATTTCAGTCATTCAAACAAACCCATCACTTACAATATTTACCTTTCATTTGCCATCAGTGAAACGGATGTTGCTCTACTGACATTTGTCCATAAGTACCAACTGCAGGTTTGATTCCTTTCTGCACTGCCATTCTGGAAAATATTCAGGTTTTTTTTTTTTTTTCACACAGGTGAAGATGCCATCTTATCACAAAAAAAAAAAAAAAAAAAAGGCAAAAAAAAAACTATTGCTAGAGCTGCATCTGAGTGACAAATTGAACCTTACTATTTGTAGAGGATTACTGGCTGGAAGCCTGCCTCCCAGGGCACTGAGAATCACCTAATGAAACCAAAGATGTGGGAAAACTCATTGACTTTCATTATCAGAAATGAAGGAGACACTTAAGATCAGCTGCAAATTAAACACTGTCTTGTCCTAATTTTATGCTTTTTGCCACAGAAGCAGTTGACATCTCTGCTAAAAATTGTTCAGGAAACAGAAGAAATATAAGGGATCACCTAAAAACTCCTCCCAGTTCGACATTTATGCCACAGTAACTTCTGTCCCAATTCAGATTTTAAAACAAATAACCAAACTATCCTTAAAGTTTTGCCACTGTTGAAGAATAGAAGCATAGGTATAACATTTCTCTCCTGAGAAGTTAATTTGTTACCAAGTCCATGGAAATGTCCTCAAATCTGCTCTTGCCCAATGCTGAAAGGATGTACTCTTGAGGAACACATTTTTCTCTTGAGCTGTGCTGTCAACAACCTCTTTTCCTATACACTGGATCATAAAATACTAGAAATAGGTAAATCTGGCCCATTTCTTTTCACACCAAAACAGCTTCTAGTAAAGCATGAAATATCCCCTCACTCTCATGTCCCAGAGTGCCACATTTGAGGCATCCAGGGATTCAGCAGCAATGATGTTACAGACAGCAAAGAATAATCCCAGCAAAACACATCAGACAGCTTGAGGGCAAACACTTTATGAAGGATTTCAAGACCTCATGGGAAGCTATTTCTCTGTCCCCATATAGGGTGTACATGTTATTAATGGATGTTTACCTTTGAAAGGAAAGAACAAGAACAGTAAACGTACAGTCAAAGAAACTGAGAAGATTATTACTTTAGAAATATAACCAGGTGATCACAAGCCCTTTTGAAAGGATGCCTCTGTGATACCCCATGCTTTTCCTAAAAATGCAAGGCCCTCTCAGGTGTCCCACACAGCCAGCATGGCAAATTCATGATGGTGCTGACTGAAACTAGACACAGGGGTAAGAACATAGGAATGAGTTCTTCAAGTGTCCATTTTTAAGAGTTTAGTTAAAGTGTCCATTTAAAGAGTCAGGAGGTTGCTTTCCACGCAATGCTTCTATCACTGCAAGTAGAATTTAAATTCTGAGATAAATTATATGTTTAAAATGAAAAAAAATCTGTTATATAGGTCAAATAAAGTTCTTTAAACACCCTGGGGTTCTCTTTTCTTTCTATAAGAACCAGAAGTTTAAATTACCTTGTTTCCCATTTTTGTCTTGTAAACCAGAAGGAAAAAAAAAAAAAAACCAAACCATGTTATTCATACAGTTTTGCTCTCCATTAAGATTTTGTACTAATGACACTTAAGAGCTGGGATTTCCATCCCAAATGGTTAATTACTTGATTTTATACTGTAGTATGCTATATGAAACAGCTCCCAAGGGCATTACTGTACAAGTTAACTCCAGACATCTGTACCACATTAACTAAACCGAGTTTTCAAGTAGCAGCTCAAAAGCTACATACAGGACACAGCCCTCACCTTACATTGCAGCCTGGCATCAGTGAGAGAAACAGCATCATGATCCTGTGTTACTAATATGGTATATAAAGTATTTGGTTTTCTTGCTTTCCTCTTGTTTTTTTTTGGGTTTTTTTTGATGCTTTGAAGAAAGATAAGGGCAAGAGAGGGACACATATAAAGCAATTTTACTGTCTGTGCCCTCACTGGGTTACACAAAGATTCAGTGCTTGCTTTCAGCTTTATTATTATTATTTTAAATAAGAAAAACCTTGCAGGAGTCATGGAAACTGTCAGGATTATTTGTTCAATTGACATGATGCCTCTTGGGCTAGTTTCTAGTTTCAAGCTATCATTTTGGCAAATAAAGATTAGACTATTTCCCCACAACAGTGGATGTGCTAAGCCACCTTTTAGTGCCTGCAGAAATTGAGAGACTAATGAAGGAAGAAAACATCTTTGCTATCTAGACCTGATCACAAATGTACCCTTTGCCAGGATACTAAGTGAATATTTTGCTGCTTTGTGCTTTTTGCAGATTCTGGAAAGTCTCTACAAGCACAAGAGATTGTGCTGTAACAAGCAATATTATCACAAAAAGGCAGAGAGGCCCTGAGAGAGGTGTTTAAGAGGTGCCTGGATCTGGCAGCGAGTGATGTGGTTTAGTGGTTTAAGGGCTACAGTGGCAATGCTGAGGGCACAGTTGCACTTGGTGATCTTAAAGGTCTCTTCCAGCCTTGATGTGTCCTGGGGGCATCAGGCACAGCATCACCAGCAGGGCAAGGGAGGGGATTGTCCTGCTCTGCTCTGGGGCAGCCTCACCTCCAGGGCTGGGGGCAGTTGTGGGTGCCACAATGTAAGACAGGTATTAAACTATCAGAGATTGTCCAAAAGAATTCAAGATGGTGAAAGGCCTGAAGGGAAAGCCATACAAGGACTGCCTGAGGTCACTTGGTCTGTTCATCCTGGAGAAGAGGAGACCGAGGGGAGACCTCACTGCAGTTACAACTTTCTCATGAAGGCAAGAGGAGGGGCTGGCACCGAGCTCTGCTCTGTGGTGACAGTGACAGAACCTGAGGGAATGGCCTGAAGTTGTGTCAGGGGACGTTTAGGCTGGGTATTAGGAAAAGATTCTTCACCCAGAAAGTGTTTGGGCATTGGAACAGGCTCCCCAGAGCAGTGGTCACAGCACCAAGCCTGACAGAGCTCAAGAAGTGTTTTTACAATGCTCTCAGACATGGTGTGATTTTTGAGTTATCCTGTGTGGGGCTAGGGGTTGGAATTTGATTATCCTAGTGGGTCCTTTTCAAGTCAAATATTCTATGATTCTGTGATTAAAATCTCAAAAATACATTTTGGTATTAGGGTATTTATTAAGGGTATTTATTAAATACTTAAAGGGTATTTATTCCACAAAGAAAGAATTTTATACTTCTAAACTTTGCTTTTTTTCATTTATCTTGAAGAGCCAATGTTTTGCTCTAAGTGATATGAGAGCCTGCCTGTGAGAAGTGGTGAGGAAAAAAGGATGAAGCAGAGCAAACCCAGCCTTTTCCTACTACTGGATTTTCAGTAAAAGCCATTAAACAGCAATAGTTGGTCTCCTGAGTCAAATAAGTCCAAGCTAAATCTTTACTGAGAAGAGCTGACCTGAGCTGCTGCCACACAGCAGCAGTGCAAACAGCATATCTGGAGGTGGTCACATGTTTATGACCTGAATTCGCTGCACTTTGCTAAATTCTACAAGCATCCCTTACCTCCATTTCAGCTAGCAACACACAGAGGTGCCAAGTCACCTTTGCCTTTCCTCTGAGAGCTCTGCTCCTGCTCTTTATCTCTGAGGTCCTAGCTGTAACAGCTGGGGACACCTTGACTCACCATGGGAAATATGGACCTATGCTGCACAAAAAAAAAAATAGGCTGAGGATTGGTGATGGCACAGTGTAGGACACACACCTCTTGTATTCAATGCACAGCACTTAAAGGGGGTGAGGAAAGCTTCAGCTGGGGCCCCTCAGCTCAGCATCTCTCCTCCAACCCAGGCTTGATAAACTGCAGTACTAATTACCCTTGCTATAAGGTTGGGTGAAAAGTTCTAGCCTCCACTAAAGTGCTGCTAAGTCTATTCTTAAGTTTTAGGCAGCATTTAAGTGGTCAAAAAGGTTTATTCTAGACACAATATTTCACCTGTGCCAGAGCAGTACAGTATTTCTTGCTCGTATGAGCATTTCAGTGTGATTGACTTTGGGTGGCAGGGAGTTGAAGTCATGCCAGACCTGTTTCATTCTGACATTTATTTGTACAATGAAATCCAAGGATCTTTTCTTTTCTCTTTTTTTTTCCCCTATGTGCTTCACTCAGTACTCTCTCTGTGACATTGAAATCCATCACGCTGCTGGCCCTGGTGTACCCATTAAATTGTACATGCCAGCAGTGCCAGAGCTCCATGATGGAGGAAAGACAGCAGTGAGAAGAAAAATATATGTGGCCTGAGGAAGTAAATTTTAATTTCTTCCCAATCTTTCTCTGATTTCAAGTAAGATTCTCTTGCCCTTAATCAAGCTGTGATACACTAACCTCCCTCTCAAGAAGGAGGCAATGAATAAATGCCACGCATCCAGAGGCACTTTTCCTCCCATTTATTCAAGCACTGCACAAGATGCCCAAAGCAGTCCCTCTAACCTGCCCAATGGAGAGAAATGTCCACAAAAAGAGCCATTTCCTCAATTAAAGAAAATTAGATGGACAATTAAAGAGAAGAGTCTCTTTCCTGCTCCTGATTACTGACAGACACAAAAAACCACACAAGGTCTGGAAGAGAAGTTAGGCAGTCCTCTAACATTTCCCATGCAAACTCCTGTATCTCTTTTTACTGGAGTCCTTATGGCTGATGCTGTAATTTCAGAGCCTTCCTGCAACTGCTGACGAGTACCCAGCAGAAGGAGCCTTCCTTGGGTGTGAAAGAGAAAAGTCCAGGGGAGGACAAGGCAGTGGGGACTCCCTGTCCCTACCCGCGTGCCGCTGGGGACAGGACAAACCTCAGTCCTGTTATAAATGAGAATTTGTCCAGCCAAATTAAAAATGAAAAACATAAAATATTTATTTTACAATCAAATTCTATCTAGCCAGCCACAAGGAAAGAACAGAGCCGAGCCTGGGGTCGGCTCTGGGTGTGCAACAAAGAGGTCAGCCTCAGCAGAGGGTTTCCTCTATGCCCACACCTCCATCCTGGCACAAGCGGTTTTTATAGGGAAAATTCCGCCTGAGGCCAAGATTTCGGCAGTCAGTCTTTTCTTCCATTCAGAGTCCATATGTTAAGAACAATTCAGTGTCCGGAGTTGTTGAATCCCCTGATGACATTTACGGGAAGGCTGCATTCACATGTATCTGCCCGAGGATTTCCATGATAGCCATCTCGGGTTGTTTAAGCGGTGATCAGCCCCGTATCTCTCCAGACATGGCCCATCTCCTGCCTGGGTTCTAATATACAACAGTGTCTCGCCTGCGAGGGTGGGGGGGCTTCTAATACAAACGAGCATAATCTAACAAGTATCCAATATTACATATTTCATACAAGGAATGGCGCGAATCATGTTTACTACACATAACAGTCCCCACTGTCACAACTCCTATTCGTTTTCAGCAGCTGCTCTGCTTTCTTGCAAAGTGCCGCAGAGGAAGGCAATCCACACAGGCAGAGCTTGAGTGCAGGGTGGCAATCCAGCCTTGCCAAGGCTGTGCAGCAACAGGGAGGCAGGAGGAGCAGCGCTGGCATTTAGGGGCAGATATTGCAATGATGGCTCACTTAAACTGAGCGAGGCTAGAGGCTCTGCCGCTAATTCATCTGAGCCTTTCACACGCAGCTCTAGGTGATTTGTGCTCAATTCGGCTTGAACTTCATTCATAGTCAATGGTCCAAAATAATAGCAAGGTGAAATAGCTGAGAGCAAGTGCTCATTCCCACTGCCTCTGGTGGCTGGGAGCACCATTAGCATTCCTGGGTTCAGCCTGCTGCCAACACACACGGCTTGTGTCAAATGACACAGCGCTGCTCCAGCGGAGTTCAGCTCTGCTGTTCCCACTTTGAGACAACTAATCCTGATGACACCCAATTCTCCACTCTCCTTACGGCTGCAGGGAAGTCCGGCCATGATGGGGAAAAGATGCAACACTGTTTTAATCAGAATACAGATACTCAAGCTTGTCTTTAGCTGTCATCAAATGAAGGATCTCTTCAGCGCCCAGGGACATCTGCTGCCCGCCATCTGAGTCATGGTGTTTGAATTCTGGCACAATCAGCAGAGACAAAGGTGACAAAATACAGAGCAGGGTGGGGAGAGAAAAGGAACAGTCCCAGGTAAGAGTTAAATGTAGCAAGAAGGCTGAAAACAGATAAATGAGATTTATCTGGAATAATAAACTAATGGGGAGGAGGAGAGGGGAGAAAAAAATAAAAAGTGAGCAGCAACGGGGTTCACAAAAAAAAAGAAGGACAGAAATAGAAAGTGGTTGGGAGGCACTGAAAAAGATGAGATGTACATGGAAATAAACAAGGGAAGAGAAAATTTGGAAAAAATGGATAATAATCCAGTCCTTTGACTACTGCTTTCTCCC
This sequence comes from Chloebia gouldiae, assembly GCA_003676055.1. Classification (NCBI taxonomy): domain Eukaryota; kingdom Metazoa; phylum Chordata; class Aves; order Passeriformes; family Passeridae; genus Chloebia; species Chloebia gouldiae. The sequence goes on from QUSF01000025.1 coordinate 4,495,544, forward strand.
TCCCTAAAAGCTATCTGGAGTTTTGCATGCAGCTCTGTTACCCTGACCTTGCATTTAGGCTGTTATTTTAAATTAAACACACAAAGTCACAGAAATAACAGGGCACATTCAAATACTCTTCATGAAAAAGGTAAAGCACATCTGCCTATTCTTGTCTGTTACCACTAAGAAGAAGTCCCAGTGTGCACAGTTTCTTGAGCACATGGCATTTTGCAGGGCCAAGCAGCTGGATCTCTTTACAGCTCGTGCAGCAGTGCTCTTCTAAGTAGCAAAACCAGATGATATCACCCTCCTTTCCAAGCAGCTAGTGCTCTTATCTACCGAGGCAGAGCTGCAAACACCAGCCCCACCTTCCAAAGCAGCTTTTATTAACCTTGTCCCATCTGCCAAGTTTACTCTGAAAAAAAGACTGAGATGTGATGGAGAGTAACCAAAAGGCAGTTTTCAAGCCCTGTTTTATTAGATTTCACTGATGGAGAAAACTCAGGAAGCAGTTTTTCCTTCAGCTGGGGTGTTAATAGAACTGCTCTTTCTTGTGCAATCTCTGCTCATCTTTCCCTGAGCTTAAGTATCATCTTTCTTCACTGACAGAGACTTTCTCCTATACTGGGATAGACAAAACTTCTAAGAATTGACATGCTTGTCAGATTTGTTCAGATTAAGAACGACTGGGAAGGAAAAAAAAGCCAACAGAAGAGGATTACTATATACACCCTATTTCCTGTGGAAACCAAGCTAAAAGCATTAAAGTTCGGCTTAGAAAACAGTTACACACATTAATCTCTGATTGACCTTCCTGATGCTATCAAAACTGAGAGCAGTGAACCATACGTTTTCCATTTGATTTGTTGTGGTTTTGTTCAATAGGTTAAAATCTAGGACATGTCTTGAAAGACAACTGACTGGGACAGCCAGAACCTCTCTGCTTGATGATGCTAGTCCATACTACCTGTAAGCTTTCCTGAAGCACTCACGCTTTCCCAGCGGAAAAGGGTCACAGCTCCAAAGGGTCACAGCTTAGTGACACAAGTCTGACTCACAGAACAGGAATTGTTACTATTGCAAACCAAATTCATGGCTCCACTGGCATCTCATGTTATTAATAAGGCTAATTAGGATTTGTCTGAGTCAGGTTCAGAAAGTCAGGGAAGAGTTTAAGGCACTTGCAGACGTTAAGTGCTTCTTGCACCTCACCAAATTTCTGCATGTATGATAATTCTGACCTCTGAAACAACAGACTGTAAACACAAGAATCCAGGGAGAGACAGAAGGGCTGAAGCTGCACAAGTCAAACACACCATGCCAGACAGCACTTCTGTGCAAGGAGCCTGACAGTCGGCTACGCTACATCTGCTGATCAGCTCCAGCATGCTGCTGCCTGCGCCAGCAAAGCATTTCCCAAATTCTGCCATTAGCACAACCCAGGAACTGTGTCCAACAGGCAGCTTCCATGTGGGCATGCAGCTCAGCTGAAGGAGTTTAACAGTGTGGACAAGGTCAAGTCCTGCCAGCTGGCCTGAGAACCAAAACCTGCTCTCTGCTAGTGTTTCATCTACGAGTGCAGATGTTGCCCACAGCTGACGGGAGCCTGGCAGTGCTCTCTTCCTCACATGCCATCCACCATTTACTTTCTACAACTCAAAACACTGAAAAGCTGTCCCATTCTTTAAGGATCACCATCAGACACTGCCTTACTCTTTTATCACATACGTGAAGCTACCCCAAAACACTCCTCTATCTGAAAAAGTAATCTCTACAGGTGATAGTTACCAATCCTTTCCCAGTTCTTCCATTTGCAAGTGAGGTGGCTAATGTTTTACAGCTGCTTTGTCTGCTATCATGTTCTCGGTGCCTCTGTATTGCTGAATTTTAATCTCATTTGCACATAGGAGAAGTTTAGCTGGTTTGTGGTTCAGAGGAGTAACTGCACAACCCGATACAGAGCTACACACCACTGGATATTGCTTACAGAGAGCTCTAAGTAGTTATGAATCTTATCAAACAGAAAGTGAAGTACTTTGGTATGTTTCAGGAGAAATTCTATGATGCACCCACCCATAAGTGAATGCCTGATTTCATAGTTCATGCATTACCTCATATTATTGCACTGTCCCAGGTGATATTAATACCTTTAAGATGTTTTGTCTTGTTTTTTTATAATCTCTTCTCAAAACAAGTCATTATTCAATGAGAATTAACATAGTAGAAAATTTGTATTCCTGCATAGTTCCCCCATGCTGGCTGGCTTCACTGAGGTCTAATGAAGAGTAAGTTTTCTTACTGTCACAATGCTGCTGTACAATGTTTTTTCACTGCAATCAGAATGTTATTTTAGTGGGACCAGTATGGGGTCTCACTCTCTTGACATCTGACTGCCTTTTTCATAGGAGCTTAATTGCTTCTGTGCACTCTTGTGTTAAACTTGGTTAAAATTAGCAAAAGAATTCTAAAATAATATATCAAAGGGGAGAGATGGCAGAAAAGGATATCTGAGTGTTCCTGAGCTCATTTCTTCAAGAACTTTTCAGAAGGCGAAGAAGAATGTCACTTTTCAATCTCATAACAGCTTATACATTGCACAAAGTCCTTACCATGATTGCAGGAGCCCTGCACAACTCTTGGCTCTGTCAGTGTCATTCTGTGCATCCAAAAAACCACATCCCAGAACCACATCCCAGTGCTTTTCAACATCACTGATCTTTAAATACATCTGCAGCATGAACTGGCTAGATTTTGAAAAAAATGCACAATAGGAATTCCATCTTCTAGCTGAAGAATCCATGTGGTCCAAAAAACATGAGGAAAAGCAGACATTAGGAGATGTGAGGGAGGACTTTGCAGTGTCCTTATCTCTGTCTGAAGTCACATGACAATAGGTGTTGAGATTAGAGCCTTTTTAGAGCTGGGAGTTCATTTTCCAGCTAGTTGTACTGCTTTTCAAAATTAGTTTTGTTTATCCTGGTGCTAACATGAGGTGTGAAAATGAGGGATGTACTTATCCAATTCCAGTGATCAGGCTTGTCAGTGAGCACTCGAGGCCAACCCAGACAACCTCACAGGCTCCAAATCTGTCTTACTGACTTCTAATAGTAAACTTTGCCCACAGAATTATAATACTAGTTCAGTTATCAGAGAGAAAGCACATTTTCTGTGTCCTGAGAAACAGAAGGATTCTTGGATTTTGTCTTCCAAAGGGAAAAATAGACAGATAGAATGCTGTTCAGGCTGATATGCAAACTGCCCTTCCAAAAAAAATCTGCAAGAGCAAATGTATACAAACTGTAGGGAAGAAAAGTGCTAATGTTGGCTCTTCATTCTGAGCCATGGCTCTATTTCAAGGCTGATAGACCACAGGAGAGCTAGATGCTCCTGGACTGTTTTGGCATTAAAGATGTGGCTAAGATAAATAGCCAAGCCCTACAGAAGACTGTTTTCACAGCTCACCCAGCCTGGCAGCTGGGCCTTGCTAAAACGTCAAAGCATAAAAAATTGGCTCAGGCCACCTGCCCAATCCAAAATTCAAACAGTGGAACCAGCCTAGGCAATTAGGGAGAGGCTTATCACCAGGCAAAGGCTGTGTGCTGTATTCTTGCAGCAAAAAGAAAACCAGCTTTGTGAGTAGAGTATCGCTAACACTATTAATTCTTGGAGGGAGGAAGTCTGTGCAATCACCTTTGTAAAGGAAGGCAGTTCTGAAGCACTGAGTTTCACATTTTTTCAGAGATTCAGCACGTAGCAGTTGCCCTTGGTCTTTATGAGGTGAGGAAGATGGGATTTCTCCAGTGCTGTGGCCAAGCACAATTTCTCTATTTGAGAATTTTTAAAGAATTTTGTCCCCTCACTATCCATCCTGCAAAATGCATATATCAATGCTGCTGCTGAAGTCATTTACATTCAAGATCCTAAGAAGTTCAACAGAGTCAATGTTAATATTTTGTAAAATTGAAACCCAACATAAACAAGTAGACTCGAATTTCCTTCAGTTTGGGTGTGGAGGAAAACAGAACATTTTTAAACCTGACCCAAAATTTAAATGCGCATATAAGCTATGAAGCTCTTGAATAATACAGAGTGTAGGAGGTAGCCAGAAGAGACAAAAGAGTGGGTAGGATGGGATTCTCATTCTCTAAAGCCATACTGAGATCAAACAAAAAACAGGCTCAGAGAAGAAGAGTCCTGAAGGTCTGCTTGGAACACTTCCACTGAGCAGGGAAACACCTGGATTAATGTTGTCTGTCCCTTTGTGTCCCATCCAGGCTATGACTGCAGAGCCCAGAAACACCATGCTGAGAAATCTAAACTCCCAGGGCACTGAGGCTTTCTTCAGCTTCTAAAGTCAAAGAGAGGGAATATGCTATGCTAGAGCAGAGCAGTAGTCTAAGTAATACTAAAACAGCAGGCATCTCTAAAGGCTTTTTAATTTCACTGGTATTTTTCTATCCCAAGAAAAGTATAAGCAACCTCATTCTCATCACTAGTCCTTATGTAAACTGCTCTCTCCCTCCTTTTCTAGCCATTTGGAAAGTCTTTCATTTTCTTAGTATTTTCTATTTCTTTTTCTTGGACAAAGGTGTAAGCCTACTGCAAAAAGGTAAAGCTCCTATGGGCAACCTGTGCCTCACTGCAAGCAGCAGACAAGAGGGAACAGCAGCTAGATTGCAACAAAAGGCCATGAGGTTTCCACTCATTCCCCAGGAAACTCAGTGAAGGACCACCTTCCAAGAGGAAGAGCTGAGTAACCTCCTCTGCACAGGAGGTTACAGCAGATGAGCCCTGTGCAGCCACAGGCCTGCAGCAAAGCAGAATTTCATGTGCCTATGTAGGTTCAGGTGTAATTTCTGCCTGTTTAGTTCCACTGAGAACCTAATTGAGTGGTATTTGGCACTGGCATAGCACTCCAAAAGCTCTGGGTAGAAAGGAGATGCTGCCTAACTGATGTGTTTTCATGTGCACTTTGCTTCATTTTATAAAGCACCACTAACATTGAAGCCTAGACACTGCAGCTCAGCACATTTAAATCCTCCTGTGGGAAGGCTAGTGACAGAGCTGGTATATCACCTTCTTGCTAATGGATAAAATCCATCATCCAAAGTAATTTAAACCATTCAGGATGGTCAAGTTCCTCAAGACAGCAATGACTGTGACTAAGACCCTATCTGAGGCAATCACACTCAAAGCCTTTTTTGCATTTTTGCTGAGAGAGAGGCAGGATCCCAGGATGCAGGAAGTCAGCTGCTGTGGAGCTCCTGTCTCTCTCGAAGGCTCAAGACTGAGGTCCTAGGGTCTGATTAAGGCTCTTCAGCAAGGAAGCTGAGACTAAAATGGATAGGCAATATTCTCCAACTTCAAAATGTATGTTCATCAGCCTGCAGCAATTCCTAGAAAGGATCTGGAATTTGTTTAGCCAATGACAGTTCTGACCTTCTCATTGCTGCAGCTGTGGCTTTGCTTTTGTGTGGGACACTGGAGTCCAGTCCTACAGTCACAGAGAGCTAATGAATCATGGAGCAATAATTGTCTTAGTCTCCATCAACCAGTAATGTCAGGGAACATTCTGGGTACTGGTAAGTGTAGTTGCAGTTTATCTCTGGTTGAGCAGGATATAGATCATTCAGGCTTTTTGCTCGTCCTGCATGCCCCCTCCAAAACCAGAAAACAACTAATGGTCAGCACTGTTTAAGGTGGTGGGGATCAGCTTCCTTAAAAGCTCTCCTCAGCTGCTCTGATTTTCTGTCTCCTCATGTGTTTTCTTTTTCTTAAAGGACAGGTAATTACCCAGGACCAAAAGAATCTGTCAAAACAATCAGTAGTGACATCTTGTTGACTCCAGAGAAATTGCTGCAGAAATTAGTCTGACTTCACTATTCTTCCATTCTTGTAACAAATGGGATAACCTATGTAGACCCTGACTGTAGGCAGCATCAAGCAGGAGCTCACTCCAGTCACTCCTCTGGGGTTTTATCCCTCTGAGATGACATTTTTCTCATGGCATTCTCCCTGTCAATATCTCCCTGCCTTTCTCCTCCTTCCCTGCCCACAGGCTGTCATAAGATCAAGGGTCACTACTGGAATTAGGGTCATAAACAAAAAAAAAATGCAAAACTAAAAAGTTTTCTATCTGAACTGAAATACATATATTTCATCTTGCTGCCTAGTGTGTGTACACAGGAATGGGGAGGGATTTTAGCAGCGAGCTTTGACAGGCAAATAGATGTTTATCCTTCCTCTAAATGCAACTTCACTCTGTACTTTCTTTCCCCCCAAACTCCTCATAAACTAACCTAAACCAGTCCATTGCAAGAAAGGGAAGGACAGAAAAGGAATTGTAGTGGTAGATGTTAGTTTGGCAAATAAGCCAACAAAAAAAAAAAGTGAAGAAAAATATTTTCTCCTGTAGCAGGGGGCTTGTTCATCATTTACCTCATGTGTTTACCCTTGGGCTATCATTATATTAGCCACATTTCCTGACTGAGCTGGAGCACCTGGTAACTATAGTAACCACATTTTCATATCTGTCCATAAATTCCCTCAGTTCTAATTAGGACACCCATTTATAACAGCAATAACAACAGAAATTACAGCAGACTTAGCACAGATGCAGTCACCTCTCTCTCCCTCGTGACAGAGAAATGACCCCTATCTGAGTAGTTCTTAAACCATAAGATGTCATTTATGGCACAAAGCCTACTTTACTTGCCACTTCAACCACTTTGTACCCTTCTGCTATGCTGCCTGTACCTTCTCACTTTCCAGAAAGTTTGTCCATCAGTCTTTCAGTTCAAACAAAAGCCAGCGAGGTTCATATCAGGCTGCATAAACCTGTTTTTTCTTGACAGAAGAAAGAACTCACACTTTGCTTACAACAAAATTGCACACACAGCACTCTTCAGCTTTCACAAACAGTAGGTGGATGCATTTACAAGAAGGCCTGAGCTGTTCAGTTTACAAATTTACCTATGCAACCCAGTTTTGAAGAGAGGACAAACAATGTCATCCAAAACAAATGATAGGCAAATGATGAAGCAGCAATGTACAAGAAATCAAGACCAAGTAATAAACAATTGCAAAGTTCAATGGCTTGGTGTATTTCATCACAGATTATTTCCTCCTCTGTCAAACAATAATGCTTAATGAACAATTTGAAGCCTGCTGACATGATTTAAAAAGATGGATGGGCTGGTAGGTAGCCGAGAATGTTTGCTTTATTGTTCACAGAGTCACTGCTCATAAGTACATTTGTCTTTGAGTCTATGTGAATTATTGTCAAAAAAGTGACAAATCTCTTTCTCAATTTAGGCTATATCGTGTAGGCCTTATATGACTTGCTTTGCTAGAAGAAGGGATTTCATCTGTGTATTGGCAAAGATAAGACAATAAAACCCATCTCTGCACAGGTCAAGAGAGCAGTGCTGCTTTGGTTTTAGATTTGGCAAACTTGATTCCATTCATTTTTTTTTCTCTTGCTAGAAAAGCACATCAATTATAACTTATCCAAGACTACTGATAAGGATATTTTCTTATGAACTTTTATCCACATTTTTTCTACATTCCTGGAGGCTGAGAGAACTGGGTAAAAAAACACACTGCACCTTGGACTCCTTGGACTGTGGTTGTAAAAAGCAGGTAAGGTTTGTCCATTGAGTTCTATTTTACAACTTAATTTGCTCTTTACACCAAATAATGAGAGCTTTCAAAGTGAACAGTGCTGTGATGAGAAAATGTAAACTTCACAGTGAACTGCCAAAGAAAGATTCCAGTTATTTTCCAATTTAGTCATCAAGCACTGTTTAGAAGCATGGATAAAAAACATGGTAAAGATGGAATTCTAATACAACCACAAAAATTGGTTTAAGATACTGCCAGATGTGAGGAACAGTAAAGTTCAATGCCATATATGTGTTTTTTTCATTTAATAAGTGAAAAACAATTTCAGTCACCACCAGACTGGGTTAATTTTTGCCACCTCCCTCAGCTCATGAGGTGCTGTGTGGGACTTGGGTGGAGGGTTCCCTGTTGCACATTGTGCCACTTGTTACTGCACCTTCATTTCTCCATCAATTTCTTATTTATTCAGGCTGTAGTGTGTTAAGAGAGATGGGCATTTGCAGTATGCATGATGCATAATGAGTTTCCAGTCTGAGTGGAAGCCTCTAAAACTGCCCATCATTACTTCTCTTACTGGCTCTTCCCATTTTCATCAAGAGGGAATGCTCTCAAGCTGTCAAAATCTTTCCAAATGACCCCACAGTAACCACTGCAGCCCAGAGTACTTCTTGGTTTGTTAAATATTAAAAATAGAATGTGAAGATCATGTTTAATTTGATTTTCCTAGTTAAGGAAAGCAAGTCTTTGACAGAAAAATAATTGCCCTGAGAGTAAGAAAAAATAACTAATTAAAAGTGAGATTAAATAAAATGTTCCTGTGTGATCTCTTGAGCTGGTTTCTTTTCAAAGACATGCTTTACCTGGCACAATATGTGGTTTTCGAGACCCCCATGTAAGGTTAAGTATTTCTTGGTAGTTGCCTGGAAACAATGACAATGACAGTTTGTTCTCATTAGGGACAAATAGTGCAGAAAGGCTGTTACAATTGTACTTCTGAACATTTAAAGAAATTAATTTGTTTTTTCTTTCCAGAGATACAAGTTCTGAAATATTACCAGAACTGTTGCCACGAAATAGATTCCAACTTACATAGATGAGTATGCTCATAAATTCACTTGAAATTGCCACTATTATTGTTATTACTATTATTATTATTATCATTATCATCATTAACTAGTGCTGAGCAGAATACAAGCATCTTGGCTTTGGATTGTTTTTGTGTTTTGTTTTATTCCTGGTCTGTACACTACTTTGTAAAAAGATCCTCTGAAAAGTAGCTTTCAAAGCTGCAAAGAAGAGCAGAAACCAACCCAAAAATTGTTACCATGTGAATTAGGAAGGAATTAGAAAGTTTTTCACAGCAAGGAAAACTCACAAGTTCAGTTTTTATTCACAGTTCATTGAAACTCACTACTGCCCTGGGCTCACCTGGAGACAGGCTTTGGAGCTTCAGGTTCACAGCTGCTCAGCATGGCAAGATCAATTTAGGTAGCTTGTGGGGTCACCATGAATCCTTTAACTCTGTCAGATAGCAAAGCTGTGGCCCCACACCTCTGCCTCTATTTTCTGTCAAGGCTTTCCTCAATGGCCAGGAGATGCTGCGGTCAGTCATGGGAAGCACCGACCAGAGCACCTTCTTTACAGAAATCAATGACAATATGAAGCATCACAGCTGCAATCAGAAAAGCTTTAACTAGTTCAAACTGCTGGCAAGTGAAATGAAAAAAAACTAATACATTTAGGATTAGAAGGAGAGCATCTTTTCTGAAAGTATTCCAAGCAAATATTTCATCATGGGGATGGAGCAAGTGGAGAGGTAAACATATTTGTGATATTTAAGTGCCACAGTTTGCAATCGTGCAGATTCATTCCGCATTTTATCTGCAGCTTGCCTCTTATATCATATTTGGCCTGGGTTCATATAATTGATTTTGAATTGATCTGATGGAGGGGAGTTCTGTGGTCCTACAAGAACTTTGTGGCCAGAGTCAGGAAAAAATCAAGAGATCTACAGACTTTCACTGAAAGACACTGCTATATTTAGTACCTATACTAAATTTAACGCTGTGTTTAGCAAAGTCTATTCCATCACATTAAATTTTCTTCTGTTTTTACAAGAGAGATGCAACACATTAGGAGAGGCAATTAAGAAAGAATAAAAGGGGGAAACATCAGATCATTAGGTTAACTTTGGGGATTTCTGTTTTGTTTTGCTGATTTTTTCAAAAGGAACACCATAGACCACATAAAAGATGATGAACAGCAGGGAACCATCTTCCTGGTGGGACAGAGTTGCATGAAGCTGCCATGAATACAGGTTAGCAACCTGTAATCCTTGAAAAGGGAGAATTTATCCATTTTGTTCCCTAAAGCAAGATAAATTCCACTTTATGGAAAAGCTTACAAACAGCTGGCTTAGCCAGCCAGCTGGAAAGATATGACCAGAGAAGAAGCAGATGTTATAAACAACAAAAGAAGTTTGCCATCTAGCAATGCTGGGCATAAGAGATGAAGGCAAACTCCATTTGATTTAGGGAAATGACGATAAAGGCTGTGCCAGACAAGGAAGATGTGGCAAGAACTCTTTCCACAGAGTTGTTTGTCTTCTCCACTGTGACATTCACATTCTCTGGACAGAGAGATGTAATTCTGTCTCTCATGGAGAAGCACTGAGAGAAGAGAAAACAATCTTTATCTCTTCTCCTTTGTTTTCTCCATGTGGAATGTGGTATGGAGATTGTTTACCTGAAGTGATTGCTTGATTGGATTCTTGTGAAGGTTGTTTGGGTTCAATGACCAATCGGATCCAGCTGTGTCTCAGACTCTCAGCAGAGAGTCATGAGTTTGTGTTAGGTAAGTAAGAAGTATGTAGAATAGTATAGTAGCTCTTTAAATCGTATATTAATGTAATATAGTGTAGTTTTAATAAAGCTATCTTTCAGCCTTCTGATCTCAAGTCAGACATCATTATTTCTTCCCTGAGCTGAGGTTCTCTGCATTTTACTATACTCCACTGCTGCAAAATCAGTTTATAACTGAATCAATAGAAATTGCTGAAAGACAGTATGCAAGGTATTTCCCCAGAAGCTTTATGTTTCCCAAAAGCATGGGGAATGGGGGAAAATCTTTGGAAGGAAAACATAGTTTATCTTGATTACTAATGACTGTCCAATAGCTAATATTTTTTTGCTCCAGGTCAGATATTCCCCTGAAGAGGACTGCAGAATCAAAGCTGAATCAGAGGTATAAAAACTTTGTGGAAATGAACCACCACATGCAGTAAACTGGCTCATGCCTGTGCCCTCTCAGGCTGCTGGAACAAACACTAGTCAGCATTATGAACAGAAAATAGCTGTAAATTTATCTCCTTTCTCTCAGTTACCATTGGAAATCACAATATATTTTCAAGCCCAATTCCATGCATGCTTGTCAGATGGCTATAAGGAAGATTTTTCACACAATGTAGAATTTGAGACATTTTCAAAGCAGTCATTTGCTACTCACAATGTGTTACATCGAAGCTGCATCTGTCTTACATATCTGTATCTCTCCTCTCTGACTGGAAAACTGAAATTTTCTCCACGGAGAAATTGTAAGAAATGAATAAACAACACATTCCCATGACAGTAACCCCTGCTTATCAAGGAAAGTACTTCTAGCTCTACAGTTGCAATGGTAGTTTACTATTATAAATTCTAGGCTCTTGCAGAGACTTGGCACAAAGTACCACTAAGATTTGAATCTGCATCATCTCACAGTTGACTCACTGCCAGAAGCAAAATTTTTACCTGTGGCAAAAAGCAGCCTCGGGTTCAGGCAAAAGGAGCTACAACAGAACTGCTATGAGAATATGCAAATACAATTTTGCAGCATTTTACCCACTCCAGTGAGAATACTTCAGTGCCTTGTGCAAGACAAACAGACCAACCCACTCAAAGAAAAGTTCCTTTGCCAATTTGAAAGGTGTCTAGTTATATATGAAAATTGTAGGATTGACTGAAGAAAAAAAATTGAAAAATAACACATCTGTAATCCTGTTAAATCCATTTTATGTCCTGCTCTTAACTCTGATTTATCTTACCCAAGGACAAGTGTGTCTACAGCAATGAGTACTTTTAGCCAAGTGTATCATCACTGCCGGCAATTCTTTTCTTCACACGCACTAAAAGCAGGCTTTTACATAAGTAACTAATTCACAGCCCTTTCCTCAGATACAAAGTCATAAGGCAGATGGATGGACATATGTATAAGCACTACTAACTGCTAATGGAGCCATTTGCACTTAACAACATGACACCAGCTTGGGATATTTTCTAGAAGAATTTATTTTTATAAATAAAACCTTGGCATCCTGAGACTGATATAATCCTGCTTTCATGCAACCTGTGTGAGACATTTAAAGGGGCATTGGCATTCTCCTTTCATCCCTCTCTGCTGAAATTTCAGTAATACCCTTTTTTTCCCCCTTAATGCAGGAGAACTCCTGACTCCTGAGAGACATATTTAGGTTTTACTCAAGAAAATCCCTACATGTTGTCCAAAATCAAATTGAAATGGAACAAGAGTAAATGAGCATATGCAATGAAAGACCAAAGCACTAGAAGTCTTCTTCCAAGAGTTGTGTCTCTCTATCAGGAATAGAAACAAGTACACACCCATTCATGCATTTTCTTTCGAGATCCATCCCTATGGGCATCAGAATTTTCCATATGTGTGGAAGGACTATAAATTCAGAGCTTCAGTAAGAGGCACCAAGTCTCCATTAGGGAAAGAAAGGTTCATGCTGGGATCCTTCTAGAACTACACTAGACCGGTGGTGAAGTGATGCTGCAAGAAAGCAAACAGGATGATCTCCTATTTAGAGCATTCAACTAGCAGATAGTTTCTGATTTTAGGTGATGATGAGTTCTTTCCCAAGGGGTTACCTGTAACAAAGTAGCTCTGTTAAGGCTGTCAATGCATTAACAATCTTCATGGGAGTTGTCTTTGCCTTTTGCATGTAAAGCCTTCCCTTTGACAGGATCATTGCATACTGTTCATATATTCATTCAAAAGCTGAGAACTCTTTTCCAGGCTCCTATGTAAACATTTATAGCTAGGTTTAAAGAGAGTTTATTTTTAAAAAATCATTCTTTCATAAATATTTAGAGTTTTTCAACATTTACCTAGCAGTATCAATAAATAAGTAAAATTACCTTCCCCCACAAAAAGAGATGATATACAAAATTTACAGTAGAGCTTTAGCTTATTTTTTCCATCCTTGACTTTTTTAAGATTGTTTACTTCTCCCAGGTGAAGCCAATATATAACTATAGAGGGGGGAAAAGTGCACAAGGGAAAGACTATCTCATCCATTAGGACTTTTTCACTGGCAGCTCTCCTTGTGTTTTTATCTGTGAATTTTCTAAGGCAATGGCCAATCTCAAACCATGTGCTGAAGCAACAATTTCATGATAAAACTAAATCTTTCCAATAAATATCTCTCTGAAACACTCTACTATTCATTTCCAAAGAGACGAAGGATTATGATCGTGATTTGGATATCTATTTTTTTTAAATTGCCTTCCAAGTCTTCCTTATTCTAATATAATGCCCAGAGTCCTTAGCAAATATGAATTGCATCTAGAAGGGGAGAAAAATACCACGGCAAAAACAAATGTAACCTCAGAAATCACTGATGTAAGTAGGTTCATTTCTTGTACTAAAAGCCATTTGAAAACTAATCTGCTGCATGTTCCTTCCTTGCAGAAAATGTAAATTGATCTTTCAGTTTGAAAACCTGTCAAAGTACAGCCACTATAATGTTGATAAGTCATTTTGCCCGTCAGCTGATAATGTCTGATACACTGCAAAATCACACGTAGCTCCACAAGAACTGCTGGACCAGTTTACTCCAATTCTGGGTAGAGGGAGTTCCCTCTTGGAGAATTTGGCAACAGCATGAGTGACCAGCACAACCAACACCTCCCAAAGTGTTGAATGAATACAAATAAAGGTGATTAAATAGGTGACTAAATCAGTTGATGGTATTTCCCAACAAAATAAATCTTCCCTTCCCTTCCCTTCCCTTCCCTTCCCTTCCCTTCCCTTCCCT